>NW_006494931.1:7274143-7288644 GCF_000471905.2 Amborella trichopoda | reverse complement strand
GGGGGTTTTCAGGGAGGGATGGGAAAGGGATAGTAATTTACCAAGAGGGAGTGAGAGTGAATGTGAACATCGGGCGTTTTAGGGCTAAAGATCGGTAAGCAGGGGACCGAGAGCAAACTTGACCCAAAAAAAATAAAAATCAGGTTCCTGTTCTTCCTGGTTATTGTGATGTATTTTCGTACCATATTGTACGTAAATTTCCCAACATAATAATGTTCTCTTAACAAAGAACTTTGGATAAACATTAATTGAACTCAAACTTAGAGAAGGATGACCATCAACTCATAACACACACCCTTCATTATGTGAATTATTTCCTATTTATGGGCTTTATCTATAAACCGTTCGCAAACCACCTCAACAACAACGTACATGAAAAATGTCTTACTTAGAAGAATTGCTCATTTCACTACCATTTGTCCTAACCTCTACAAACTCACATATTGTTGTCCTTGTTTTCTGTTCCCTTCATTGGTTCCTGTACCTGTCATATTCCTCATATTATTCACAAGCAGTATTCAAGCTTTGATTTTTACAGTTTTAGTCGTGGCTTATTTAGGGGGTGGGAGAGGGAAGGAAATTTACAGCGAGGAAGCGAGAAGGGTTTTAGAGCTAAACATCGGTAAGCATTGAACCGGAAGCAAACCTGGCCAAAAAAAAAAAAAATTAAAGTTCCTATTCTTCTAGGTAATAGCGATGTATTTTCATATCAAATTGAATGTAAATTTCTCTAGATAATAACGTTCTCTTAGGAAAGAACTTTAGATAGACATTAATTGAACTCAAATTAGAGACGGATGGTCATCAACTCAAAACTCGTACCCTTCACTATCTAGGTTATTGCCTATTATGGACTTTATTTATAAACAGTTCACAAACCTCCTCAATAACAAGTTACATGAATAACCTCTTACTTAGAACTTAAACTTAGAGAGAAGGGAGGGGGGGATGGGGGAGGGGGGGACAGGGGAAGAGCGTGGGGGAGGGCAGGAGGGGGTTTAGAGCTGGTGGGTAGGGATGGGGTGGGGGTGATTGTGGGGGCAGGGAAATTTATAGAGAGGGAGCGAGAGTTAGTGTGAAGATTGGGGGCTTTTGAGCTAAAGATCGATAAGCATAGGACTGGGAGCAAACTTGTCCAAGAAAAAAAAAAATTAGGTTCTTATTTTTTCGGGTTAATAACGATGTATTTTCATACCAAATTATATGTAAATTTCTCCACATAATAACATTCTCTTATCAAAGAACTTTAGAAAAACATTATTGAACCCAAACTTAGAGAGGGATGGCCATCAACTCCAAACACGCACCCTTCATTGTGCGAATTATTAACTATTTACGGGCTTTTCTTATAATGAGTTCACAAACCACCTCAACAACAAGTTACGTGACAACCTTTTACTTATAACTCAAACTTAGAGAGGGGGAGGGGGGGAGGGCGAGAGAGAGGGGGGAGAGGAGGGGGGACGAGGTTTGGGGGATGGTGCATGGGGGGAGGGCTGGGGGAGGGGAGAAAATTTACAGAGAGCGAGCAAGAGCAACTGCAAAGATTGGGGGTTTTATGGCTAATGATCGATAAGCATTGGACCCTGAGCAAACTAGGGCAAAAAAAAAAAAATCATGTTCCCGTTTTTTCAAGTAATAGAGATGTATTTTCATACCAAATAGTACGTCGATTTCCCTACATAACAACATTATCTTGTCAAAGAACTTTAGATAAACATTAATTGAACTCAAATTTAGTGAGGGATGGCCATCAACTCAAAACACACACCCTTCATTATGTGAGTTATTGCCTATTTATGGGCTTTATTTATAAATTGTACACAAACCACCTCAACAACTTACATGAATAACCACCCACTTAGTTAGAAGAATTGTTCATTTTCACTACCATTTGTCCTTACCTCTAAGAACTCACATATTGTTTCACGGTATTTTATTCCCTTCATTGGTTTCGGTACCTGACGTGTTCCTCAGATTATTCACAAGTGGTTTACAACTTTAGTCATGGCTTATAAAGGGAGGGATAGGTCAGGAAATTTACATAGAGAGAGAGAGAGAACGAGTGTGAAGATTGGGGGTTTTAGGGCTAAAGATCGGTAAGCACTGGACAGGGAGTAAACATGCCCAAAAAAAAAAAAAATTTGGTTCCTGTTCTTTCTGGTAATAACGATGTACTTTCATGCCAAATTGTACATAAATTTCCTTACAAAATAACGTTCTCTTATCAATTTACTTCATATAAACATTAATTGAGCTCAAACTTAGGGAGGGATGGCCATCAACTCAAAACATGAACCCTTCATAACGTGAGTTATTGCCTAGTTATGGACTTTATTTATATACAGTTTATAAACCACCTCAACAACAACTTACATGAGTAAAATCATACTTAGAATATAAACTTAGAGACGGGGTAGGGGGGTTGGGAGGAGGGAGGGGGAAGCGGGGAGTGCAGGCGGGGTTCAGATGCAAGATGGCGTGGGGATGGGCGTGGGGGGATGGGGGGGGGGAGGGGTAGGGGAGGGAAGGAAATTTACCGAGCGGGAGCGAGAGTGAGTGTGAAGATTGGGCGTTTTAGAGCTAAAGATAGGTAAGCATGGGATCGAGGGAAAACTTGACCACAAAAACAAAAAAATTCAGTTTCCGGTTCTTCTGGTTAATAGCAATGTATTTTCATACCAAATTGTTCGTAAATTTCTCTACAAAATAATGTTCTCTTGCCAAAGAACTTTGGATGAACATTAATTGAACTCAAACTTAGAGAAGGATGGCCATCAACTCAAAATACACACCTTTCATTATGTGAGTTATTGCCTATTTGTGGGCTTTATTTATAAACAGTTCACAAACCACCTCATCAACAACTTACAAGAAAACCTCTTACTTCGAAGAATTGTTCATTTTCACTACCAAATGTCCTTGCCTCTAAAAACTCACATAATGTTGTCCTTGTTTTTTATTCCTTTCATTGGTTCATGTACCTGTCATGTCCCTTAGATTCTTCACATGTGGTATTCAAGCATTGATGTTTACAGCTTTAGCCATGGCTTATATAGGGGGGGAGAGGAATGAAATTTACAGAGAGGAAGCGAGAGCGAGTGCGAAGATTTCGGGTTTTAGGGCTAAAGATTGGTAAGCATTAGACCAGGAGCTAACTTGGCAAAAAAAAATAAAAAATTCAAGTTCCCTTTTTTTCGGGTAATAGTGAAGTATTTTCATACCAAATTGTACGTAAATTTCTCTACATAATAACGTTCTCTCATGAACGAACTTTAGATAAACATTAATTGAACTCAAACTAAGAGAGAGATGACCATCAACTCAAAACTCGCACCCTACATTACGTGAGTTATTTCCTATTCATGGGCTTTAATGAAAAGCAATTTACAAACCACCTAAACAACAAATAAATACTTACCTAGAACTAAAACTTAGAGAGAGGGATGGGGGGAAGGCAGAGGGAGGAGGGAGGTTGGGAGCCCAAGGGGGGATGGGGGAGAGAGGCGAGTGGCGGGGCTTGCGGGGGGTGATGGGTCAAGGAGGAAAGGAAATTTACAGAGAGGGAGTGAGAGTGAGCATGAAGATTGGGGGTTTTTGGGCTAAAGATTGGTAAGGCTCGGACCAAGAGCTAACTTGGCCAAAAATAAATAAAAATTTAGTTTCCCAATTTTTCGGGTAATAGCGATGTATTTTCATAGCAAATTGAACATAAATTTCTCTACATAATAACGTTCTCTTATGATAGAACTTTAGATAAACAGTAATTGAACTCAAACTTAGAGAGGGATGGCCATCAACTCAAAACACGCACCCTTCATTCCGTGAGTCATTTCGTATTTATGGCCTTTATTGATAAACAATTTACAAAGCACCTCGACAACAAGTTACATGAAAGACCGCTTACTTAGAACTCAAACATAAAGAGGGGGGTGGGCAGGAGGGAGAGGGAGGAGGGACGGGGCGATGGGGAGGGAGAGGGGGAGAAGGGGGGAGGATGGGGGAGAGAGGGGAGAGGCGGGGATGCGGTGGCTGGGATGGGTCAGGGAGGGAAGGAAATTTATAGAAAGGAGCGAAAGCAAGTGTGAAGATTGGGGGTGTTAGGGCTAAAGATCGGTATGCCTTGGAACGGGAACAAACTTTGCCAACAAAAAAGAAATTCAAGTTCCCATTCTTCCGTGTAATAGCGATGTATTTTCATACCAAAAACGTTCAAAAATTTCCCTACGTAATAGCATTCTCTAATCAAAGAACTTTAGATAAACATTAATTGAACTAAAACTTTGAGAGGGATGGCAATCAACTCAAAACACAAACCCTTCATTATTAGAGTTATTGCCTATTTATGGGCTTTATTTAAAAACAGTTCACAAACCACATCAACAACAAGTTACATGCATAACCTCTTACTAAGAAGAATTGTTCATTTTCACTACCATTTGTCCTTACCTCTACAAACTCACATATTGTTGTCCTTCTTTCTTATTCCCTTCATTGGTTCCTGTACCTGCCATGTTCCTCGGATTATTCAAGAGTGGTACTCAAGATTTGACTTTTACAACTTTAGTCGTGGCTTATATAAGTGGGGGGGAGAGGGGGGAGAGGGAAGGAAATTTAAAGAGAGGGAGCGAGAGCAAGAACGAGAGCGAGTGCTAAAGATCGATAAGCAGTGGACTGGGAGCAAACTTGTCAAAACAAAAAAAAATTCAGTTTCCCGTTGATTTGGGTAATAGCGATGTATTTTCGTACCAAATTAAATGTACATTTCTCTACATAATAATGTTCTCTTATCAAAGATCTTTAGATAAACATTAATTGCACTCAACCTAAGAGAGGGATGGCCATCAACTCAAAACACACACCCTTCATTATGTGTGTTATTGCGTATTTATGGTCTTTATTTATAAATAGTTCACAAACCACCTCAAGAAAAAGTTACATGAATAACCTCTCACTTAGAACTCAAAGTTAGAGAGTGAGGTGGTGAGGGGGGAAGGAGGAACGACGGTGAGGGGTGAGGCAGAGAGGGGTGCGAGGGGTGATGGGGGAGGGGTGGGGAACGGCAGGGGATGTGGGGGGGATGGGGGGGGGGGGAAGGGTGCTGGAAGGGAAGGAAATTTACAGAGTGGGAATGAGAGTGAGTGTGAAGATTGGGGGATTTAGGGCAAAAGATCGATAAGCATTGGATTGGGAACACATATGGCCCAAAAGAATAAAATCCAGGTTCCCGTTCTTCTGGGTAATAGCCAAGTGCCTGTTGGTCCTCTTTATTTTCTTTTGTCAACTGGCGAGAGCTAGCACCGGTTGGTCTTCTTTATCTTCTTTTGTCAATGGGCGAGGCTTAGCACCGGTTGGCCTCCTCTCTCTTCTTCTATCAATTGACGAGACCTAGCACCGGTTGGTCTTCTCTCTCTGCTTCTATCAGATGGAGAGGCCTAACGCTGGTTGGTCTTCTCTCTCTTCTTCTACCATTCAATGAGAACTCGCACCGATTGCTTTTCTCTCTCTGCTTTTATCAGTCGGTGAGGCCTAGCATCTGTTGGTCTTCTCTCTCTTCTTCTACCAGTTGACCAGAACTAACACTGGTTGGTTTTTTCTCTCTTCTTCTATCAGTTGGAGAGGCATAACGTCGATTGGTCTTCTCTCTCTTCTTCTACCAGTCACTTAATGTCGATGGTTTTCTATCTCTTCTTCTATCATTCAGCGATCCCTCTTCTTCTATCAGTTGGTGAGACTTAGCGTCGGTCGGTCTTCTCCCTCTTCTTCTATCAGTCGACGAGACTTGACACCAGTTGATCTTCTCTCTCTTTCTTTTGTTATCAGTCGACGAGACTCAGTGCTGGTTGGTCTTATTTTTCCTCTTCTGTTAGTTGGAGAGATTTATTACAGGCTGGTTTTCCCTCTCTTCTTCTGCTAGCTGGCGAGACTTAGCGTCAGTTGGTTCTCTTCCTCTCGTCTCATCTGACACTGCCGACAAAGCCTAACACCGACTGCTTCCTCTCTCCCCCATCTCTTGAAATAGTCGGCAATGTCCAGCGCCTACTGCATCTCCTCTTCCTTCTTCGCCCTCCTCTCTTCCTTCTTCTTTCTCCTTTCGTCCATTCCCTTCTTCTCTTTAATCATTCTTCTGCTGCTCGTTCATTCGACCAAGAGGGATTAAGGTTAGCTTCTCATGGCAGTCTTGTCGTCTAACCGTAATGTTGTTGCATCAGGTTTGCTTGGCTCGCTTTACTGCCACGCCAGACCGACCATCGTCCTTAACTAGTCGATATTGGCAATAGCATGTAGTAGATATCTCGTGAGCCAGTCTCAGTTATCGAGCCGCTTTCACTACCACATTATGCCAATTATCCACCAGCCTTGTCACTGCTTTGATCTTCTCGCTGATCGAATTCTTCTCTCCCCCCCGTCTTTCTTTCTTCTTTTTGAATACGCATGCTTGTTTATGTTCATAAAAGAGGAAAAGGGTGAGGCTTGACCTACCTATTCCGTAATCTTTGCCACATATGTGTGTGATTATAGGAAAGTAAAAAATAAGAACAATACGAGCCAAGGGAGGCGATTCTGAACCAGTTTCATTACTGGGTTGCTTTCTTCGTGATCTAAGAGGGCGCCTAAGAGAGTCAGCCCGAGCAAGTGCCGAACCACCTTATAATTCCTCTCTCACCAGTTGGTAACTCTGGCCCCCATTTTTGAACGAGATTCCCAAGAGAGCGATCGCACAAACATCATGGATCTCTCCAAAACTCAAGATGCGTGCCGCTCGATCCTCCAG
Source organism: Amborella trichopoda (assembly GCF_000471905.2). Next base: position 7,281,869 of record NW_006494931.1, on the reverse strand, counting down.
AGATCCGGAGGGCAAGATCGAGGCACCTAACCACTTGAACCAAAGCCATCCGGTAATCCTTCAAGAGCATGAGGGCATCGTAGACATTGAGAAGAGCCAAAATTTTTCATAGATGTCCTATCACATCATATTTCACCTTTTCTTGATGAAGGCCTTGTGATCCTGGTCCTGCCACTGATTTGGGTGATACATTGGGTTGAGGAGCAGGTTTGTGTAGAAAATTTTTATTTTTGTGTGTTGGTTGACTTGATTGCACAACGCGTTTTGTTTGAGTGATGGAAGTTTGAGGTTTTGGAAGAGACTGAGTGCATGAGATCAAAAGGGTCCCTGAAAATTGGAAGATAGGTGGATTGTTTGTAGTATTGGGAATAGAAAGAAGCTCAGGAAGCTATAAGATGAGCAGACTAGTCTTTGGATTAGGGGGCAGTGGCAGACTGAGGAACTTCAAGGTGCCTGACTTCTGTAGTGGAGGCTACAGCGTCCTCCCTGATTTTAGATTTATCTGCCCCGTGGTGGGTGTTGCTCCTAAGATTTGCATCATGTGGCAAGTTCCCTAAGAATAGGAGCCTTGCCCATTTGACTCTCTCAGTCTCTGCTTAAAGTCAGGCTCAGGAGGTTCATTGGGGTTTCTTTGGCTTCGACTTCTTGTGCTTCTTTGAGGAAGGAGTCTCTGCCTTGGCTTTAGCTACCAGGGCATCAACAACTGTCAGGAATCCTACTGCCTGTGCCAGGGTCTTTCTCAATCGTTTCCGCTACATCCTGCTTATATTGAATCCTTTGAATTCTCGGTCGAGAGACTTGAAGTCGAGACATATCAAGGTTGTACCTTCAGGGAACGTAGAAGAGGAAGAATGAGAAGCAGGAGAAGGAGGAGAAGGGCTAGATGGTGGAGCACTTTTAAGGTCGTTCCCCTCATCAGATTGATCTGGGCAGCTTTTTACGTCATCCCTAGAGTTGAATGGGTGCAGGGGATCATTTAGGTCTTTCCCTTGCTTAGATCGTAGGGGAGTGCTTTTAACGTCGTCACCCTCATCGGACGTATGATGAGTGGGAGATGGGACAGGAACGTCTGCTTGACAGGGCGAAGAAGGAAGAAGGATCGTGCTAAGAGGAAGCTCAGTAAAGTTGGTAGTGAATTATGGGTTGAGCGGTCTTATTTCTCCGGCGAGTAGCCCTTAGTGCCCATCTTTTTCTGGTTTTTTGAGGTGATGTTTGAATCATCCTGTTGGGATGGCGAACAACCCTAGCTTAGCGAACTGGTTCTCGCCATAAGGACTTGAGTCTTCTTCGGTCATGGTATACTATCCATAGTTGGGGACTCGAGGGTTCCGTAAAGTCTAAGTCATTGATAAGAAGGTCCTGTTTTGGGAGATCTCCTTGCCTCAATGGAGAAGTGACTTGGGGGTCACTTACAGGGAGATTGTAAAACTCCTAATACTCCCCTATTTTCTTTACGAATATATCAAGGAAACCTGTGCATTCTGATTGGTAATGGCCTCTTATCTGATGGTATGGGCACCAACGATCTTCTGTACCCTCAGCAAGGCGACAAGGTTGCCTCGCTTCAGTGTGATTATGCCTTCCTGGAGCATTATAATGAAAAAGGTGCAAAGGATATTAGGCATTTCATCTTCCTCTTGGATAGTTACTGCATGGGCGGCCTCGGCTGCCCCGAAGGCCTTCTTTAGGTCTTCAAGCTTTATCTGGCCCTTCAGAATCAAGGCGTTGGTAATATCCTTTAGCTTGTAGCAGTCATCTGTGAAATGATTGATCATCCAATGGTAGGCACAATAATTCTCCCAAGTGTCAAGGCAAGGTTGCTTAGGGAATTTGGTTTTTGAAAGCTGGATCATATTTTGTTTGAATAATAACTGGAACAACATGGGGATGCATTCCTTCTAGAAGGGGTCGACCTTGTTCCTATGCTTGGTGAAATAATCACCCCGATCAAGGTTGGCCGGTGGGGGTACTCGATTGTATGACAGTTGTTGCTTGCCAGCTTGAGGTGCTACCTTTACTATGCTTACCCCTTTAGAGAGGTCCAAAGTTTGGGAGGAAGGCTTCTTTGAATCAGTGATCATGACGGCTGTACTAATTACCCCTCTCTGTTGGCTGCCTCGTGTGTTATTCCGAGAGCTACCATTGGCCCGGTTGTTTATTAAACTTGTAGATTGTTGTCGTGCAGCACCATGGTGGCGTGATAGACTTTCTATGCAGATTGTTTTAGAGATCAACTCTGACATGGAGGTCAGATTAGTGGCCTCAACATGTAGAGAGATCTCGGGTTGCATGTTTCGCACGCAAGTTTGGACTGCTTCCTTCTCCGGCATAGGATTAGGATGATGGGAAGCCAAGTTTCTCCATCTTGGCTTAATAGAAGCGTTAATAGAATAACTTCTCTGTATCCTCCCACATAAGCACTGAGTTTGGAGGAAGTCAGGCATACCATTGAAATGCTGGGCCATCGAGGGTCTCGACGAACTGTCGGAGAAGAAGTCTCCCGTCTGCTGCTGTTTCTCGACATGCTGCCTGGAAGTGGGCAATATGTTGGTTCAGGGACGTGGTTCCGTTCAATAAAGGAAACTTCCCTTTCTTATAATATGAGAGAAACGGGACCTAATCAATATACAAGGGGTATGGCCTTTGATAGGGCATTGCGTCCTTATCCCTGGGATTTGTCTATTCTTTAGGCTATGGGTGACCATAACATCAATATCTGTCAGAGAGACTAAATGAGGGAAATAATTGTCCTGTGAGGTAAAGGGAGGGGGCTGCCGTGGAGGTGCACCATCTGAGTGATGGGAATTGACCTCAAGGTTAACCAACTAGTGTGCGGCGTCGATATGATTGATCTTTTCCATCATCGCGTACACCATATCCTCAAACTTGTTCATCATCACCGGGCTCGCTTACGACCATTACACTGACGGTTTCACCATGGAGGTCGATGTTAGTGGCAACATAGGGCTTGCAAACTTGATGGGTCGTACATGGTAGGTCAGTCAGCAGGGGGCCAACATGCCCTAACTGAACTCGACTCTTATATGCTGATCACATTTGAATCGGTTCTCGACAGTCTTGGGAATGTGACTGCTGAGCAGCTGGGTCTTTTCCTAAAATAGTAACCACAGCATAGAGCTCATGGAGCTCTTCTTCAAGCTTCATTGTTTGAATGGGGTAGAAGGGATTCAGATGATGAGGGTCATCATAATTAGTTGTTTTGACTGCCTTGGTCACCTCCTTAATCAAAATTTGCAGACCTCTATCACGTTTAGCCTTGTGGTGTGTGTGAGGGATGGAGACCGCGGAATTTCCTCCTTGACGTGATGAGCCTCTAGGGGTAGAAACCAATAGTGCAGAAATGTGGGGGGTAGCCCTTTGGCGACCCACAGAAGCAACGACAGCTTGTTTGCCTTTTGCAAAAAGGGACTGGGCAGCCTTCTGGCATACCTCAAAAACACGATCGGCAAGTGACTTGTCGGTGGCTGGGTGCATGCTGTGTGAGGCAACATAAGTATTGTCGATGCAGGGCACCCTGGTGGAGTTTTTGCCAGTGCGAGGATATGGGGATTGAGGGATTTTTAGGTCCCACCACACACCAGTCCAAGTTAAAACCTGGGAGCTAGACAAGGGGTTCTCAAGAGGATTGTTAGGAATGAAGTTAAAGGAACTTGTTCCCTACGGACACTCTTGAATACAAGGATAAGAAAATCCCCGATCTGGATATATGGGTTACAGAACCTGCAAGCCATAATAAAAAGTGAAAAGATAATAAAAGCAGATAATAAAAGAAGAAACTAACCAAATAAGAATGATCTAGCTAAGGGGTAACTAAGTCCCCAGTAGAGTCGCCAAGCTGGTTAGGTGCCTCAATCTTGCCGTCCGGATCCTTTTCGGGATCAGGCGTCATGTATCTTGGGTTTCGAGGGAAGACCCGGGATGTTTTTTTTTATCGTTCTCTCGAGAACCTCGTTTGAGAACAAGGGTAGGTGTTACTAACCGATGAGAGAGAAATTTAAAGGTGGGTTCGGGACTTACTCAGGCTGACTCGTGTGGGTGCCCTCTTAGATCACGAAGAAAGCCTCCCAATAATAAAACGTGTTCAGAATTGCCTCCCTTGGCTGGTATTCTTTTTATTCACTTATTTTCTACAATCACACACATATATGGAAAAGGTTATAAGACAGGTGGGTCAGACCTCACCCTTTTCTTGTTTGATGAACGTGCACAAGCATGCGCATTCATAAAGAAGAGGAGAAGAAAGACGGGGGAGAGAAGAATTTGATTAACCGAGAGGTACTCGTTTCTTGATGTTTTTCTTTGGTTTCTTAGTTATCACACTAAGCATGTTTTCATGATCACGTTGCAACAAACGCAACTCGATTTTATGTCTGGATGAAGATTTCGTCGCCTTGGGTTTTTTGCCGAAATCTGGAAATCTGGCAGCCGAAATTACAGCAGCTTTGATGCCTCCGTGTGTGAAATCCAATCATTCATCGTACGTGGGGTTCGAATCAGATAGCCTCGGACCGTACGCACATAATGCAATTGGTTTCGCGTCGATCGGGTACGCAAGCGCCATTATTTGGCTGCTCGAGCCAGGTGTGCTGCTGCTGATTGTTTACAACTTTCTTCACGGATCAACAACTTATCTCTAGTTTTTCTCCCTGCTCGGGTGTCATCACGGGGCGTACCACATATCGAAACGCTCGTCTTGATGAGACGAACACACTCACAAAATTTTTAGCGTGATCTGGCTCAGAACGAGTGAGAAATGGGCCCCGAAGGTTTTACCCGTGACTATGAAAACGACCACATTTAATGGTGTTTTGGTGCAAGGAGGCCAAACGGGAATAGTGTGCGGCCTAACCCTTTTCAGTATTTTACCCATAACTTTGTTCTGGGGTGCCCGATTAAGCAAAAGCTTGACCCATAATAGTTTTCGACTGTATCAGATGCAATGGTGTTGGTCCCATAACAATTTGATGCTTTGAAAACATAATTCTAGTTCTGGGGTCAATTTCAGGGTGTTAGAGGCCAATTTTTCTGAAATTGTTTTGTTGTCTACACTGCCTTAGATATGTTTGATTGCGATGAAACGTGACAGGTGGCATTTCGGAATACTTATGAAGATCTTGATCAGTTCTGGGGCGATTCTAAGACGATCAAAATTTCCACCGTTTTGTTAAGCTTTATTGACCGACTTCCTCTTTATTGCACATTGGGGACCAAGGTACTGAAAAATGTGTTCAAACACACCTAGGCACACACATACCATAAGTCCACTTTCTATCCTTTCTTTCTTTCTCTCTCACCTTCCCTGCTTTCTCATTCTTTCTCGCTTGGGGTCACTGACCCAAGCTAAGGGCAAGCCTAACTTCCTCTCTGCTCTACCCACGCTCTAACATGCACTCGTCTACCCACCTCCAGCTGTGCACTCGTCTACCTGTGCTATAATGCACAATCATCTACCCGTACCCTAATGCGCACTTGTTTACCTATGCCCAGCTGCGCACTCGTCAACTTGCACCCTGCTGCGCACACATCTATCTACACCCTATTGCGCACACATCTATCTACACCTTGCTGCACACACATATATCTGCACTCTAACGTGCACTAGTCTACACTTGCCCTGCTTCGCACTCGTCTACCCATGCTCTGACGTGTACTCATCTACCCACACCCGGTTGTGCACTCTTCTACCTACGCCCTGCTGCACACTCATCTACTTGCGCTCAATTGCGCATTCGCCACCACTCACTCACAATAGACTCAGCTACCCGCGCTCAGGCACTTTCACATTTGACTTGCCCATATCCACTTCTCCACCGGTGCCTAGCCATCAACATTTACCCCTTTATTTCATTGATTGTCTTGCTCATCTGTAAAGCACTTAATCCGGGAGGGTCTATATTATACGTCATTTTTTATGTACTTACATCTCTCACACAAATAAGGAGAAAGCCAGTAACAGCTTGGTCTTGCTGATACTCAAGACACTAATAGACAAATGTTCGCGAAATAAGTCTCGAACCAGGCAACCTAGGAGGGATGTTATCACGTCAATGAAAGACCTTACAATTGTATCCCTATGCTAGCGACTTCAGAACAATACCAAACCACTGCCATTGTACTCAAAACGTGGAAAAACCCATGAGGACCAAATTTGGGCCCAATCGGACCACCCAAAGGGGGTCTATGCTCATATTGCCTTAAAACGGGTAGGTTTTACACTATCATGGTGTGGCTTCACTGCACCAGTCCCCAAGCATGGAGACTGCAACATTGTATCTCGAGTGGGACTTCAAGGACCCATAGAACCTTCGTCTAGAACCAGAAAAACTTCAGATTTGGACATGTTTTAGATCATAGCTGCCCCGTCACTTTGACCTAGGGCATGCACTTTGGCACGACCTAGAGTCAAACTTCTTCTAAAAAGAAGGTGACCACCAAACAAAAAAAATCAGGGTTTTAAGAAGAAGACATCTCGAACCTTATGAAGCACAGCTCAAAATCTGCGCATAGGATTATTGCGGCGATGAGTTCAATGCAACCACCTCACAAAGAGCTATAAACTGGTATACCTATTGTACCTGATCCAAGGTCCGATAAGCACAAATCTCAGGTTTACTGGAAAAGTAAGCCCACTCGATTGCTGGAATCTCTTTTCCCGACGACCTCCTAAATTAGGAAATGCAGCAAATGAAGACCAAAACATACCAAACTTGGTGAAAAACAACGGTGACAGTCTTCTCTTTCATATGCAAGAAAAACAAAGACTCAGAACATCACAAGTTGAATGTTTGCATTAACGACCGAAGTTCACAAATCTGGGCGGACATCCACCACTTGGGAAAGGCTGCCTCAGCATTACTAAAGGGCATCAAAATACTCAGAAACAAACAAGCACTGAGGATATAGCGATAAATCGGCTGAACCATTGCTACATGTCCACATAAAATCTTTCAAGATCTGGCAATAGCCGGAGGACCCTCAAGCAAGGATGGTTTCGTCATTAGCTTAAAACGCCTTAGTGGTGTTTTTGTCATTGCACCTAATTTTAGGATGTTACTTTAATTTATTTAATTGTAATTAAGCTTTGTTTTTTAGCATTCATCTGTGTTTGGTGAGTCATCTATATAAGAAAGCTTAAGTCACTGGTAAAAGAGTGAATTATTGAGCATTATTCATTACTAAAACAGAGGCATAACACTTGTTTTCACTGTCTTTTGCTTTTGAACCCTTAATCCTGTCGAGAGGAGAGAGAAAACTATTTTAGAGAGAGAAAATACCCCTGACTGCGTGGTCTCGTTCCTTCCCAGAGAGAAAACATCTTCGAGCTTGTGGACCCATTCTCTTTCGCTCTTAAGCCGGGTCACATCCCGAACCCTCTCTCTCTTCTCCTTCACTCGTCATCTACCTCAGGGAGCAACCCGTGTTTGTCCAAGACACACGGTCCCTAGCAAACCCGCGAGCCCCAATACTCAGGTTCTCCAACACCCTTTTGCCAGCTTGCCAGCCCCTCTAAGAGGGAACCATCCCAAGGAGGGATAATCGATCCTCATTGCAGTTTCACGCGAGAGAGAGAGAGAGAGAGAGAGAGAGAGAGAGAGAGAGAAGACGTACGTTACGACGACGTAGAAGACGACCGTACCCGTACCTAACCGTACGTCGGACACGAACAACGAGGACGGTCTTACTATTAGTTACGTCTACGTAAGTA
>NW_006494931.1:7202801-7274049 GCF_000471905.2 Amborella trichopoda | reverse complement strand
GAGAGGAGAGAGAGAGAGAAGAGACCTTTTGACGACCTGAAGAGAGTCCCCGTCCAAACCGTACTGGCAGACAACAGAGGGCTTCATATTGCTCTAAGATGGCGAACCGGCCGAGCATGTCCCGCGAACCTCAAATAGTGAGGTGAGCGTCCAAGCGCACCCCTGCCGTAAAATCTCTCTCGTTGTTGTCCCTATTCGCCCACAGGAGAGCCCGCGCATGTGCACCTCTAAGTGCCCAGCATGTGCAAACCCCCACAGTTGTTTGAGAGAGGGTGTTCCACCCCATGCACGCACGATGCCGCCCACACGAGGACTATGGCAAGGGCCTGGTCTTTAGCTAAACAATCAGGGGGGGGGGGGAACACAGTAGCAACCGCCTCAAAACCAAAACTATAACAATGTTCGCCCTCCACAAAGCTATTACTGAATCGAGGAGTTCGATCGAAGGCTGAATTAGCAATATAGCTTTAACAAGGCTCGGGTACCAACCCTCTTGAGGATGCTAATCGAATATGATATGGACGTCCTTCCTACCATCAAAAGGCTGGACCAGGAGGAGCTTGAAAACCACCCCAGCTACTGCACCTACCACCTAACACTAACTCTATCAGTGCAGGACTGCATTGAACTGAACGAGCACATGACTACTTAGTCCAAAAAGGGCAATCAACTTGGAAGGCCTCAAGAAGGATTTCGAAACTCCGAAAGCTTCCCATATGTTCACAGTCCAACAGGAGTCGATGGACGAGGCCCCTATGACTGAATTATCTCCACGCCTGTTTCTTGCCCTCTTTGACATAATGGTTCAGTACGATATGATAACCCCTTGCACGCCTAAGAAACAAAGGCATATTGTCAAAAGAAATCAAGACTCATGGTGCCGTAATTATTAATTTAAAGGGCACGACTTGACCTACTGTTTCGGATTCCAATCCATCTTGGAAAGGTATCTACAAAGTGGTAGGATAGTCTTAACAGATGGACAATCTCCACCTCTGGGGGAAACTCATGAAGTCGAGGCCCACAACAAAAGGAGGCTGAGCAGATTCGAGGTCCTTTCTCCAGCACCTCGGAAGCACCCATTCTCGTGTTCCCACAAGAGTGTCCACACCATGGGAAGTATATCATGGTCAAGAAAAAATGAAAAGCATCGAAAGGGAGGCTGCTCGCCAAGCAGATATGGCACCTGCACCCCAAGCTCAAGAGCCTTGTCCGCTTGAAGAAAAAAGGGCAAAAAAAAAGAGCCTAGCGGTGCAAGGTCAGAATTTCGAATCCCCTCGACACCTTGTCGAGGCAAGATCCTCTCTTCCTCTTCCTTTCTTGTATGACTTCATCCCAAGGCAAGTTCTCTTTATTGAGGGAGGTCAGTGCACCACTGTAAGTACCATCCAGGGTGTACCCTATGTAGGCTAGAAACCCTAAAAGCATGCCCTGCTTGTAGTCTCGATGGCAAGACTCTAAACATGCCTCCCTATAGTCATAGTGGTATGACTTTAAAACTAACTCCTAAAAAAAAAAAAAAATGCAAAGGTCTTGAATGAAAACCTTAGCGAGCTTTCATGAGGATCATGAAGGGATTCAAACTCCTTCCCATTAGGCTTTTGAGTTCATCCCCTCATTTCCCTTCTCAATGAAGGCGAGAGACAAAGTTTGAGGTAGGAGGGCGGAAAGCAAAACATAGATGGATTGAACATGGAGACAAGAAAAGAAAGAAGATAGCCATCTTATTCACATGCCCAAAATGTTACAAAATTTTGACAGGCTTATAAAGCTCGTAGAGAAAAAAAAAACCTTCAAAAATGGTTGAGGGCCTCACATCTTCTCCCTTAAATATCACGCTTCCTCCAATGCAGCCTGCCTCCGCTTTTCAAGAAATGAAATGTTCTGGGGAATTGCCTCGAACGAATCAAGGATCGCCTTCATCTCGAAGTTCAATTATTCCATTCTTCAAGACCTCATGGCAATCCCCTCCCGATGCTGAAACCAACGAGCTTTCAAATCAAAGGCATAGACGTGCAACAAACCAATCTAGTCTTCTAGGGCCAGAATCTAATGAGAGAAACCAGCCTCTTCCTCCACGACGTGAGTCTGTCATGTGATGAGCCGCTCACTGTTTCCTGCGAGATGCTCCACAAGAGCCTGCTTCCTAGCCAACCTCTCTCACACGAAGGCTATGCGCGAATCAAGAACCGGCGGCAATGAGGTCTCACACACGAGAGCTTCAGATCCCCATCTCACCAGATCTCACAGCAATTTCTCCAGCTGGTCGAATGTCTCTTCATCTATAGGAACAGCCTTTAGGCATGCCGCGCAAGCCTTAACAGCCTTGATCTCCCCTTGGAGATCCAAGAGGGCGCATTCATAAGTCCTTGAAGACCCGCACGAACCATGCACCTCATGGTGAGCACTTTAAAACTCGGTGCGAACAAAGCAAGAGTTGGGGAACCATAAAAGAAAGTGGCGGGACGTAAAGCACCTGACCTCCGGCAACAAGGGCAAAAGATTCGGGAAGATCAGTGCAGTGTCCAAATGACGACAACTCAGCTTGTGCCCCTAAAGTAGACGTCTCTGGAACCGTCGACCCTATCGACACTTCTGCTCCTAAAACACCCAAAACAGAGGTTGCGCACTCTGGTTTGCGCACCCACGAAGCAAACCATGAATGAGAAGAGAAAGGAAACCACAAAGAGCAATGGAGGAGAATTCAATCCAAAGGGAGATTTAATTCATGAATAAAAAGGATTACAAAAAGGTTATTACAACAAATCTGTAATTCTTAAAAGTACATCCATTCTAAAATAAATCCATCCCCTTCAAAAGCCCTGACGCCTTCTCACGACGGTAGTGGCTTCTAGGAGGTGGTATCCTTCTCTTCAAGTAAGGCTTGAAAAGAATGAGGAACGCATCTTCCTCCTGCATGCCCTCAGGTGAAGGTGAAAAGCCAGAAGTTGGTTCCCCGAGCAGCAACAAGCGAAAGTCATACCAATAGTTCACTTAAGCACTGAACCAACAAGTTGACCAAATCACGATTGGTCGACCAACGAGAAAAAGATGATGGGCAAGCGAAGACCATTGCAATTTACCATCATATCTGAATGGATGCGATGGTATTCAGGGTGGCTAACCCTCAACATCTTACTCATAGACTTGGACCCTGCGCTCTGAGGCACAAGCAAGCTGAAGAGACCTGAAGGCATCGGCCCAACATCCAGCTGGGTCCGTCAGTGCTTTCGCTGGGTCGAACACCTTCACTCAGAAGCCCAACACTGGGATTCACTCCAGGATCTGGGACTCGAGAGCTAGCCAAAGCAAAGGACATCACCTCTTGGAAGGATGCTTCAAAAAGGAGGAGTCTCTTCTCTCTATACAATAAAATAAGAAAGCGAAGTTTCTTAAAACAACAATAGGAATTGCTTTCCCACTCGCTCTGCCTCGCCTTCTTATAGGCCCGCCATCAAAGCACTTCGATTTTCGAGTACCACCTTGTCCAACATCACGGACGCGTGTCATCACAAGGGTGCCTCGTTTGATTGCCATTTAAGGCTTCTGACTCCTCGCCTCCCATGGGTCACTTTCGAAGCATCACTGGTCAAATCGTCAGCCGCTTCGCCTCCTAAGCGTCATCATCATCAGGGCACAAGACGGATTTCCCACTGCTTTGTCGCCTAAACGTCATTTTCCTTGACCATGTGTCACTCTACGGAGGCTTCCTCATCAGAACGCCGTCTTTGAGCATTAATCACTAGGGACCTCCAGGTGGATGCATTTTGTTTTCTCTAAGGCCTGTCCACACCAATCAACGACCGACAAAGACAAGCGCTCTGACCAAGCCGCGCTCACCTGCTCTAATACATCATCCACGAGGATTGTTGCTCCAGTAAGCCTTCTACGAAGAAGAAGCCAGGCGTGATGAAAACCATCGCAAGTAAAAGACAAAGAGCTTTAGGAGGACGTAGCCACCAAAACTATGGGTAAAATAACCAAAATAATAATAAAAAAAAGGGCATGGTAAAACCCGAAAGGGAACCACGAGTAAAAATGACAACTAGGCATGGCCACGAAGCCATGAGTAAATGTGTCTTGAAAACAAGAAAATCGGGCATGGCGAAAACTCGCAAGGGTGTCATGATTAAAAATGGAAATAAACAGGCAGACGTGACCTCGAAGTCACGGGTAAAAATGCCTCTGCAAGAGGACTTGGCTAAAACCACCCTCGTGGCACCACTTCCACCTAGTTCAAGTGAAAACCTGCAAACAAAGCTCTTGCCCCAGTGCCGACAAAACTCCATCCCCATTGCCAATAAAATTATGGCCAAAGGGCCAAAACAAATCTCCGGCCTCAGTGTTGACAAAATTCCGGCCCGAGTGCTGCAAAACTTCTAATCAAAGTGCCAAAAATAATCTCCGACCAAAGGGAAAAAATAAAATTCTGGCCCAGTGTCGACAAAAATTCGGCCCCAGTGCCAACAAAATTTCGACCCCAGTGTCAACAAAACTCTTTCCTCAATGCCCACAAAACTCCAGCCTCAGTGCCAAAAAAACCCCAACCAAAGTGTAAAGTCAACATCCCAAACCCAATCCCAACAAAACCTTGGCTAAAGGGCCAAAAAAAAATTCTGGCCCCAGTGCCGACAAAATTCCGGACCTAGCGCCAACAAAAGTCCTGCCCCATTGCCAACAAAATTCCTACCAAAGGGCCAGAAACAAATTCTGCCACCCTGCGATAAAATTTCTGGCCCTATGCCGACAAAATTCCAGCCAAAGCGCCAAAACAAAACTCCTACCCCAGTGTCGATAAAAATTTCGGCTCCAGTGCTGAAAAAATTCCGGCCACAGTGCCAACAAAACTCCAGCCGAAGGGCCAACACAATTCTCTTGCCACAGGGCGAAACTAAAATCTGGCCCCAGTGCCGACAAAAATTCTCCCAATTCTAACAAAATTCTTGTCAAAGGGCCAAAACAAATCTACGGACCCAATGCCCACAAAATTCTGGCCAAAGGGTAAAAACAAAACTCTGTCCTCAGGGCCGACTAACACTCTAGCCTCAGTGCCAAAAAAACTCCAGCCCTAGTGCTAACAAAATTCTGGCCAAAGGTGGTTACATGCCTTGATCTCAGTCTTGGGTCGGGATGACCTAGTGGCACATGTCTCCGGTTTCAAGGAGGACCCGGGACTTGAGACTGCTCAATTGGGATGCTTGTTAAGAAACAAGGGCAGGTACATCAACCCGTGAGAGAGGAATTTGGTGTGAGGCGGGACACACCTCACTTGCGTCCGTGACTCACTCGGGTTGACTCGTGTGGGCAACCTCTTAGATCACGACAAAAATCCCCCTAATCTTACAATTGGTTCGAAATCGCTTCCCTTGACCTGTACTCTCTTGTTTATGTGATCACACACACATGGTTAATTTACAAGACAAGTCAGTCAAGGGACCCCACCTTGTCTTTCGGTGAATGTACACAAGCGTGCGCATTTAAGAGAAGAAAGGGAAGAATGGGAGAATAGAGATTGGGGTGATGAAAGAAGAAGAGAGAACTAGAGTAGAGGAAAGAGAAGAGAAGAAAGAGAAATTTGACCAAGTGGCTAGACTGACAAGTGGCAAGACCGGTACAGTGACTGATATTGCGTGGTAGCAAGATGGGCACAGTAACTCAGACCTACACGATGACAATACTACTCGACGGTAGCATCAACACCAACCAGCTTGACATGATGGCAAGTCTGTCATGGCAGCAAGACAGGCACAGTGACTCAGACTGGCACGGTGGCAATACTGCTCTATGACGAGACTACCAACTGGCTTAGCACGAGGGCTAGTCTGACGTGGCAGCAAGACGAGCGCAGTATCTCAGACTAGGACGGTGGCAATACTGCTCGACGACTAGACTTAGCTCGTCCCTTGGTCAAATGAGAGAGGAAGAAGAAAGAAGAGAGAAAAGAGAAGAGAGAAAGGAACAAGAGAAAAATAGTGAGAGAGAAGGAAGAAAACCAGGGTGAGAAAAAGAGAGAGTGAAAGAGAGATAGAAGAGAGAAGAGAAGAGAAGAGAAGAGAGAAAAGGAATATAGATTAATGAAGAAGACAGAAGACAAAGAAGAAGAAATGAGGAGAAGAGAGACGAAGGAGAAAGAATAAGAGAGTAAAAGAAAGGAATAGAGAAAAGAAGAAGAAGAGAAGAAGTGAATAGAAGAAAGGAGAAGAGAGAAGAAGAAGAAGGGAGAGAAAGAAGGAAGACGAGGGAGAAGAAGAAGAAGAGAAGAAAAGAATAGATGAAAGGAGGAGAGAGAAGAAAAGAAGGAGAAGAAGATAATAGAAGAAAGGAATAGAGAGAAGAACAAGAGAAAAAGAGAATAGAGAAAAGGAGAAGAGAGAAGAAAAATAAGAGAGAGAAGAAGAAGAGAGAGAGAGAGAGAGAAGAGAGAGAGAAGAAGAGAGAGAGAAGAAGAGAGAGAAGAGAGAAGAGGGAAGATAGATTAAGAAAGAAGACAAAAGAGAGAGAAGGAAGAGGGAGTGAAAGAAGAGAGAGAAAAGAGAAGAAAGAAGAGAGAGAATAAAGAAAGAGAAGATATAAGAAAGAAGAGAGAGAAAAGAGAAGAAAGAAGAGAGAGAATAAAGAAAGAGAAGAGATAAGAAAGAAGAGAAAGAGATAAAAGAGAGAGAAGAGAGAAGAAAGAAGAGAGAGAAGATAGAAGAAAGAAGAGAGAGAAGGAAGAAAGATTAAGAAAGAAGACAGAAGAGAGAGAAAGAAGAGGGAGAGAAAGAAGATAGAGAAGGAAGAGGCAGAGAAAAAAGAGAGAAGTAAAAAGAGACAGAAGAAAGAAAGAGAAGAGAGAAGAAAAAAGAGAAAGAGAAAGATGAGAGAGAAAGAAGAGGGAGAAGGGAGAAGAAAGAACAGAGAGAAGGAAGGGAGAGAAGAGAGAAGAGAGAAGAAAAAAGAGAGAAGAGAGAGGAAAGAAGAGAAAGAAGAGAGATGAAAGAAGGGAGAGAGAGAAGAAGAAGAAGAAGAGAGAGAAGAGAGATGAAGAAATAGAGAAACAGAGAAGAGAAGAGAAGATAAGAATAGAAGAGGAGAAGAGAAGAGAAGAAGAGAAGAGAAGCTAGAAGTGGTCGGATGTCTCGATCTCGACCCTCGGATCTAGGTGATCGTGTGACATGTCTCAAGTTCGGAAGACCCGAGACTTGAGACTGCTCTCTCGGGAACCTTGTTCACAGAACAAGGGAAGGTACCCAACTGGTGAGAGAGGAATTTTAAACATCAGGTGGGGGGGACCAACCTCACTTGGGTCCGTGACTTACTCAGGCTGACTTGCGTGGGCGCCCTCTTAGATCACGACGGAAAGCCCCCCAGCTGCTTCAACTGGTTTGGACTCGCCTCCCTTGATCTGCAATCTCCTTATTTTCTGCAATACAATAACATAGTTAATTTGCAAGACAAGTGGGCCAAGGGACCCACCCTTGTCTTGAGGTGAACATGTACAGATGTGCACGAGAAATTAGGGTGATGAGGAAGAGGAAAGGAGAAAAGAAGAGAGTGGAGAGAAGACGCAGGACGAAGGAGTAGGAAGGTTCCGGTGGCGTTAGGCATCACGATCGAAAGCCGTGAAGTAACAGTGTCATGGCCCCTAGATGACATTGGACACTGCTGCTCACGGCGGAAGGGTGAGCAGTGAATTGCAGATGGCGTTGACCATCACCGTCGGTGGAATGAGAAGGCAGCAATGACCCTTCATGGGTGGTGATAAGTAACGCTGTTTGTGATAGGCACAGAGTACGAAAGAGGCTCGCAGATGTCGGAAGGCATCGCCATCTGCAGGAAGCGAAGCACGGGTGAGACTCCCTGCGGGCGGAGATAAGCATCGCCATCTGTAGGAGACACGATGCAAGGCGAGACCCCCATGAGTGGCGATAGGTATTGCCGTCTGTGATAGGTGCGAGGCAGGGGGAGACCCCCGCGGACGATGATAGTTATTGCTGTCTGCAATAGGAGCGAGGCAGGGCGAGACCCCTATGGGCGACGATAAGTATCGCAGTTTGCGATAGGAGCGAGGAAGGGCGAGACCCCCACAGGCGGCGATAGGTATCTATCATGACCCCGCTCCTGACCCCTATCGGAGGGTGACAGATCGTGGGATCGTGATGGAGGTCGCAAACGTCACTAAGGTGGGAGTGGCTCATTGCATAAAAAAATGGAACCGATAGCAAACCATGAAAGAAAACTAGAATAAATTCATTCATCAGACTTATATCAGTCCAAAAGGTAAAGATATTCATTCATTATCAAACGTCTTTATAGATTCTTCGAGGCACTATTGGCCCAAAAATACACAAAATGTAGTATAGATCACGTTGTTGAAATCACTAAAACGAACTATGAAAGTCTTTAGAAGACGGCTTCGCAACTTCTTAATTTCGGCTTCAAGCCCTCAAACTGCCACCCACCTTTAGTACAAATGCCACCACCCTTCACTCTACAGTTATAAGATTAAGATGGAATGAGCTAAAAGCCTAGCAAGCAGATCTGGCATTCCAATTAGCATGAAATTGATAACAATATGCAATGCACAGATATACACAAGGTATCAAATGAAGTCCCTCAACATGCTTCTCAACACTCTAATAGTAATATGATAAAAGCAGTTCACTAAACAATACATAAGCCATAACCATCGTACTTAAAGAAAAGCAGTAAGGATAACAAATCATAGTTACAAAATAAGTAAGGCCCTACTCCCGAAGTAGAAGCCACATTCGTCCGGCTAAGCCAATCTTGAACTTGGGACTTCCACCCTCACTCAGGAGAAAGGATAATGACTAGTGGATGTCCCACTTCATAATACCCTCATACAGATACACACATCCCCAGCGCTCTTTGGGGTTTCAATAGCCAAAGGACTTGCAAGACACAACTCTCTCCATATGCCCATCTGACGAGAGAGTGTTACACTACCATCATGCATAGTGCCTATATAGATTTGGGGGGGGGCGACTCTCTCAACTACTCACATCCTGAGTCCTTTCCTATTATGAGGAGTCAGGGCAAGATCGCAGCTGCCGGCACCATCATTCACATGGTAGGTATCCTCCCTAACAAGCAGCTTTCAGCACCATCGTTCACACAGTAGGTGCGTATTAACATATCACATAAGCATCATGATACAATCATTCACACAGTAAGTATCCATTCACATATCACATAAACAACAGAATACCATCATTCACACAGTAGGTACGTATTAACATATCACATAAGCATCATGATACCATCATTTACACAATAGGTATCCATTCACATATCATATAAACAACATGATACCATCATTCACACAGTAGGTATCCATTCACATATCACATGAATAGCATGATACCATCATTCACATAGTAGGTATCCATTCTCATATCACATAAACAGCATGATATCACATTATGACTATCTCAATCTTTCATCTTGATATCAGCGATATCACATTAGATAGTGGCATATCACATTTAAGTAATATCATAATAACAATACAATAGTAATGATGACATTATTCCATCTAAGTCTTACAACTTGATTTTCTGCCATCAAAGGCAATGACATGCATTCACCAAAAGGGTAACTGTTTGACCGTTTAGAGTTTGAAGATGATCCCAAAACCAATTTGTACTAAACGCACCTATCTTTCAAATGGAATTTGTTTGAAGACAATTTGACCCCGTTTGACCTCTTAAGGTTCCAAAGAGGTGAGGGCTAACTAGCTGCACCCTGCTGTGTATAGTGGACAACGACGTACCCTACTTCATATCACTATAACTTTCAAACTGTAAAGCAACTGGTGATAGTTCCAAAATAAAAGTTTAAGCTAAGACATATATCTTTCTAATAGGCAGGTTGGAAAGCATTTGGGTTTCATTTGGTGGTTCAAAGATTCGTGCCAATCAAGGTGATAGTTTTGAATTTTTTATCAATACTGTCCACAGTGATATAGCTTCATAAAATGAAGTATGACTTTCAATCTAAAAGGACTTTCAAAGTAGTTTCCTCATGCAAGTTCTACCCCTTTCAAAGATCTTTCAAATGGATATAGTTTGGCAGAAAATACACTTTATTTGGTTATTTAAAATCAGTGACAACAGTGGCATAAGTGAAAATCCAGGAAAACAGTCGATAATTATATACGTTCTCATTTTGAAACAGAACATCATTTTTTGTAAAGAATTTCAGAATTGGGAAAAGAAAACATTTTACTAAAGTTGCACATCTTCCCAATAGAGTAGTTTGAGGTTAATCTGACCCCATTTGGCAGTCTAAAAGCCTCTCTCAAGAACACATATTCCTGGAATTTCATAGTGGCATATAACATGTCTCAAGAATATACATTCCATGACCTTCATTTCATTGTGAGGAACGTGATAACAACTATCCACTCACAATGTACACACATAACATGCATTTATCACATATTCTAAGAATCAGATATTCATTCTTCGCATCCACTTTCATTATAGAATAAAAACCCTAAATTCCAGTGAAAAAGGCGTAAAGATTTTGCTACATCACGTACACTTTCCTTGCTTATTTCACACTCATAAATTCCCATGAATCCTTACGACTACCATGCAATGGTGATGGATCCACTTACCTAAACAACAGTGGTTCCTTCTCCAATCCTCTTCTCACAACTCTCTGTTTGAACATATTTTTCAGCACCTTGGTCGCTGATAGGAAGCAGGTTAATAAAGCCTACAAAATAGTGGAAATTCCTGACAATCTCATAATGGCCCCAGAATTGGTCAAGATCTTTATCAGCACTTCAAAAAACCAATTGCCAAGTTTCATCGCGATCAGACATGTCTATGGTAATGAACACGAAGAAACAATTTTTGAAAAAAATGGCCTTTAGCACTCTGAAACGGACCCTACAATTGGAACAACCTCTACCACTGGATCCAACACGGTCGACAACACCTATGGAAAAATTTTTGGCTTAATCGAACACTCCAGGATAAAGATATGAGTAAAACATTGAAACAGGAGGGGCCGCACACTATTCTCGTGTTGGCCTCACTCCACAAAACACCTTTAAAGGTGGATGTTTTCACAACCATGAGCATCCACTTTCAGGGCCCATATCTCACTCGATCTGACTCAGATCACTCTGAAATCTTGTGAGCGTGTTTGTCTCGTTGAGACGAGCATTTTGATATATGGTACGACCCGTGACGATGTCCGAGCAGGGATAAAAACTAGAGAGAAGTTGCCGATCCGTGATGAAATTGTAAAAATTTCAACAGCGACATGCCTCGCTCGAACGGCCAAATCATGTCACTAACACATCGGATCAGCAGAAAATTAATTCCATTATGTGCGTAAGGTTTAGGGCTATCATTGATTCGAATCCTGTAGATGATGTATAGTCAGATGTCATGCACGAAGCGGACGAAGTAACTGAAATTACGGTTGTCGGATTCTAGATTCCCGCTAAAACTCAAAAGTTGTGAAATCTTCGTTCGGGCTCCAAATCACGTTCCGTTTACTGTCACGCAATCGTTACAGCACGCTTAGTGCACTACGATGAAGAAATAATAGAAAAACATTAAGAAACGAGTGCACTATCGATCCGAAGTTTTCAAGTTTCAAGCAAATTTCAAGTCTTGTGATCGTAGCTAGAAAACGTGATCCATGGCTCGAAGTTGGTATCAAAATGATCGTTAAGCAAAGCCCTACAAGAAAATGATCATCTTTCGATCAGTTGGGTTTTGGAGCAACATCGAATCTATCATGGAAGATCACACAAGTTCTAAGGCAGCGGTAGGGACTGTTCTTGAATTCCATGAATTGTTAGGTAGGGGCAAAACTATCCTTTTGCACTCTGTTTTCTTAATTTTCCGTAATTCAGAATAATTGTAATTATCATCAATTTTAAGTAGTTTTTTTGGCCCAATTCTACATAAATGTGCAACGCTAAATTGTAAAGACCCTTGGTTCATTCTTTCATCATTCAATAGAAATTTTCATTTTTTCTTGAGCATGTGAGTACGTCTTGGAGAGAGTGAGGAGAGAGAAGAAAAGGGTCAATACCCTTCAGGCAGGTAACTTTCTCTCTCCTCCCATCTTTCTCACTCCTCTTTTTTATCTTCTCTCTCATATTTTCTCATTTCTCTCTCATTTATATATCTCTCTCTTCTCTATCTTTTTTCTCTCTCCTCTCTTCTTCTCAATGTCGGTTAGGTCTTCTCATCTCTATCTCTTTCTCCCTCTTCCTTTCATCTCTATCTCTTTCTTTCCCCTCTCCTTCATGTCTCTCTTCTATCAGTCGGTGACGTTTAGCACCGACTGGATTTCTCTCTCCTCTTCTAACACAATCGATGAAGTCTCAATGTCGGTTGAATTTCTCTCTCTTCTTCTTTCATCCTCAAGCGCTCGTGAATTTTTCTCTCTTCTCTCTTGTCACAGTTGTTGAAGCCCAAAGTCGGTTGGATTTCTCTCACCTCTTCTATCAGTCGGCGAAGCCTAACATCGACTAGACTTCTCTCTTCTCTTCTAATGCAATCAGTGAAGTCTCAATGTCAGTAGAATTTCTCTGTCTTCTTCTTTCATCCTTAGCATCGGGTGAATTTTCTCTCTTCTCCCTTGTCACAGTCGTCAAAGCTCAGCATCGATTGGATTTCTCTCTCCTCGCTTGTCACAATCAATGAAGCCCTGCACCGATTGAATTTCTCTCTCCTCTCTTATCACAATCGGTGAAGCCAAGCACCAGTTGGATTTTTCTCTCCTCTCTTGTCATTATCAATGACACCCAACGTCAGTTGGATTTCTCTCCCCTCTTATCACAATCAGCGAAGCCCAACACTGGTTGGATTTCTCTCTCCTCTCGTGTCACAGTCAGTGAAGCCTATTGCCAGTTGGATTTGTCTCTCTTTTATTGTAGTCAACGAAGCCTAGCATTGACTTGATCTCCCTCGCTTGCTTCTCTTCTATTGCAATCGGTGCAAGTCAAGCGTCGGTTGGTTCTCTTCCTCCTTCCCCCGTCTTTTGACACACGGCAATGTCTAGCGTCGATTGCATCTTCCTTCCCACTCCCTTTTATCCTCTCTTCTCTTCTCCCTTCTCCTATCTATTCCCTTCTTCTCTTACCTCATTCTTTCCCCCTTAACCACCACTATGTTATTTTTTCGTTCGACTAAGAGGGATTGAAGTTAGCCTCTCATGGAGGTTCTATAGTCTAGCTGTAATGTTGTTGTGCCAGGATTACTTGGCCCACTTTATTGTCACGACAGACTGGCTATCGTGCTTAGCTAGCCGGTATTGGCAATGACGTCTATTAGTGATCCAGTGAGCCGGTTTTAATATTGAGCCCATTTTGCTACCACGTCAGGCCAACTACCCGCTAGCTTGATCCTCTTGCTTAGTCGAACTCTTCTGTTCCCCGTCTTTCTTCTCTTCTTCTTTTTGAATGCGCATGCTTGTGTACATTCATCAAAAAGGAAAAGCGTGAGGTCTGACCCACCTGTCTTACAACCTTTGGTATAATATTATGTGATTGTAGAAATTCAGGAGAATATGAGCCAAGGGAGGCGATTTCGAAATAGTTTCATTATTGGGGGGCTTTATTCGTGATCTAAGAGGGCACTCACATGAGCCATCCCGAGTAAGTCCCAAACGTACCTTAAAATTCCTCTCTCACCGGCTGGTAACACCTGGCCCCATTTTCGAACTGGGTTCCTGAGAGAGCGATCTTAAATATGTCCCGAGTCTTCACTCGAAACCCTAAAAGCATGTCGCCAGATCATCCAGGATCTGGAGGGCAAGATCGAGGTACCTAACCAGCTTGGCAACTCCACTGGGGACTTATTGCCCCTTAGTCAGATCATTCTTGTTTTGCTAGTTTCTTCTTTTATTTCTTTCTTTCATTATCTTTTCACATTCACTTATGGCTACTGGGTTCTGTGATCCATTTATCTGGATCGAGGATTTTCTTATCTCCTTATTTCAAGAGTGTCCCTAGGGTACAAATTCCTTCGACTTCTTTCCCGACCATCATCTTGAGCAAAGACCCCTTGTCTAACTCCCAAGTCTTAAGCTGGATCGACCTAAGGTGGGACCTACAAATCCCTCACTCCCCATCTCCTCACTCTGGTAGAAACTCCACCAAGGCGCCCTGCATCGGCAGCACTTCTGTTGCCCCACACAGCATGCACCCAGCCACCGGCAAGTCACTTGCCAGTCGTGTTCCTGAGGTACGCCAGAAGGCCGCTCAGTCCCTTTCTGTAAAAGGCAAACAATTTGCCATTGCTTCTGTGGGTCGCCATAAGGCTACCCCCCACATCTCTGCACCACTGGTGTTCATCCCTGGAGGCCTAACACTTCGAGGCGAAAACCCCATGGTCTCCACCCCTTGCACATATCACAAGGCCCGTGGGTCACCCACTTGAGTCACACCTCGGGGCAACCCTTCTGTTGCCTTGAGACTGTGTTCAAGATAGGGACTTCCAAGGCCAGATCTTGTGCACGCCATTCATATGCATCTCACTACTCCAGGCTAAATCGTTATTACACCAACCTAAGTACATAGGAGACGGCCTCCTCGCCCTCCTACTATGCACACACAAGCGCACCTTGTAAGGGGTAGGCCTACACCTATTCTCTTACAGACACTTGCTCATAGTTCTCGGCCTCCTAAGGCCAGATCACTTGCATGATCCCGGATTGACCCTCAGGTCTCTCGTAATCCTTCTTCAAGGGACGCACACACATCGCCATCTTAGACGTCCCCTTGCCTTCGACTTTGGCCTCCTCATGAGTCAACCCTGCTTCTGTCTGCTCCTTCTTCATCAAGCAAGCACCTTCAACTGTGGTACTCGAAGATTTTTCCCAAGAGTACTATCATGAACTAGCTTAGTCACCTCAGTTGTGTCTCTGGAGCTCATAAGAGAGCTCGGGGCATAGACTTGATGGAAGATCTAGTCCTTCATCCTCCCCATCCTAAGATGACTCCAGTTCCCTGACCTCATCCATTTTTGCATCTGATGGAGACAACTCTCTCCTGTGCAAGAAGAGCTGACCAGCCGCGAGCTAGATCGCAATTTTGGTGTCAGGTCCATCAAAATCTCAAGGCTAAATGTGATAGAGGTCTGCAAATTTTGATTAAGGAGGTGATCAAGGTAGTCAAAACAGCCAATTCGCTGTGGTGACCATCACAGATGAAGACCCAGCCACTCAGCAACTGTCGTCCCAAGATCGTCGAGAACCGGTCCAAACGCGATCCGCATACAGGAGTCGAGTTCAGTCAGGGCATGCTGGCCCCATATTGACTGACTTACCATGTACGACCCGTCAAGCTCGCAAGCCCTCAGTCACAACTAATGTTGACTTCCCTAGTGAAACGGTTAGCATAATGGTTGTAAGCGAGCCCGGTGATGCGTAAGAAGAGCACATGAAGAAGTTTGAGGACATGGTGCACGTTATAATGGAAAAGATCAATTGTATCGACGCTGCATCCAGTCGGCTAACCATGAGGTCAATTCCCATCACTCTGATGGTGCACCTCCATGGCAGCCCTCTTCGTTTACCTCATAAGACAATTATGTCCCTCATCCTGTCTCTCAGTCTGATATTGACGGTATGGTCATCCATAGCCTAAAGAACTGACAAATTCTGAGGATACAAGGCACGACGCCTTATCCAAAACCTTACCCCTCCTATATTAATCAGGTCTCGTTTCCCCCAGACTATAAGAAAGGGAAGTTTCCTCTATTCAATGGAACCATATCCTAAACCGGCATATTGCCCACTTTTAGGCAGCATGTCAGGAAACAGCGACTGACGGGAGACTTCTTCTCCGACAGTTCATTGAGACCCTTGATGGTCCAGCATTCCAATGGTATGCCCGACTTCCTCCAAACTCGGTGCATACATGGGAGGAGATGGGGAAATTGTTTTATCAACACTTCTATGAGGTCGAGAGAGAGGTTCAAACCATCAAACTTCTCACCCTGACTCAAGACCCCGATGAGCTCGTGGATCAATTCATATCAACATGGAGGAATCTTGCCATCCTAATCCTATGCCTGAGAAGGAAGCAGTCCAGACTTGCGTGTAAATCATGCGACTTAAAATCGCTCTACATGTCGAGGCCTCTAATCCGACCTCTATGTCAGAGTTGATCTCTAAATCAGTTCTCATAGAGAGTTTATCACGCCATCATGGTGGACCACGACAACCATCTGCAAGTTCAGCATACAACCGGGGCAATGGTAGCTCTTCGAATAACACATGGGGTAGCCATTAGAAAGGGGTAGTCAGTGTAGCCGTCATGGTCACTGATTCAAAGAGTCTCCCTCCCAAACATTGGACCTCTCTAAAGAGGTAAGCACGACGAAGGTAATAGCCCAGGCTGGCAAGCAGCAACAGTTGTACAATCGGGTACCTCCACAAGCAAACTTTGATCGGGGTGATTATTTCACCAAGCATAAGACAAGGTCTATCCCTTCGAGAAGGAATGGGTCCCTGCGCTGTTCCGGTTATTATTGGAACATAGTATGATCGAGCTTTCAAAAACCAGGTT
This sequence comes from Amborella trichopoda, assembly GCF_000471905.2. The sequence goes on along the minus strand of NW_006494931.1, from coordinate 7,257,500 downwards.
CCTTGAGCAATCTGGCCTTGACACTCAAGCAAATTATTATGCCTACCATCGAAGGATATCATTGAGGCTTTGATTCTGAAAGGTCAGATAAAGCTTGAAGATTTAAAGAAGGCCTTCGGGGTAGCTGAGGTCTCCCATGCCATAACCATTCAAGAGGAAGATGAAATGCCTCGTATCCTCCACACCTTCTTTATTATAATGCTTCAGGAAGGCATAATCACACTGAAGCAGGCAAGGCAACCCCACTGCCTTGCTAAGGGGACGGAAGATCGTTGGTTCCCATTCCATCAAATAAGAGGTCATTATTTGTCAGAATGCACAACATTCCTTGATATATTTGAAGAGAAGATGTGGGAATGTCCAGAATTTTAAAATATCCCCGTAACTGATCCCCAAATCACTTCTCCATCAAGGCAAGAAGATCTCACAAACCAGGACCTTCCTATCAATTACTCAGACTCTGTAGAACCCTTGGATTCACAATCATGCATAACCTATCATGGCCGAAGCAAACTCAAGTTCTTAAGATGAGAAGCGGTTCGCCAAGCTAAAGCGGTTTGCCACCCCAGCGAGACGAATTAAACATCCCTTCAAAAAACCAGAAAGAGACGGGCACCAAGGGCTACTCGCCAAAGAAACAAGACCGCTCAACCCATAGTCAAGCAGGAATTTCTCAGGCCCCTTCCCCCATTGCCAATTTTCCTGGACTTCATCCCTAACACAATCCTTTTTCCTTCTTCATCCCGTCAAGAAGGTGCTCCTGTCTTATCTCCCACTCAGCAAACGTTCGATGAGGGTGACGACGTTAAAAGCACTGTGGTCTAAGCATGGGAAAGACCTAAAAGACCCTTTGCACCCATCCAAACCTGGTGATGACGTAAAAGCTGCCCAAATCGGTCTGATGAGGGGAATGACCTTAAAAGTCCCCCTCCTTCTAATCCTACTCCTTCTTCTCTTGCTTCTCATTCTTCCTCGTCTATGTCTCTTACAAGTACAACCTTGATATGTTTGAACTTTGAGGCTGTCGATAAAGAACTTAAGGGGTCGAACATAACCAAGACACAATGGAAGCAATTGAGAAAGACCCTGCATAGGCAGCAGGATTCTTAATAGTAGCTGATGCCTTGACAGCTAAAACTAAGGCCCAATCACCTTCGTTGACAAAGTGCAAGAAGTCCAAGCCAAAGAAACCCCAGTGGCCACCTGAGCCTGACTTCGAGCATAGATTGAGAGAGTTGAGGGGGCAATGTTTCTACTCTCAGGAAACATGCCACATGATACAAGTCTGTGAAGCACCAGCCAGTGCAGACCAAACACTACATATAGCCGCTCAAAAACCATGTGATCCGCATTGCCACATTCCTTGCGCAGCAATGGCTGAACCTCAATTTCCCACTAACTTTCAAGACAAATTTCTCTAACCGAACATGTTTTCCACGTTTGAGGCTGACCGTTCTGTCGCTCGGTTCGAGAAAAGCATAGGAAGCATGACCTCCCTTGGAGCCTTATTGGAGGCAGAGATGTCGGGATCATGGGTCTCCGCACATGAGGTTGATGACAAGGCAACAACGAGGAAGAGTTGCAAGAGGCTCCAGAAGAATTGGAAGAAGGTGGTCAGGCCACAGCTGACGAACTCAAAGAAATAAATCTTGGAGACGAAGCGGACCCTAGACCTACCTTCATTTCAGTGAGAATGTCTCTAGATGAGTAGAGGAGTTCACTGCCTTCTTAACAATGAATCGGGATGTCTTTGCCTAGCATTATCATGAGATGCTTGGTTTGGACCCTCAAGTCACTATTCATCGTCTCAACATTGATGCAACTGTCAAACATGTCAAACAGAAATAAAGAAAGGTTAGGTCTAACCTTGAAATGTAGATAGACATCAAGATAACCAAACTTAGACAAGTAGGTTTCATCCGTGAAGTCAAGTACTCGAAATGGCTAGCAAATGTCGTTCTTGTCAAGAAGAAGAACAGTCAAATCAGAGTGTGTAATGACTTTTGCGATTTGAATATCGCCTGTCCCAAGGATGACTTGCCGTTGTCATTCACCGAGATGCTCATCGACTTCACATCTCATTGTCAAATTGTTTCCTTCATGGATGGATACTCCAGGTATAATCTGATAAGGATGGCGCCCGAAGACGAAGAGGCCACAACATTCTTAACTCCGAAAGGGTTCTTCTGCTACACAATGATGCCTTTTGGACTAAAGAATTCTAGCGCCATGTACCAGAGAGTAATGACGACTATTTTCAAAGACATGATGCACAAAGAGGTAGAATGTTATGTGGATGACCTGGTAGTAAAATCCCAAGAGAAAGATGCTCATATAAGGGATCTTGAAAAAGTGTTCAAGCGTTTGCATCTCCATCAGCTAAAAATGAACCCATTGAAATGCGTTTTGACGTGCGTTCGGGAAAATTCTTGGGGTTCATCGTCAGACATCGAGGGCTTGAAGTGGAGCTAGTTAAGATCAAGGCATTCCAAGAAATGCCATTATCGACTACACTTCGAGAACTGCGCTCCCTCTAAGGACAACTGGCATACATCGCAGGTTCATCTAGAACCTCTCAGGTTGTTGTAAACCCTTTACACACCGACTAAAGAAAGGTACCCCATTCATTTAGGATGAAACATGTCAAGCAGCCCTTGATGACATCAAGCATTATTTACTCAATTCTCCAGTACTCTCGACACCAGTATTGGGAAGACCCCTCATTCTATATGTGATTTCTTTAGACGTGTCCCTCGATTGTTGACACAAAACAATGAAAAAGGAAAAGAAACTGTGTTAAATTACCTCAGCAGCAGGATGGAAGGGGCTGAGAGGAAATATCCGCTATTGAGAAGATGTGTCTGGCCCTGATCTTTGCAGTATAAAAACTCTGCCATTACTTACTCAGTCATGAAGTGAAACTTATATCGAAAGTTGATCTTGTAAATTTTCTCATGACACGCCCATGCTTGTCGGGATGCCTGGCTAAGTGAGCACTATTGCTGATGGAGTTTGACATCACATATGCCCCACAGAAAGCCATCAAGGGCTAGGCCTTGGCTGACTTTCTCTTAGCACACCCCGTATCGGCAGAATCTCCTCTATCAAGTGACCGCGTTGATGAAGAAGTATTATGTGCTAACCTTGTTCATGTGTGGGAATTATACTTTGACGGATCTTTCCAATCAGATCGAGGAGGCACCAGAGTAGTATTCTTGACTCTGAGAGGAGGTGTATTGCAACTTTCTTTCTCTCTTGCTCAATTTGGGTCTCATAATGAGGCAGAATATCTGGCCCTTATAATCGTACTGGAAATAGCCTTCGATCTCGACTTGGAGAGCTCAAGATCTATGACGACTCTGAGTTGGTTATCCGACAACTCAAAGGGATCTATGATGTGAGAAAAGACACTCTCAAGCCCTATCACTATACTGCAAAATCATATATGGCCCAGTTCAAAGACGTATCCATGAGTCACATCCCCAGGAGGCTAAATTCATAGGCTGATGCACTTGCGAAACTTGGCGCTACAATTCAGCTACCCTCATCAGGACCCACGCTTGTTTGGGTGGCAGAATGGAGACACATCGAGCTAAGGACCGAAGTCGATGCAGATGACGAGAAACATCTTCCTCGAGTGCCCCCCTTATCCATTTGAAGCACTTCTGTCAGCCAAAGAAGTAATCAAGACTGAACAAGAAGTAACATAGAGTCAAGGAGCTAACGGTCAAAATCAAGAACCAGAATTCTTTGACCCAACATGCTCAGAAATTGAGCAGATAGAAGATTGGAGAGAGCCCATTACCACTTTCCTAAAACATGGCAGGCTCCAGGAAGATGGTGTCGAACGTAACAGCATACGTCGAAAGTCTACCAAATATACTCCCCTTGAGGGAGATGCTCCTTTCAGATGATCATTTGACAGTGTTCTTCTTAGATGTGTAGACATACAAGAAGCAAATAAGGTGCTGGGAGAAGTACACTCAAACATTTGTGGACTACACCAGTCCGGTCCTAAGCTTTATGAACAAATACGCATGTTGGGATATTATTGGCCTTCTATGATCTCTGATTCCTTAAACTATGCTAAAAAGTGTCAAGTATGCCAAATACACTCTAGCTAGGTTCATCAGCCACTAGAGCCATTACACATTATGGTTGCATCATGGCCCTTCTCACAATGGGGTATGGACATCGTAGGGCCTATTGACCCTCCTTCCGCAATGGGCCATGTTTTTATCCTAGCTGCAACAGATTATTTCTCTAAGTGGGCTGAAGCAGTCCCCCTTAACCAAGTTCCTTGGACAATGGTGGCCTACTTTGTTCGACATCATATCATATACCACTTCAGAGTGCTCGACCGGATCATATCTTACCACGGCCCTCAATTTAGGAGTCCTCACATCTATCGCTTAGTTAACCAGTTCAATTTCGAATGAAGGTACTCGACTATGTACCACCCTCGGGTGAATGGCTTAGCTGAGGCCTTCAATAAAACTTTGTGCAATGTTCTAAGAAAGTCGGTACTAAAAACAAGGAAGAGCTGACATGAGAAGCTTCCCGATGTACTGTGGGCTTATCGTACCACTACACAAAATTCTACTGATTCCACTCCTTATTCTCTGGTCTATGAGGGTGAAGCAGATTTACCTCTCAAAATACAAATCCCTTCACTGCGAGTCACTATTCATCAAGGAATAACCGAAGATGACAGAGTTAAGCTCCAGTATCGAGATTTGGATGCACTCAATGAAAAGAGGTTAGAGGCTCAGCAGAACCTCAAACGTAACCATGGGAGAATGAAGAGAGCTTTTGATAAGTCTGTCAAGATCCGTTCATTCACCCTTGGCAATCTAGTCTTAGCTTTTAAGAGGGCAATTGTTATCCATGGCCAGCGTAAAGGGAAGTTGGAGCCTAAGTGGGAAGGCCCCTTTATAGTAAAAATTGTCTCACCCAATGGAGCCTACATACTGGCACATCCTGACGGAGAGGAGGCGATGCCCCCTATCAATGGACGATACTTAAAAAAGTACTTTCCCTGATGTGTATCCAAAGGAAAGGAACTCAATGCGAAAACAAGCAAGATAGTCCAAACAAACTCTAGCTCTTTTTATTGCAGTAAAAATGAGTTACAATTACAGCGAGGCCCATTATTAGAGAGGTTACAAGTCTTTTGCATTTGAGAATAAGAGGACGGCTACAGGCTAAAACAAATGCCTGTCCGATGAGGAAGAAGAAAACCCATGAAAGGAAGGACCTCCTCATGAAGAAGATGCAAATCCACGGAAGGAAGGCCCTTCTCATGAAGAAGAAGCGAAACCACTTGGAGAGTCGGCTTTAATTCATCTGATGAGTAAGAGGATGGTTACAGGTCAGAAGACAAAGCAGAGCCACTCCAAGAAGTTAGCCTCAGTCCATCCGACATGTATGTCAAACATACAAGCCAGATACCTCATCTGACATGTAAATCGAACATATGACATAGGATTCACTCGACATGTAAATCGAACATATAAGGTAGGCTGCTCTTGAAAGGAACTAGCTTATGATGGAGAGCGTGACCCATTCACAGTGGATGCCCTTCCACAGAACAACATGGACCTCACTGTTGTCCTGAAGGATTTGGCTTCTAATAGGTACCGCAAGCCACGCCACATCTTTCACCACTTTTTGTCGGCCCATGAAGATCGCCTTACGTAGCTCATTGCCAAACATCGCAAACCTCGCACGTGACCTACCACCACATGTGAGCATCATTCTCCACAACATGATAAGTCACACATGCTGATCAGTGCCGACTGAAGCCAGCACTGGCTGGGTCCTCCAGAAGCCAGCACCGGTTGTGTTCCTAACCCCTACCGTCGACTACTTTTCTTGAGCGTCAGCCTCGGTTGTAATTCTATTAGCGCCAACCCCATCGCGACTGTTCGCTTCCTGAGATTCCTCATTTTTCAAAAATTCAGTTTTTACACGTCCTTAATGGTCGCACGACTTCCGGAGCTAACCGTCACCCCACTTCCAGCAACTGTACACTTCCCCATGACGGTTCACCTCCTGCAATCGTATGGTCCACCTCCCGTAACTATTCGTCTCCTATCAGAACTTCTGCTATGCAGTCGAAAACCCATCGAAAAAACTTTCCCGCCTGTGTTTTGGGCCCTGAGTGTCACCGGAACCTCACTGAAAACTCCTCCAAACTTCCCCTAAAACCTTCGCAACACCACGAACAGTGTCGAAAAGTTATCACAACGTTTGGGAACACCCCTTAAAAATCCCCGAACAACGCTCAAGACGTGCAGATATGCTCATTGCTGCTTTTCCCTCCTCTTCTACCGGAAAAAAAATTACAGCCAGAACCTCTTTCGTTTCCCAAAAAGATCCTTGGAGAGCTCTCCTTTCCCTGTTGCTTTCTCTCCAACCTCACCAAATTCTTGGCAAAGTCTGCTCGCTGAAGGTCTTCCCTGCCAAACCACCGGAATCCTTCTGTCTGCCAAAGAACCTTCCTTGCAGAAGTTTTGATAAAGTCTCGCTAAACTTCAAGCAAACACTCTCTCCTCATGATTAAAGAAAGTGCTTACGTTTTTTTTACCCCTGGTGAAAAATGAGGGAAAATGGGATTTTACCCGCTTATATAGCCCTCACTACCCTCAAATGCCCCTCAAAAATTGGGAAATCCATTCACATCCAAGGGAAGGCAAGCGACGATGAACCAGGTCGGGCTTTGGCTCGAGGCTTGAAGCAAGTCTCATTGACCCAACCCAAGCACCAGTCGACTTAGCACCGGGTACCTTCCAAATAACCCTAGCTTTGTTGACTTAGCATCGGGTACCTTCCAAACAACCCTAGCGTTGGTCGACTTAGCATCCGGTGCATTTTTAAAACTACCCTAGTGCCAGTTGACATAGCACCGGGTGCATTTTCAAAACAACCATAGCACCGGTTGACTTAGCACCGGGTGAGTTTCCAAACGACCCCAGCGCCGGTTAACTTAGCACCGGTTGTCTTCAAACGATATCACAGGCTGTTCACAGTGTCATTTGGGTCTTTAACAACCCAGCCTCGGTTGTGTTTTTGAGAACTCAACGCTAGTTGAACACTCATGAGAAACTACTAGTGCTCCACTTGGCGCCGGCTGTATTTCCAACACCCTATTGTTACCTACTCCAGGTTGAAGTCTTGTGCATCCTACCACTTATCCTTAGTGAGGTTGCACCCAAGCGGTGACCTGTCATCCCCAGTGATGTTACACCCAATCTGTTGCACCCAAATTGTTACCCATCATCCCTATCCCTCATCCCCATAGGAGTCGCACCCATACTGCAACATATTATCCCCATTGTAGTTAAGGTCAATCTTACCCCTTCAATTCTCTGTTGGTCTGTTTCACACTATGCTATCTCATCCCCAGAAAGTCAATCTCATCTTTCACCCCAGAGAGCATGCTTGCCCCATAATCCCTAGTGAAGTCCGCTTTTATTTGCCATCCTTCGTCAGGTCATCATTTCCATCTGAGCCCTCTGCTTGCGTATGGCCTTAACTATTTTATCTTCAGGGAGTCAGATTGTCATCCACATATCTATTCCCCTTGGAGCTTCACCTACATGGTGACCCACACAATGGTCTAGATGCACGACCCTAAAATGCATCGTCAAAGCTATATGACCTTAAAACTGTAGTGGTGGTCTAGATGCATGACCTTAAACTGCACGGTCCAAACTCTATGTCCTTAAATTGTAGAGGAGGTTTAGTTGCACGACCCTAAATTGCACGGTCCATACTGTAAGACCCTAAACTGCTCAGCCTCGATCTGCACTGGATGACCCTAAACTGCTCAACCACGGTCCAGCTATATGACCTTAAACCATAGTACATGTCCTAGCCGCATGACGATAAAAGGCTCAGCACCATGGTCCAAACTATATGACCTTAAACTGTAGTGGAGTTCTAGTTGCACGACCCTAAATTGCATAGTCCACACTGCAAGACCCTAAACTGCTCAGCCTCGGTCTTCGCTGCATGACCCTAAACTGCTCAACCACGATCTAGTTATGTGACCTTAAAACCATAGTACACGTCTGAACCGCATGACAATAAAGCTCAGCACCATGGTCCAAACTATATGACCTTAAACTGTAGCGGAGGTCTAGTTGCATGACCTTAAACTGCATGATCCTAGTTGTATGACTTTAAACTGCATAACCACGATCCAGGTGTATGACCTTAAACCATAGTGCATGTCCTGCTGGCATGACAATAAACTGCTTCGCACAGGTCTAGGAGGTATGACTATAAACCCGCCCCCCCCACATACACGCACACACCTTTACGTACACTTTCACGCACGCCTTCCCTAACCTACCTGTTAGTGTGCGCAAACCACCTTCATTACCTCCCTAGTGAGTTCATTCACTTCGTCACCGTCCTTCAATCCCTAGTGAGTCTGACCCGTGCTTACAAAATGGCGAATCATCCTGCCATCTATATTCGTTGTAAGTTAGTGGGTCACCGTCATCCACTCACATGTCATACATCATCCATCTCTTTTATGTAGCCTAATGCCATTTCCCCAAGTGAGTCAAACCACCTCTAGACTCACTCCATGGCCTCCATAGACTGTCATTCATCATCATCACGGTCTAGCTGTATGACCCTAACAACATTAGTACACGTCCTAGCCACATGACGTTAAACTGTTTCGCAAGGTCCCGAAGGCATGACCCTAAGCATGCCATCACAAAAACAAGATGAAATAATGGGCATGGTGTATACCAGAAAAAGGGAACACTATGAGTAAAAATGACAAACAGGCATGGTCATGAAACCATGAGTAAACGAGTTTCGTGAATAAAAACTGGGCATACTGAAAACCTAAAAAGGCATCGTGAGTAAAAATGGAAACGGGCAGACATGGCCATCAAGCCATGGGCAAAAGAGCTTAATAAAAAGGAGGATTGATGAAAACCATCTTTACGGCACCACTTGCCCAGTCCAAGTTAAAACCCACAAAGGGCGCTCAGAGTAATAAAATCAGCTTGATGCAACATTCGCTTCCACAGGTGGCTTCAGCCAGTATTCCCTTCATTATTAACACGGCTAGCAGGGTGTAGACGTTAAAATCATCCCTCATCTCCTTCTTCAGTCCTGGGTAAATAGGTAGCCCAATCGACATCCTTCTTCAATCTAGGGTGAACAAGTAGTCTAGCTGACATCCTTCTTCAGTCCTGGGTGAATTGGTAACTCAGTCGACATCCTTCTTCAGTTCTGGTTGAACAAGTAGCTCAGTCGACTTCCTTCTTTAGTCCTGGGTGAACAGGTAGCCCAATCGATGTCCTTCTTCAATCCTAGATGAACAGGTAACCTAGTCGACATCCTTCTTCAAGGTTGGGTGATAACGTAGCCCAGTCATTATCCCTTCTTCAAAAACCATCCCTTCTTCAAGGCTCGGTGACAATGTAGCCCAGTCATTATTCCTACTTCAAAAGCTAGGTAACGACCTGTCCAGTCATCGCCACCTTCTTCAAAGTTGGGTAACGACTTGCCCAGTCAACATCCTTCTTCAAAGCTGAGGAACAACCTGCCCAGTCAACATCCTTCTTCAAAGTTGGGTAACGACCTGCCTAGTCATCATCCCCTCTTCAAAGCTGGGTAACAACTTGCCAAGTCAACATCCTTCTTCAGAGCTGGGTAATAACCTGCCCAGTTACCATCTCCTTTCCTTATGGACCCCCTTCCTCATGCATGAAATGTGCATGCCTTCTCCTTCTCTTATGGACTTTCTCCCCATGCATGAAATGTGCATGCCTCTCTCCATGAGGTTAGGTGACAAAGTAGCCTAGTCATCATCCTTCCAAGGCAAGAAACTAACCAAGCCAGAGCGAAACCTGCCAGAGAAGTTAGCTCTTCTAGCCGACATGACCAGACCTTCAGGATCGGCTAACAAAAGCCTGCCCCCAATTAGACTCGGTAGACCAGACCCATAGTGGCACTCTGATCGTCAAAACTAAACTTGGTGTAGTAGTAAACAACACCATAAAAAAGTATCTTCTCCCTCTAAAGTCTCCAAGGATGGACCCACGAATAATGCATCCCTACGTCTGAGCACCCTAGTCACACCATTACGTGAATCTCCTCGGTGTTCACGTGGTCTTGTGGTTACGAAGGAAAAAAGTAAAAGCCGAAGGAAACATTTCGAATGATTGTCCTTCTTGCTTCTCTTGAAGAACAAAGTTTGGAGGGGCAAGCTGTTTGAACATATTTTTCAACACCTTGGTCCCTGATAGGAAGCAGGTCAATAAAGCTTACAAAACAGTGGAAATTCTCGACAGTCTCAAAATGGCTCCAAAATTGGTCAAGATCTTCATCAGCACTTCAAAAGACCACCTGCCAAGTTTCATCATGATCAGACATGTCTAAAGTAGTGAACATGAAGAAACGGGTTTCGAAAACAATGGATCCGACAAGGTTGAAAACCCCTACGGGCCAAGTTTCAGCTTAATCGGACACTCCAAGATAAAGATATGAGCAAAAAATTAAAGCATAAGAGGCCAAACACTATTCTCGTTCGGCCTCACTCCACACAACACCATTATAGGTGGCTATTTTCATAAGCACGAGCAGCCATTTTTGGGGCCCATATCTCACTCGATCCAAGTTGGATTGCTCTAAAATTTTGTGAGCATGTCCATCTCGGTGAGACAAGCATTTTGACATGTGGTATGCCTAGTGATAATGTCCGATCAAGGAGAAAAACTAGAGAGAAGTTGTCGATCTGTGATGAAGTTACAAAAATTTCAGTATCGACATGCCTTGCTCGAACAGTCAAATCATGACGCTCGCGCATCAGATCAATGTGAAACGAATTCCATTATGTGCGTTAGGTCTAGGGCTATCATTGGTCTGAGCCTCGTAAATGATGGATGGTCAGATTTCATTCGTGAACCCAATATTATAACTGAAATTTTGGTCGACGGATTCTAGATTTCGACAAAAACTCAAAAGTTGTGAAACTTCATTCGGGCTCCAAATTGCATTCTGTTTGTTGCCACATGATCGTGATGGCATGATTAATGTACTACGATGAAGAAATCATAGAAAAAACTTGAAGAACGAGTGCACTATCGATTCGAAGTTTATAAGATTCAAACAAATTTCTAGTCTTGTGATTGTGGCTAAAAAACGTGATCAATGGCTCGAAGTTGGTATCAGAACGATCGCTATGCCAAGACCTACAAGAAAATGATCATCTTTCGGTCAAATGGGCATCAGAACAACCTCGGATCAGTCATGAAAGATCACACAAGTTCTAGGGCAACAATAGGGACTGTTCTATAATTTCATGAAAAGGCAGGGGCAAAACAGTTCTTTTGCACCCTATTTTCTTAATTTTCTTTAATTCAAAATAACTACAATTATCATCAATTTTAGGGTGTTTTTGGGCTTCCACCAATGTTTGGTCCTAATTCTATATAAACGTGGAAAGCTAAATAGTAAAGACCCTCGGTTCATTCTTTCATCATTCAATAGAAATTTCCATTCTTGCTTGAGCTTGTGAGTACGTCTTGGAGAGAGAGAGAGGAGAAAGAAGAAGGATTGGTACCCTTCGAGCAGGTAACTTTATCTCTCCTCCCCTCTTTCTCTCCTCCCATATTTCTCTCTTCCCCTCTTTCTCTCTCTTCCTCTTTTCTATCTCCCCTCTCCTCCTTTCTCCTTTCTCTCTCTTCTCTATTTCTCTCTCTTCTTTTTTTTCTTATTTTCTTTTTTTCTCTCTCCTCTCTTCTTCTCAATGCCGGTTAGTTCTTCTTATCTCTATCTCTTTCTCCCTCTTCTTCTCATCTTTATCTCTTTCTTTCCCCTCTCCCTCATGTCCCTCTTCTGTCAATCGGTGAAGTCTAGTACCGACTAGATTTCTCTCTCCTCTTTTAACGTAATCGGTGAAGTCTCAGCACCGGTAGAATTTCTCTCTTCTGCTTTCATCCCCAAGCATTGGATGAATTTCTCTCTCTTCTCTCTTATTATAGTCGGTGAAGCCTAGCACCGATTGGATTTCTCTCACCTTCTGTAAGTCGATGAAGCCTAGTGCCAACTGGACTTCTCTCTCCTCTTGTAATGCAATTGGTAAAAGTCTTAATGCCGATTGAATTTATCTCTCTTCTTTCATCCTTAATACTAGATGAATTTCTCTCTCTTCTCTCTTATCACAGTTGATAAAGCCTAGCATTGATTGAATTTCTCTCTCCTCTCTTATCACAATCGGTGAAGCCCAGCACCGGTTGGATTTCTCTCTCCTCTCTTGTCACAATCGGTGAAGCCCATCACCAGTTGGATTTCTCTCTCCTCTCTTATCATAGTCAGTGAAGCCTAACATCGGTTGGATTTCTCTCTCCTCTCTTGTCACAATTGGCAAAGCCTAGCACCTGTTGGATTTGCCTCTCTTCTGTTGTGGTCAGTGAAGCCAAAGATTGACTTGATTTCTCTCCCTTGCTCCTCTTCCATTGCAACCGACGTAAGTCGAGCGCCGGTTGGTTCTCTTCTTCCCTCTCCCATCTTCTTAAGTGGCAATGTCTAGCACCGACTGCATCTTCCATCTTTCGCTCTTTTATCCTCTCGTCTCTTCTCCCTTCTTCTGTCTGCTCCCTTCTTCTCTTACCTCATTCTTTCTCCCATAACTAGCACCCTGCTAATCTTTCGACTAAGAGGGATTGAGGTTAGCCTCTAATGGAGGTCTTATCGTCTAGCTATAATGTTGTTGTGTCAGGATTACTTGGCTTGCTTTATTGCCATGACAGACTGACCATCGTACTTAGCTAGTCGGTATTGGCAATGATGTGTAGTAGTGATCCCGTGAGCCGGTTTTAATACCAAGTCTGTTTCGCTACCACATTAGGCCAATTACTTGTAAGCTTGATCCTCTCGCTTAGTCGAACTCTTGTCTCCCCCGTCTTTCTTCTCTTCTTCTTTTTGAATGTGCATGCTTGTGTACGTTCATCAAAGAGGAAAAGGGTGAGGTCTGACCCATCTGTCTTACAACCTTTGCCAATATATGTGTGATTGCAGAAAAAAAGGAGAATACGAGCCAAAGGAGACGATTCCGAACCAGTTTTATTACTGATCTTTGTGATCTAAGAGGGCGCCTACACTAGCCTGCCCGAGTAAGTTCTAAACCCACCTTAAAATTCCTCTCTCACCAGTTGGTAATACCTACCCCCATTTTTGAACGGGGTTCCCGAGAGAGAGATATCAAAAACGTCTCGGGTCTTCCCTAAAAACTCGAGATGCGTGTCACCCGATCATCCAGGATCGGGAGGGTGAGATGGAGGCACCTAACCACTCTCACCTGCCTACAATGGCTGCCCTCTAATAATCACTTCTTCACACCTTGAGTTTTAAAGAGAGAAAGATGAAGTATGAATGTGTGGCATGGGTGAGAGGAGTGGCTTAAGTTCTTATAAGGGTGGGGTGGCTTCCCACGTGGTGCTAATAGACTTCAAAAACTAGACAAGTGGCACTCAAACAACATGCACTCAACAAGTGGCATCATCCACACATGCACATCAGAAACTCAACTGGCAATGCTCACCATTCAGCCGGCGCTGGGCTCTCTACATAGGCGGCACTGGGCTCTACTCAACAGGTACAACCCACAACAACTCAACTAGAGCGGGCCACAACTCAACTGGTGCTGGCCACGACTCAGCCAACACTGACCACAACAACTCAACCGGTGCTGGCCACAACTCAACCGGCGTTGGCCACAACTGAACCAGCGCTGGCCACAACAACTCAACCAATGCTGACCACAACTCAACCAGCGCTGAGTTTGGGTCGTCACAACATCCCCCCCAAAAAAAAGATTTTGTCGTAAAACATTCTTAATTGAATAAATGGGGGCACAAGGACTGGATTTCATATTCTCGCTCCCACATTGTTCTTCCCTTGAATGGTACTATCATAAAACCTGGACTAGGGAAATCTCTTTATTGCATAAAAGTTCGACCCTTATGTCCAGAACTTCGGTTGGATGCTCCACATAAGTCAAATCTTCCCTAATCAAGATTGGCTCATATCTAAACACGTGGGACGAATCGGGCTGACACTTTCTCAATAATGACACATGAAACACATTATGAACGTTAGCCAACTCAGGCAGTAGTGTCAATCAATCTGCCACGACTCCAATCCTTTCTAAAATCTCAAAGGGTCCAATGAACTGTGGACTCAGTTTTCCCTTTTTGCCAAATCTCATTATGCCCTTAGTTGGTGATATCTTCAAAAAGACTCGATCACCCTGAGCTGCTCTTGAATTAAGGCCATATTTTCTAAGGTTACTTGAACAATCTCTAGCCCTAAGAGTTTTCTTTCTCCTATTTCATCCCAACATATGAGTGATCTCCACTTCCTCCCATACAATGCCTCAAAAGGTTCCATCTGGATACTGTCTTGAAAACTGTTGTTATGAGCAAATTCTATCAGAGGCAGATGATCATCCCAATTTCCCTTGAAATCTGTAATACCGACCCTCAACATATCTTCTAGGGTCTGAATAGTCCTCTTCGACTGTCCATCAGTCTGAGGGTGGAAAGCAGTACTAAAAGTGTATTTGGTCCCCATAGCCAACTGCAGGCTGTTTCAAAACCTTGAAGTAAATCTGGAGTCTAGATCGGACATAATACTAATAGGCACCCCATGCAATTTTACTATCTCCTTAATGTATAGTTAGGCCAACTTATCCATGGTATGAGTAGTACGGACTGGTAAGTAATGAGCTGCTTTAGTGAGTGGCTCCACAATGACCCAAATACTATCATGCCCCAAACCTGATCTAGGCAAGCCAGTCACAAAATCCATAGTTAGGTGCTCTCACTTCCATTCTGGCATAGGTAAGGGTTTTAACTACCCAGCAGGTTTCTGATTTTTAGCCTTCACTTGCTAACAAGTCAAGCACTTGGAAACAAATTTTGCTACTTCTTTCTTCATGTTATTCTACCAAAAGACTCTTTTTAGGTCTTGATACAGTTTCGTGCTCCCTGGATGCACTGTATAATGGGTATGATGTGCCTCTTCTAAAATAACCCTTTTTATTTTCTCATAGTCGGGGACACAAACTCGACCTTTAGACCTTAACATATCATCACTGCCCAGAGAAAAATCCTCCTTACCTTCCGACTTTAATTCCTCGAAAAGTTCCACGAACCGAGGATCCTCCTTTTGTGCTGCTCGAATTTGCTGTAAGAGATGGGCTTCTATTCTCACACATGAAATTATTCCATTCCTATCAGTAAGAGGCAGAGTTTGGTGTCATTCTACTACATCTTTTAGTAACTTCATTTCCCGGACCATCATGTGAGCCATTGACACAAACAGCTTCCTACTTAAAGCATCTGCACAACATTAGTCTTACTTGGATGGTAGTTGATGGTACAATCACAATCATTGAGCAAGTCCATCCATCTTCTTTTTCTCATATTCAATTCTTTCTAAGAAAACAAGTACTTGCTGCTTTTATGGTTGGTTAAAACTTTAAATTGAGTCCCATACAGATAATGTCTCCAAATTTGTGGGGCAAAAACCGCAGCTGCCAACACCAAATCATGAGTGGGATAGTTCTGATTGTAAGGCTTTGATTGCCTGGAGGTGTAGGCTATAATCTTTCCCCTTTGCATCAATACACACCCTAGCCCTTTATGCGAGGCATCAGTAAAAACCACAAAATCTTCATTCCCTTCAGGCATGGTTAGTACCAGGGCAGTAGTTAATCTCTTTTTCAGTTCTTGAAAACTTCTCTCGTAGTTATCAGACCAGACAAACTTGGCTTCCTCTTGGGTTAGGTGGGTCAGGGGAAGTGCAATCTTTGAGAACCCCTCTATAAAACTCTTGTAATACCCCACCAGTCCCAAGAAACTGTGAACTTCAGATAAACTTCAGATACATTCATTGGTCTTTCCCATTTAAGCACAACCTCAATCTTACAAGGATCAACTACAACCCATTTTTTGGAAATATTGTGCCCGAGGAACTCCACGCTTGGGAGCCAAAACTCACTCTTATTGAGCTTAACATATAATTTCTCTGTCTTTAAAGTCTAGAGGACCACTCTTAAATGTTGCTCATGATCTGTCTCATTCATGGAATGCACCAAAATGTCATCTATAAAGACCACCACAAAATCATCCAGATAGGGTATAAAAACTCTGTTCATCAGATCTATAAACACAGCCGGTGCGTTTGTTAACCCAAAAGGCATGACTAAGAACTCATAGTGGGCATAAAGAGTTCTGAATGCAGTCTTGGAGATATCCTCTTCCTTAACACGCAATTGGTGGTACCTAGACCGAAGGTCAATCTTAGAAAATACTTGGGCCCCTTGTAGTTGATCAAATAAATAATCAATTCTAGGCAACAAGTATTTATTCTTTACTGTAACCATATTCAACTATCTATAATCAATGCTTAGCCTCAAAGACCCGTCTTTCATTTTCACAAATAGAACCGGTGCGCCCCTGGTGACACACTAGTTGGGATGAACCCCTTATCCAATAATTCTTGTAAGTGCTCCTTCAACTGTTTTAAATCAACTGGGGCCATCCTATATGGGGCTTTAGAAATAGGAGTAGTATCTGGGGCCACCTCTATTTCAAATTCAATCTCTCTAACTGGGGGCAGAGAAGTTAAATCTTCAGGGAAGACCCACCTGTATATTATCTCACGACCGGTATCTCTTCTATTTTAAACTAAACACCCATAAGCCAAGTATCTAGCACATCTTTTGGCCAATAGGCGAGAAGCTCGAAGGGCTGAGATGATATGCAAAGGAGAGACATGCTTAATGGCCTTAAAATATAGGTCAGGTTGACCCAAGCGTCGAAAAGTTACAATCTTATCAAAACAATTCACTGTAGCATGGTGGGTAGACAACCAACCCATACCCAAAGTAATATCAAAATCTTGAATAACTAACAATATCAAATCAATAGGCAGTAAATGCCCTTCAATCCAACCCCACACTGTTTATACATTACATCAGTTTCTATTGATTCTCTCATATGCGTACATACTACCAGAGTCTGAACAAGTTGTACATGCTTAACATTCAAGTGACATGCAAAGTGTGGTGCAACAAATGATCAATTAAAACTTTTGCCTCAATTCCACATACAGAAAGCGTACCTCGAATCACAGAGGTTGACGCGTTAGCCTCTTGCTCGATCAGGGCAAACACCCGCCATTGAGTCCATGGTCGGTCCTCTGATCCCCTGACAGGACAGTCTTTCATTTGATGGCCCAATTTACCGCACCGAAAGCAGGTCTTGGTCTTTCTGAAACAATCTGCCATCGTGTGGTTTCCCAATCCACAGTGAGGGCTGACTGGGCGTCGGTTGCCCGTCACATTGTTTGGAATAGCCCTCGGAATCCTAATACCACCTTGATTGTTTCTCCCCTTCCACTCTCTCCTTGGAGGGGGTCGTGCCTTCTTCTTAAAGTTCCCAGACTAGGTGACACCCAACCTTCCATCTCTTCTTACCCGAAAGTCGTCATCGTCTCCCTCCATCTTTAGAGCCAGGTCCACCAGCGGAACAAAGGTATTGAGGTTTGCTACGATAATCCCTCTCCTTATATCGGGCTGAAGGCCCCTCTCAAATTTGCTAGCCTTTCACATCTTAGAACTGATAATATCTGATGCTTACAAGGAGAGTTCAGCAAACTTCGCTGCATATTGCTCAACGAACATATTCCCCTATTGCAGCTCTATGAATTCGACCTCTTTCCTTTCCCTTACTGAGTTGGGGAAGTATTTCTCATAAAAGAATTCTAGAAAACATTCCCAAGTAGTCATCACTCCTAACCCTTCCAGCGACTGTTTTACTGAGCTCCACTAGTGCTCGACTTCTCCTTCGAGCCTAAAGGTACCCAGCCTGACTTTCTGCTCGTCAATGAAATTTAGAACCACAAAGATCTTTTCTATCTGCCTTCTCCATCTCTTAGCCTTCTTTACTCCCCCATGCCCGACAAAGTTTGGAGGTGCCATCCTCCTCAACTGTTATATCAAATTATTGTCTCTCACATCGGAGGCGGGGATAGACGGGTCTGGTACAACGTCTCTCTTTGCTTGTGTCATGACCTTCAAATCTCTAATGAGTTCACTTAAAGCCTCAGTGTTCCCATTACTTGAACTTGTGTGGTTGGTACCAGTCCTTGGCATCTCCAACCTAAAACATAAACACCTAATTACTAACCTATCAAAGAGCTTTCCTACAGACACTTCTAAGACTCCCTGGGCCAAGAATCCTATCTTGGCTACTCTGATACCATTAATGTCACGACACCATTCCTTGACCCCTGTCGGAGGGCGACAGAGCGCGGGACCACGATCGGAGGTCACGAGTGTCACTCAGGTGGGAGTGACTTAACGCATAAAAACAGAACCGAGAGCAAACCATGAAAGAAAACTACAATAAATCCAGTCATCAGATATATATCAATCCAAAAGGTACAACTCATTCATTCATTATAAAAATTCTTTACAGTTTCTTCAAGGCACTACTGACCCAAAAATACACAAAATGCACTATAGATCATATTGTTGAAATCACCAAAACATACTATGAAAGTCTTCGGAAGATGGCTTCTCAACTTCTTAATTTCAGCTTCAAGCCCTCAAACTGCCACCACCTTTAGTACAGATGCCACCACCCTTCACTCTACAATTATAAGATTAAGATGGAATGAGCTAAAAACCCAGTAAACTGATCTATACCATTGCATTCCAATTAACATGAAATTGATAACAGTATGTAATGCACATAAATACACATATATACACAAGGTATCAAATGAAGTCCCTCAACATGCTTCTCAACACTCTAACAGTAATATGATAAAACCAGTTCAATAAACAATACATAAGTCATAACCACCTTACATAAAGTAAAACAATAAGCATAACAAATCATAGTTACAAAACTAGTAAGGCCCTACTCCCTAAGTAGAAGCCACAGCTGTCAGGCTAAGCCACATCTGTCAGGCTAAGCCAATCTTGAACTTGGGACTTCTACCCTCACTCAGGAGGGAGGACAATGGCAAGTGGATGTCCCACTTCATAATGCCCTCATGCACACACACACATCCCCAGCACGCTTTGTGGTTACGATAGGCAAAGGCCTTTCAAGATACAACATCATGCAAGACAATCACAAGTGGATGTCTCCATATAGGCTTCTGGCGAGAGAGCGTTACACTACCATCATGCGTAGTGCCTATATAGATTTGGGGGGATAAGACCCTCCCAACTACTCAGATTCTGAGTCTCGTCCTATCATAGGGAGTCAAAAAATGATAACAGCTGCCGACACCATCATTCACACAGTAGGTACCTTCCCAATAGGCTGCTGCCCATCATTCACATAGTAGGTTCGTATTCACATATAACATAAGCATCATGATACCATCATTCATACAGTAAGTATCCATTCACATATCACATAAACAACATGATACCATCATTCACACAATAGGTACGTATTCACATATAACATAAGCATCATGATACCATCATTCACACAATAGGTATCCATTCATATATCACATAAATAGCATGATACCATCATTCACACAGTAGGTATGCATTCACATATCACATAACCAACATGATATCACATTATGGCGATCTAAATCTTTCATCATGATAGCAGCGATATCACATTAGAAAATGGCATATCACATATAAGTAATATCATAATACTAATACCATAGTAATGATGACATTATTCCAGTTAAGCCTTACAACTCGATTTCTGGCCATCAGAGGCGTTGACATGGGTTCACCATGAGGGTCGTAACTTTTAAACCGTTTAGAGTTTGAAGATGATCCCAAAACCAATTTTTACTAAACAAACCTATCCTTCAAATGGAATTGGTTTGAAGACAATTGGACCCCGTTTGGCCTTTTAAAGATCCAAAGACATGAGGGTTAACT
This sequence comes from Amborella trichopoda, assembly GCF_000471905.2. The sequence goes on along the minus strand of NW_006494931.1, from coordinate 7,237,531 downwards.
AGCTGCACCCTGCTGTGTACAGTGGACAACGACGTACCCTGCTTCATACCACTCTAACTTTCAAACCGTAAAGCAAATTGTGATAGTTCCAAAATCAAAGTCTAAGATAAGATGCATATCTTTCTAGCATGCAGTTTGGAAAGCATTTGGGTTTCATTTGTTGTTCAAAGATTCGTTCCAAACAAGGTGATAGTTCTGAATTTTTTATCAACGCTGTCCACAATGACATACCTTCATAAAATGAAGCATAACTTCAATCTAAAAATAATTTCAGAATAGTTTCTTCATGAAAGTTCTAGCCCTTTCAAAGATCTTTCAAATGGCTGTGGTTTGGTTGTAAATAACCTTTATTTGTTTAGCTAAAAATAGTGACCACAGTGGTATTAGTGAAAATCCAAGAAAACAGTTGATAATGATATACCTTCTCATTTTGAAACATTACTTCATTTTTTCTAAAGAATTTCAGCAATGGGCAAAGACAAACATTTTACTAGACTCTCTTTTATTCCCAATGGTGGTGGTTTGAGGTCAATTGGACTCCATTTGATAGTTCAAAAGCCTCTTTCAAGAACACACATATTCTTGGTATTTCATAGTGGCATATAACATGTCTCAAGAATACACATTCCATGACCTTCATTTCATGGTGAGGAACATGTTAACAACTATCCACTTACAATGTACACACATAACATGCATTTCTCACATAATCTAAGAATCATATATTCAGTCTTAGCATCCACTTTCATTATAGAACAAAACCCTCAGTGAAAAAGGCATAACGATTTTTCTACATCACATACACTTTCCTTGCTTATTTCACATGCATAAATTCCCATGAATCCTTACGACTAACATGCAATGGTGATGGATAAACATACCTAAAGAACAACAGTGCCTTATCCAATCCTCTTCTCACATCTCTCACCTGCCCAACAATGGCTGCTCTCCAATAGTCACTTCTTTCCACCTTGAGTTTTAGAGAAAGAGAGATGAAGTAAGAATGAGTGGTGTGGGTGAAAGGAGAGGCTTAAGTACTCGTAAGGGTGGGGTGGATTCCCAAGTGGTGTCAAAAGACTTCAAAACCTGGACAATTGGCATTCAAATAGCATGCACTAAACAAGTGGCATCATCAACACATGCACATCAGAAACTCAACCGGCGCTGGCCACCATTCAATCGGTGTTTGACTCTCAACACAGCCAGGGCTGGGCTCTACTCAACCGGCGCTGCCCACAACAACTCAACCAGCTTTGGCCACAACTCAACTGGTGCTGGCCACAACAACTCAACTGGTGATGCCCACAACTCAACCGACGCTGGCCACAACAACTCAACCAGCGCTGGCCACAACTCAACCGGTGTTGGCCACAATTCAATCGGCTCTTGCCACAATTCAACCGACGCTGGCCACAACTCAGCTGGCGCAGACCACAACAACGCAACCGGCACTGGCCACAATAACTCAATCGGCACTGGCCACAACTCAACCGGCACTGAGTTTGGGTCGTCACAATATCGTTGTCTATAACAACCGCGAGGCAAGGTGAGACCCCTATGGGCGACGATAAGTATCGCCGTCGGCAACACGTAAGAGCAAAGAGAGATAGTCTATGGTCGGCGATATACATCACCACGTGTGACTCCAGTCTTGGAACAGAAATAGGAGCTCGACCCGTTGCTTGAGCATGGCCCGGCTCACCATGTGCTGCTTCAGATGGTGTTACACATAGCGCCGACTAACACCGTACGTGAACCATATTGAGGAAAAGAGACAAACAAAGAGAGAGAGGAAGAAGCTCATGCATGGCGTTACCATCGTCATACATAACCTACGAAACCGCAGGAGGGGGAAGAAAGAAAGAGGCATGCACGACATTGCCACTGTCGTGCATGGCCTCTCAGAAAGACCAACATAGAAGAAGATGACAGACGAAGAAGAAGAAAGAGAAGAAGAGAGAGAAGAATAGAGAGAAGAAGAGAGAAGAAGAAAACTCAAGAGAGAAGAAGGGAAGAGAGAGAAAATACCTCGAAGATAGAAGGGCTACCGCTCTAAATTTTCTCTATCCTCTCCCTCTTCAAGACGTGCTCGATTGAACGCAAGAAGAAAACCTTAATTTTATTGAATCCTTGTACAATGATTTCGTGAGCTCAAAAAGAGATCCTCCTCAATGAGAGGTAGCATTTATTTATAGACTAGGGCTAAAACATGGGTGGATTACCCAAAACTAACCCTAATTGGGAATAATTACAATTTATGTGAGTTAAAAAAAAGAAATAGAGTTCAAAATGACTAATTTTTCCTTGCCTAACAATTGGAAATATTCCAAAACAGTCCTTGCTGAGAACTTGGGATGCTCTTGATTCTTCTCGGACGTTCCATTGACTATTCGACATCTGAATGAGCTAAAATGATTGCCATCGTGTAGGGCTCCACATTACGATCATTTTGACAATAATTTTAAACCATGATTCACACTTTAAAGGGATGATCACATAATTTAAAATTTGAATAGATGTTGAAAACTTTTGATTGATAGTTCGTCTTTATCTTGATGTTTTCTTTGATTTCTTCACTAAATCGCACTGAGCATGTCACCACGATCATGTTGCAACAAACGAGACACGATTTGATGCCAGAACGAAGTTTTGACACTCTTGAACTTTTGACCAGAATTTGGAATTTCGACTGCCGGAATAAGTAGTGACTTTGACATGATCTTGTGCAAAACCAACCGTTCATTAGACATGGAGTTTGGTCCAATGATAGCCACAGACGTTACACAAGCGATGCAACTCGTCTCATGTCGATTGGGCTTGCGGGTGCTATGATATGGCCGCTCGAGTGAGTGGATGTATTGCTGGAAATCTGCAACGTGCGGCTTCGAATCACGAACTTCTCTCTAGTTTTTCTCCCTGCTTCGATATCATCACGGGATGTGCCACATATCCAATGCTCGTTTCAACGAGACGAACACGCTCCAACAGGTTTTAGTGTGATCCGATCTCAAAGAAGAGAGATATGGGCGTTACAAGTTCCTTGCTCATGACTGTGCTTTAATGGAGTTAGTTGCTGGGTGGCCACTCGAGAATAGTGTGCGGCTCCTGTTGTTTTAATATTTTGCCCATAAAATCTTCTTGAAGTGTCTGTTTAAGCTGAAATTTGACCCCTAAGGGTTTTCAATCGTGCCAAATCCAATGGCGAGGATCCCACAGGCATTTGATGCTCTAATAGTAAGGTTCCAGTTATAGGGGTTTGTTTCAGAGTGTTAGAGGTTGATTCTACCGAAACTATTTCTTCATCGACACCATCTTATACATATAAGAATGAGATGAAACTTGGCAGGAGGCCTTTTGGAGTCCTTATGAATATCTTGACTAGTTCTGGGGCCAATATGAGACTGTCAAAATTTCCACTGTTTGTCAGGCTTTATTGACCAGCTTCTCTCTTATACCGCATCGGAGACTCATGGTGTTGAAAAGTGTCTTCAAACAAGAAGAAAGAAGAGAGAGGAGAGAGAAGAAAGAGGAGAGTAGAGAGAAGAAAGAGGAGAGTAGAGAGAGAGGAAAGAAGAGGGAGGGGAAGTGAAGAGAAGAGAAGAGAGAAGAAGAAATAGAGAAGAAGAGGAGAAAAATAAAAGAGAGAGAAGGGAGAAGAAAGAAGAGAGAGAAAAGAGAAGAAAGATAAGGGAAAAGAAACATGGATGATAATTGGGTTTCGTCGTACATGACAAAGGAGAGAGAAAAAAGAAAGAAGCACGGATAGCAATGGGGTTACACTATCCATTGCAGAAGAGAGAGAAAGGAGAAAGAAGCATGGACAACGATAGGTTCTGCTGTCTATGACAGAGGAGAGAGAAAAGGGGAAGGGGAGAAGGAACATGGACGATGATAGGCTCTGCCATCCTTGGGAGGAGAGGGAATGTAAGAGAGAACATGGATGACGATAGGTTTTGCCATCCATGACAAGAGGGAGAGGGACATGATAGAGAAAGGAGAAGACAAGCGCGGCAATAGGCATCGCCATGCATGTCAGAAGGGACTCATACACGACTTGACTCGACCTGCCACTTGGGAAAGGGCCTAGTTCAATGTCGTTTTCAGAGAATAGGGGAAGAAATGTCATGCGCAGCAATGAGCATCACTATGCACAACATGCGAAAAGAGGAACTTGGACAGAGGCTCGGTCCGTCACTTTGGTTAAGGCCTGACTCACTATGCATATTCCAAACGAAGGAGGATGTCATGCTTGGCGATAGGCACCATCGTGCATGACTGGGAGGAGAGAGAAATGAAAGAATAGAGGGAGAGAAAAGGAAAGACAGAGAGAGAAAATGAGAGATAGAGGAGAGGGAAAGAGAGTGAAGAGAGGAAAGTGTGGAAAGAGTTTTGGAAAGAGAAAGAAGAAGGGAAAGTAGAGAGAGAAGGAAAGAGAAGATTAGGAAAAAGCAAAAATATTAGGAAAGAGGGGAATGAGAGCAGAGGAAAAAGAGGAAAGAAGGGAAAGAGAGACACACAATGCCTACAACATGTTGAGAGAGAAGAGAGAGGCAAAAAGAGATGATCAAGAATGAAAAAAGAAGCGAGAGAAAGAGAGAAGGAGAGACATGCACAACGATGCTTACTACTGTGCATGTTTGAGGCAAAGAAGAGAGAGACAGAGAGAAGAGGAAGAAGAGAGAGACAAAGAGAAGAGGAGAGAGGGAGAAAGAAGAAGAAAGAGAAGAGAGGAGGAGAGAGAGAATTACCATCATCTAGGGGTATTGAGATTTTTCTTCTCACTCCTCTCTCTCTGTCCTGGACATGACCCTCAATCTCACAGCTTAACTCTGAATTTTAATAATCTAATTGAAGGTCCTTTACAATGAAACATAACATGGAATTTATAGAGTTGGGCCCAAAACATGGGTGGATACCTAAAGTCTAACCTAATTGATGATAATTAAAATTTATTTGAATTAAAATAAAATATAAAAATGGATGTAAAATTATGGTTTTGCCCCTGTCCAATAATACAAAAAATTCCAAAACAGTCCCTACTGCACCCATGGAATGCGCACGATTTTCTTAGATTGATTCGTGGTTGCTCCAGTGCCTATTTGGTCAAAATATGATTACTTTCTCATTGAGCTCGGTTTGATGATCAATTTGATACTAACTTCAAGCCACATATCGTGTTTTTAGGCCATGATCACGCGACTTGAAATTTGTATGAATCTTGAAAACTTTCGATCGATAGTGCACTCGTTTCTTGATGTATTTCCTTGGTGTCTTTCCTGAGTTGCACTAAGCATTCCCTCACGATCACATTGCAACAAATGCAGCTCGATTTCGTGTTCTAACGAAGATTTTACCATCTTGGGTTCTTGGCCGGAACTTGGATTCTGGCAGCCAGAACTTTTCAGCTACTTTCACACCTTCATATGAAAAATATAATTGTTCATCATGCACGGGGTTCAGACTAGGCATAGCCTTGGACCTTACGCATGTAATGCAACTAGTTTCACGTCAATCGGGAACACGAGCGTCGTGATATGGTCACTCGAGTGGGTTGTGCTAGTGTTGATTTTCCTGCAACCTCGATTTCGAATCGTTATCTTTTCTCCAGCTTTTATCCCTACTCAAAAATCGTCACGAGACGTGCCTCCTATCAGAACACTCGTATTGATGAGATAAACATGCTCGCAAAATTTGAGCACGACCTGTCTCGTAATGAGGGAGATATGAGTCTTGAAAGTTTCTATTTATGACTGTGAAAATCAGTCTCCATTAATGGAGGCTGGTGATGGGAGGGCACACAGGAATAGCATGCAGCCTCTTGTTTTTCAGTCTTTTGCCCAAAACATTGTCCTGAAACATCTGTTTAGGCTGAAATTTGACCCCCAAGGATTTTCAACCATGCCAGATCCAATGGCAATAGTCCTTGACACTCCGTTAATAGGGTTCTAGTTATATGGTCTGTTTCAAGGTGCTAGAAATGATTTTTCCAAAACCGTTTCTTTGTCTGCATTACCTTCAACATGTCAAATTACAACGAAACTTGGCAGGTTGCCTTTTAAAGTCCCTAGGAATATTTTACCCGTTCTGGGGCAATTTTGACACTGTTGAGAATTTCATTATAAGTCAGGGCTTTATTGACTGACTTCTCTTTTATTCCACATCGGCTACCCAAGGTGCTGAAAAATGTCTTAAAACAGCTTGCCCCACCGATTGTTGTGCTTCGAGAGAAGCGAGAAGGACAACAATCAAAAAATTCCCTTCAGCTCTATCACTTTTTTCTTCCTAGACACAATACCACATGAACGCCGAGGAGATATCCACGCAGTGTTGTAACTAGGATGCTCAGACATTTGGATGCAGTTTTAATAGGTCCATTCATGGAGACTTTGGGGGAGAAGAGACTTTTGAGGGATCATGTCAATGTCCTCACCCTCAAGGGACTATTTGTGATTTGGAGGGATTAGTATTTTAAGTCCTCACCCAGTCCGACGAATTGCTACTGGTGGGGGACATCTCATGGAATGCCCATCATCCACGTCAGGAGTTCTTATTGGGTTCCTACAGCTAGGGGCCTTGCTTAAGAGATCGCAGACCCAGTTGGTCAGAATTCAGGCTTGTCTGGCAGTCGAGTGGGCTTCCTTCCCAATCAGTCAGTGTTCTTGTTTCTTCTGGTGGGGGACATCTCATGGAATGCCCATCATCCACGTCAGGGACTTCTGTTTTTGCTACCGGTGGGGGACATCTCATGGAATGCCCATCATCAATGTTGGGAGCTTGCTTAGCAGCTGGTTGGGGGCATCTCATGAAATGCCCATGTCACGACCCCACCCCCTCACCCCTACCGTCCCATACCGAAGGGCACATGGTGCGGGATCACGATCACAGAGGTTGTGAATGCCACTCAGGTGGGAGTGGCTCGAAGCATATGATAGGTTGAATCAGAAGCAAACCACGAAATAAAACTAAAACTCCCACAAAAAACATAACAAAAGCTGGATAAATTAAAAACCATTCATATCCATAAACAGTCTCCAAGGTCATAACTACAATATCCAGAATATTACAATCGTCAAAGGCACCGTTGGCCTGCCATCAAAATACATAACTTCAATAATAACAACCGCAAGACCAACGACTAACAAACACCTACAAACGAACTACAGAAGAATAGGGATCCACTCATCGAGCACAGGCTTTCCGTCCACCAAACACAATCACCTATCGCAACTCTCGACCTGCAGCAATCAATCTACAGGGAAGCAAAGGGATGAGCTGAAAAGTTTAGTAAGTAGATCACAACATTATGCTTCCCTTCCTATGAGTATTATCACATAACACAGTTCAAGATTCTAAGCCACGCTCATAAAACAGGAGTCATGCATCACAAATATGTCACAATTATAGGATGATGCTTTTCAAGAGAGCAAGAACTATATAAGATATCAGAATTCACATTTAATGCTATAAGTATCATTCATATTCCCAGTACAAATAATGGATATCACATGCATTAGTAGTTCAGAATGACCTTTCCTCAAGAGTATCATCATATGCATTCCTTAATATTACTCATTCATCTGTAACTAAACGTGCTCCACAATATCATACTTATCAGAAGGAGCATACTCTTATTTCATAATAAAGCATATTTTCATCCCTTAGCACTCACATAGTAAGATAGTGCATTACACTCCAAGGCATGTACCTTACTAACATCAAACACACAAGTAGGCCCCGCAATACTCTCAAAGCGACGCCCACTCATATTAAATAGGCACATATCTCAGGCAATGCAATATGCTCAAAGCATGCCGAAAAGTCATACATAGCTTATCACCTCATGCGCACCGCATGAGAAGTAACGTGTCCCAGGCAATGCGATATGCAGAAGGCATGCCAAGAAATCTCCATATCACTAGAAATGTCATCATGTCACAGCAGATCGTGCAATACACTCAAAGCATGCTAATATCTCAATATGTTAGCACCATCATTCACACAGTAGGTACTCATACACATAACACAAGCAACACAGTACCACCATTCACACAGCAGGTACCCATACACATAACAAATAAGCAGCATGATACCATCATTCACATAGTAGGTACCCATACACATAACACATAACCAGCATGATACCATCATCCACACAGTAGGTACCCATTCACATATCACATAAGCAAATACGGTACCATCATTCACATAGTAGGTACCCTTACACATAACACATAAGAAGCATGATACCATGATTCACACAGTAGGTATCCATTCACATATCATATAAGCAGTACGGTACCATCATTCACAAAGTACATACCCACACACATTACACATCGGAAGCATTGATACCATTATTGACATAGTAGGTACCTATACACATAACACATAAGCAACATGATACCATCATCAACACATTAGGTACCTAGTCACATATCACATAAGCAGCATGGTACCATCATTCACACAGTAGGTACCCTTACACATAACACGTAAGTAGCATGATACTATCATTCACACAGTAGGCATCAATTCACATATCACATAAGCAACACGGTATCATCATTCACACAGTAGGTACCCGTACACATAATGCATAGGTAGCATGATACCATCATTCACACAGTAGGTATACATTCACATATCATATATCACATAATGACGATATCCGTATCTTATAATGATATTAGTAATATCACTTTTTGTTGTGGCACATCGCATTGTAACAGTATAGTAACAATGACATTATTTCAGTTAAGCGTTACCGCTCAATTTCCTGCAATTAAGGCCATAATCATTGAACCATTTAGAGTTTGAAGATGGTTCCAAAACAAATTTTTCTCTTATCTTTCAAATTGGGGTAGTTTGAAAACAATTGGACCTTTGTTGGCCCCTCAAAAGTTCCAAAGAATGAAGATATTATATCTGAAATCTATTGTGCAATGAAGGCAATGACATGTCTTTAAAGTTTACTTCATAACTCGCAATCAGGAAGAAATTCCAAAAAGTGCTCAACATGTGAATTTAAGGTTACTCATGAATGGTTCCAATGGAAGTGGTTTAGAAGTAAATGCACCCGTTTGGCTAATCAAAATCCATGGCAATAGAGGCATAAATTTTGAGTTTTATAAAATCTTCCCATAGTGACATATTGTAACAATTAATCATATAACTCTCAAATTAGGAAAATTTCAGAAAGTACTAAACATGTAATCTCAATATTATTCAAAATTGTTTCAAACTGCAGTGGATTGGAAGAAATCAAAACTCATTTGGTTATTAAAAACTCTTGACATCAGAGACATCAGTTCTGTGTTTTTACGAAAATTGTATATGGTGATCTACTGCCGTGTTTCGAAGTATAAATTTACATAAATAAATAATCAGAGCAAACAAAAAATTCACAATAAAGACATGCATATTTCAAATGGATGTGATTTCATGTCATTTGGAATCCAATTGGTCAAGCAAAGTCCTAGTACAACAGAAGTGATGTTCTTGGAAATTTTCCCAGTCTGATAATAGTGACATTCATGCACATTTCACATCATATCTTCCAATATATCAAGAATATCATATATATATAAACCTCAAAATCAAACTATACTATGAAATCTTTCTAATGGAGGTGATTTGAAGCAATTCTGAGATCATTTGATAGGCCAAAAAAGACACACAAAAACCCCAATAGTCCCTTGAATTCCACAGTCCAGCCATAACATACCTCGAAGAACAAAGCATAACTATTAAACTACACAAGATAATCACATGAAACTAATTCTAGCTTAAACTAGACTCACAAGATCATTAACCCACAAATTTACAGGGTCAACATAAATCACAACAGTTCATAACATATTACACAAAGGAGCCAAAAGTTATGGAAAAAAACAGAGCACAAATACATACATGCAAATCCTATTTTTCCCCAAAAATTTCTATACAATCTCGTCCTAATATTATGCTTAATTTAAAGATTATTCATGCCCAAATCATTCTTAATACATGCTTAGATTCATGCTTCAATTAATGCTTCATACTAAAACACACAATAACATGATCTACTTACCTTGAGGTCAAAACTTGCTCCAAAACTCCTGCACACAGCCACTTCTCCAAGCTCCCCAACATAAGACTCTAAGTGTTTAAGAGAGAGAGAGAGCGAGGGAGAGACAGAAAAACATGGGAGAGAGAGGTCCAAAGTTCTTGATAAGGGTTGAGAAAGGTCTTGATAAGGGCTGAGAAAGGCTCTATTTAAAGAGGGAAAAGGGCAACAAGTGACAAGTGTCATTCATGCAAAGCTAAATGACATGCATGAGGAGAGAGAGAGAACAAGCATGGAGACATAATGATTATGGGTACAGAAAGCATGAGTAACAAAATGATTATGAGAGAGAGAGAGATCCCTAGACTACCATGGACTCAACCACTCATGCACGGTAGTACACAACCGACGGCGCTGGCCTCTCACACAAATCCAACCGGCATCGGCCTCTCACACAAATCCAACCGGTGCTGGTCTCTCACAGAACTCCAGTCGGCGCTGGCCTCTCACACAACTCCAATCGGCGCTGGGCTCTTGCGCAACTCCAACCGGCGTTGGTCTCTCACACAACTCCAACCGGCGCTCGCCTCTCAAACATCTGCAATTGGCACTGACATCTTACACAACTCCAATCGGCACTAGCTTCCCACACAATTCCAACCAATGCTGGCCCCTCACACAACTCCAACCGGCACTGGCCTCTCACAGAACTCCAACCAGCGCTGGCCTCTTCTCCTCAGACGGAAAAAGTTTGGGTCATCACATCATCCCCCCTAAAAAAAGATTTCATTGTCAAAATGGTATACTTGATCATTAAATAAATGGGGGTTCAACCATGACACTTATTTCCAATCAACTTATTGAAGTAAGTACATACAACAAACCCACGCCTAGAAAGGCATCAAAAAATCCTAAGCATCCAAGAGAGTAAAATTCTATAGGCAATACTCTAGCACAAAAACACACCATACATCATTCAGAGTCAAACATCAAAGAGATTCCTCCAGACTTCATTGCAGGTTAAACACATTAAGCCAAGAATCACAAATAAGGCAATACATTACACTCAAGGTATGCCAATCAAATCTCATATCATAAGTTAGACAATGCAATTCACTCAAAACTTGCAGAGTGTCACATATCATCGGCCATGCAATACTCCTAAAGCGGGACAGTCACAAGTCGGGAAATGCAATACTTCACAAAGCATGTCGACAATTATGCATCATTGGCCATGCAATACACTCATAGCCGGCCAATCACAAGTCGGACAATACAATACATCTCAAAGCATGTTGACAATTATACATCATTGGCCATGCATTACACTCAAAGTATGCCAATCACAAGTCGGACAGTGCAATACATCTCAAAGCATGTCGACCATGCAATACACTCAAAGCATTCCAATCACAAGTAGGACGATGTAATACATCTCAAAGCATGTCGACAATTATACATCATTGGTCATGCAATACACTTAAAGCATGCCAATCACAAGTCGGACAATGCAATACATCTCAAAGCATGTCGAGAATTATACATCATTGGCCATGAAATACATTTAAAGCAGGCCAATCACAAGTCCGACAATGCAATACATCTCAAAGCATGTTGACAATTATACATCATTGGCCATGCAATACACTCAAAGCATGCCAATCACAAGTCGGACAATGCAATACATCATAAAGAATGTCGACAATTATACATCATTAGCCATGCATTACACTCAAAGCATGTCAATCACAAGTCGGACAATGCAATACATCTCAAAGCATGTCGACAATTATACATCATTGCACATGCAATATACTCAAAACATGCCAATCACAAGTCGGACAATGCAATACATCTCAAAGCATGTCGACAATTATTCATCAAATGCCATGCAATACACTCACAGCATGTCAATCACAAGTTGGACAATGCAATAGATCTCAAAGCATGTCGACAATTATACATCATTGGCCATGCAATTCACTCAAAGCATGCCATTCACAAGTTGGACAATGCAATACATTTCAAAGCATGTCGACAATTATACATCATTGGCCATGCAATACACTCAAAGCATGTCAATCACAAGTCGGACAATGCAATACATCTCAAAGCATGTTATTAATTATACATCATTGGCCACGCAATACACTCAAAGCATACCAATCACAAGTTAGACAGTGCAATACTTCTCAAAGCATGCCGACAATTATACGTCATCGACGATGAAATACACTCAAAGCGTGTCAATCACAAGTCAGACAAAGCAATAGATCTCAAAGCATGTCGATAATTATCTCAAAGCATGTCGACAATTATACATCATTGGCCATGCAATACACTCAAAGCAGGCCAGTAACTCACATACCACAGTATTGCAATAGTGATAACTCACATATCACAAATCACAAATCATAATATGGTCATGCAATACACTCAAAGCATGTCAAGAAATCTCAGTCAACACGTATATGACATATCAAAGTGATGCCAAAACATAGCAGAAAAGCAATCAGACACAAACAGAATTCTAGCATCTCATACAACACTCAAAGGGGCTTACCTTGGTTATCTGGGGGAGAACCCTTCGCCTCCTGATCCCCAAGTGCAAACACTCGCCCTTGAGCCCTTGGCTTAGACTCACCTCCCATCACAGGACAGCTTTTGATCAAGTGGCCCAGCTTGCCACACTTAAAACATGGCTTCGTCTTCAGCTAGCACTCGAGAGCCGAGTGATCGAGCTTCCCACAAGAACCTCATGGCACTGGTTGGTTCTGCTTAATATCATCCTGAAAGGTTTTCTGAACCGTATCATATCTCTGGCCTCCTTTCTCTTGAAAACCTCTCAGAGGAAGAGGCCTTGGCTTCCGCTTCTCCCTCCTTAGCCAGTACTCATCACATTCTCTGTCTATTTTTCTAGCCAGATTCACTAGTGGGGAGAAGGTCTTTAAATTTGCCGATATTACCCCCTTCCTTATGTCTGGCTTGAGGCCTCTCTCCAACTTACTTGCTCTACAAGCCTTCGTATTCATAATGTGTGAGACATATCGAGACAGTTCTGAAAACTTAGCCGCATACTGCTCCACAGTCAATTTCCCTTATTGCTATTATATAAACTCCACTTCTTTTCTCTCCTTCCAGAAATTTTTTCCAATTAGGTATAACCTCCACTTCTTCCTTAGCCTACTGAGCTGAATGACATCAATGTTCGTCATTCCCTTCTAGCATGAAGGTACCCAGCCTCAACTTCAGCTCATCTGTGCATTGCAAGACTGTAAAGATCTTCTGAACTTGCATCATCCATCTCTCGGCTTTCTCTATTCCACTATGCCCCGCAAAAGTGGGTGGCCCTAACTTCTTAAACTTCTTAATAAAACTAATATCATACAGTCCTGGGCTGGAGGCAGTTGGGGCCGACATATTCTCCTTCATCATTTAGGTCATGGCCCTTAAAGTCTTGAAAAACTCACCGAGGGCCTCGGTATTTCCATTTCTTTGACTCGCATCATCAATACGAGTCCTCGACATCCCTGCCTATGAGTATTATCACATAGCACAGATCAAGATTCTAAGCCACGCTCATAAAACATTAGTCCTCTATCACAATTATGCCACAATTATAGGATGATGCTCTTCAGGTAGAGTAGGCACTATATAAGATATGAGAATTCACATTTGTTTAATGTTGTAATTATCATTCATATTCCCAGTACAGATAATGGATATTACAGGAATTAATAGTTCAGAAAGACCTTTCCTCAGGATTATCATCATATGTATTCCTCAATAATACTCATTTATCTATAACTGAACATGTCCTACAGTATACATACTTATCACAAAGGAGCTTACTGTTATTTCAGAGTTAAGCATATTTTCATACCTACGCACTCACATAGCATGGTAATTCATTACACTCCAATGCATGTACCTTACTAGCATCAAACAACAGGCAGGCCTTGCACTACTCTCAAAGCGGCACCCACTCATATTAAATAGTCACATATCTTAGGCAATGCAATACGCTCAAAGCACATAGCATATCACCTCATGCGCACCTCATGAGAAGTTACATGTCCTAGGCAATGCGATACACACATGGCATGTTGAGAAATTCCCATATCACTAAAAATGTCATGATGTCACAGCAGTTCATGCAATACACTCAAAGCATGCCAATATCTCAATACGTTGGTATCATCATTCACACAATAGGTACTTACACACATAACACATAAGCAGCATGATACCATCTTTCACACCGTAGGTACCTATACACATAACACATATGCAGCATGATACCATCATTCACACAGTAGGTACCCATACACATAAGACATAAGCAACATGATACCATCATTCACACAGTAAGTACCCATTCACATATCCCATAAGCAGCATGGTACCATCATTCACATAGTAGGCACTCTTACTCATAACACATAAGCAGCATGATACCATCATTCACACAATAGGTATCCATTTACATATCACATAAGTAGTAAGGTACCATTATTCACACATTAGTTACCCATACACATAACACATAGACAACATGATACCATCATTCACACAGTAGGTACCCATACACATAACACATAAGCAACATGATACCATCACTAACACAGTTAATACCAATTCACATATCACATAAGCAGCACGGTACCATCATTCACACAGTAGGTATCCTTACACATATTACATAAGCAACAAGATACCATCATTCACATAGTTGGTATCCATTAACATATCACATAATCAGCACGATACCATCATTGACACAGTAGGTACCCATACACATAACACATAGGCAGCATGATACCATCGTTCATATAATAGCTATCCATTCACATATCATATATCACATAATGACGATATTAGTATCTTGTCATGATAGTTATAATATCACATTTTGGGTATGGCACATCAAATTTTAACAGTATCACAAAGACCGTACTATAGTAACAGTGACATTATTTCAGTTAAGCCTTACCACTCAATTTCCTGCCATCAAGGCAATACTGTGTGCTTATCATTAGGATCGTAATCATTGAACCATTTAGAGTTTGAAGACGGTTCAAAAACCAATTTTCATCCTACATTTCAAATCAGGGTAGTTTGAAAACAATTGGACCTTGGTTCGCTCCTCAAAAGTTCAAAAGAATGAAGATATTTTGTCTGAAATCTATTGTGCAGTGAAGGTCGTGACATATCTTTAAAATTTACTTCATAACTCCCAATCAAAAAGAAATTCCAAAAAGTGCTAAACATGTGAATTTTAGCTTACTCATGAATCATTCAAATGGGAGTGGTTTAGAAAAAAATGGACCCCTTTTGGCTAATCAAAATCCGTAGCGATAGAGGCATAAATTCTGAGTTTTATAAAAGCTATCCATAGTGACACATTGTTAAAATTAATCATATAACTCTCAAAATAAGGAGAATTTTGAAAATTTGTAAACATGTAATCTCAATCTTATTCAAAATTATTTCAAACCACAGTGATTTGGAAGAAATTGAACTTCATTTGGTTGTTCAAAACTCTTGACATCGGAGACATCAGTTCTGTATTTTTACTAAAACTGTCTATGGTGATCTACTGGCACATTACGAAGAATAACTTTACATAAATAAAGAATCAGATCCATGTAAGAACATAAAAATCACAATAGACTCATGCATCTTTCAAATGGCTGCGATTTCATGTCTTTTGGACTCCAATAGGTCAAGCGAAGTCTTAGTATAACAGAAGCAATATTCTTGGAAATTTTCACAGTCTGTTAGCAGTGACATTCATGCACATTTCACATCATATCTTCCAATCTATTAAGAATATCATGTATACATAAACTTCAAACTCAAACTAGACTATGAAATATTTCCAATGGAGGTGATTTGAAGCAATTTTGAGATCATTTGATAGGTCAATAAAGAGACACAAAAACCCCAATACTCCAAGGAATTCCACAGTTCAGCCATAACATAACTCGAAGAACAAAGCATAACTTTTAAACTACACAAGCTAATCACATGATACCAATTCCAGCTTAAACTAACCTCAAGAGCATTAACCTACAAATTACAGGCTCAACAGAAATCACAACAGTGCATAACTGCAAAGGAGCCTAAAGTTTTAAAAACAAATGGAGCACAAATACGTACATGCAAATCCTATTCTTTCACACAAATTTCTATACAATCTCATGCTAATCTCATGCTTAATTTCAAGCTTATTCATGCCCAAATCATTATTTATACATGATTAGATTCATGCTTCAATTGATGCTTCATACTACAACACACAATAACATGACCTACTTACCTTGAGCTTTAAACTTGCTCCAAAACTCCTGCACACATCCACTTCTCCAAGCTCCCCAACATAAGACTCTAAGTGTTTTAGAGAGAGAGAGAGAGAGAGAGAGAGAGAGAGAGAAACATGGGAGAGAGAGCTCCAAAGCTCTTTAGAAGGGATGAGAAAATCTCTATTTAAAAATGGAAAAGGAGTGACAAGTGTCATTCATGCAATGCTAAATGACATGAATGGGGAGAGAGAGAGAACTCCCTAGACTACCATGCACTCAACCACTCACGCATGGCGGTACAGAACTGGCACTGGCTTCTCACACAACTCCAACCAACGTGGGCCTCTCACAAAACTCCAACCGGCACTGGCCTCTCACACAACTCCAATCAGCACTGACCTCGCAGACAACTCCAACCGGTGCTATCCTCTCACATAACTCCAACCGACGCTGGCCTCTCACACAACTCCAACCGGCGTTGGCCTCTCACTCAACTCCAGCCGGTGCTAGCCTCTAACACAACTCCAATCGGTGCTGACCTCTCACACATCTCCAACCGGCGCTAGCCTCTCACACAAATCCAACTGGCGCTGGCCTCTCACAAAACTCCAACCAGCGCTGGCCTCTGACATGACTCCAACTGGCGCTGGTCTCTCACACAACTCCAACCGGTGCTGGCCTCTCACACAACTCCAACTAGCATTGGCCTCTCACACAACTCCAACTGGCTCTGGCCTCTCACACAACTCCAACTGGTGCTGACCTCTTCTCCTCAGCCGGGAAACGTTTGGATCATCACAACCCATCATCCACGTCAAGAGCTTTTCTTTGGATAGACAGACAAGGAGCCCTTGGTGGGCGTTGTTTGCTGCTACACCAGGTTTGCTTTTGATAAACATGGTACCTTTGTGGGCTCCATCCTGTGAGTCTAGTTGGGGGCTTTTTGTTATTCTGTCCCAAATGTATGATCCGATCAGGGAGGGATTTTGTCAAGGCAGCCTTGAAAGGGCTCTACCCTGTTTGCTGTGGGCAGATCTTGATTTTGTTTGAGAGTTTCATACCTTTGAGAGCGTCTTTGGCGTGTCGTCATCTGGGTCCTTTTTATGACTCAGACTGTGGAATTCTTCCATGAAGCTCGTATTTTTGGGTCCTGATATTAGGCATTCGAATACCTGGGATTTTTTTTTTAATGGTAGTTGATGCTGCCAATGAGGATAGCGTTGCATCAACTTGCTTATTGGTCCAAGCACCCATTAGGAATTTTCGCTTGGATTGGGGAAGTGGCACCGTAGAGACAGTTTTTATCAACCTCCTTTTATTCAAGGCACTTTTACCAGTAATGTTACGCCCATGTCCACCCTTTTTTCTTCCATTTTTACTCAAGGTGTCCTTTAAGGTTTTCACCATGCCTGCATTTTTATTTTTACGTAACTCTCTTACTCATGGTTTCATGACGACGCCCGTCCATCATTTTTACTTATGGAATTCCCTTTTAGGTTTACACTAAGCCCGTTATTCTCTTCTTCTTCTTCTTCTTTTTTTTTTTTTGTGAAGATATGTTTAAGGTCATGCTCCGGGACCCATGCGAAGCCTTTTAACGTTATACGATCAGGATGTGTACCATAGTTTAAGGTCATACAACTGGACCGTGTTGAAGATGGATGACAGTCTGTGGAGGCCATTGAGTGAGTATGATGGTGGTTTGACTCACTCTGGGGAGATGGCATGAGGCTGCTTACAAAGGATGGACGGTGCTGGTATGGAAGGTGGATAGTGGTGGCCCACTAGCTGATAGTGAATTAGGATGGAGGGATGGCTAAGACTCACTGGAGAATGATGGATGATGATAAGGGAAATGGATGCACTACGCAGAAGGGGTGTATGCGTATCTGTGGGGGCTTGTTTAAGGTCATGCCTTCTGGACGTGTGCAAAGCAGTTTAGCGCAATGCGGCTAGGACTTGCACTATAATTTTAAGGTCATATAGCTTGGACCATGGCTATGCAGTTTTAAACTCATGCAACTAGGACTATGCTGTTTAAGGTTGTGCAACTAGACCTTTGCTACATTTAAGGTCATATAGTTTGGACCATGCAGTTTAGGGTCATGCTTCTAGATCGTGGCTATGCAGTTTAGGGTCAGCGTGGACCATGGGTGTGGAGTTTAGTGTCATGCAGCAAAAATCACGTAGTTTAAGTTCATGCAAATAAACCTCCGCTACAGTTTAAGGTCATATAGTTTTAACCATGTAATTCAAGGTCGTGCATCTAGACCACGACAGTACAATTTAGGGTCATACAGCGTGGACCATGGCTGTGCAGTTTAGGGTCATGCATCACAAATCATGCAGTTTAAGGTCATGCAACTAGACCTCTGCTACAGTTTACCCATGCAAATTAGGGTCGTGCATTTAGACCGTTGCTGTGCAGTTTAGGGTCATGCGACATGGACCATGGCTATACAGTTTAGGGTCATGCAGCATAGATCTCAGCTACAATTTAAGAACGTATAGTTTAGACCATGCAGTTTAGGGTCGTGCATCAAGACCGTTGTGTAGGTTGTCATGTAGGTGAAGCTCCATGGGGAATATGCCTGTGGATGACTATCCAACTGCCTAGGGATAAAATGGTTATGGCAATACACAAGTAAATGGCTCAGATGGAGATGGTGGCTCGTCGAGGGATGGGAAACGGAAGCAGATTTCATTGGGGATTAGGGGGTGAGTGTGACTCCTTGGGGGCAAAGGGCTGTGGCATGATTGTAGCTCTGGTGGGGGTGACAGGCCAGGGCATAGGTGTACCTCCACAGGGGGTAGTGGCAAAACACTCACCGCGGTGGTCATGCTCAGACACCCACGGCACTAGCCTGAGTGATAGTTGCAAGAACGACGATAGCAGTCATCATAGATGGTGTTGGTCGTGCGTGACGTTGGTTAGTGAATTTCATGCACTGTGTTAGTCACAAACGACATTAGTCACGTGTGCCGTTGGTCTGAGTTCGGGCTTGGGCTTGACCCGGTCCTGGTTCATTTGATGCTGGATGCTCGGCACTACATGGGTGGCGGTGACCTCTGTTCGGGCTTCGGGCCAGAGCTCGACCTGGTCCAACCCATCGTCGTTTGGCCTTCCTGGACCTGACTAACATTTTCAGTTTGTTAGGGGCACTTCAGGGCAACGCTGTCGATATAAGGGGATAAAAGCCCTTTTCACCATTTTATCAAAGGTAAAACGATAGTGAGCAGTAAGAGAGGGCGAGAAGTGTTCCGGCTAAAGGATTCCAGCAAGAACGCGAGAGCTATGGAACTCGCAAGGCATTCACAGAGGGTTTCTGGCATCGGCAGAGAAGCCGTACGGAGTCTTTGTGAAGGCTTTGTCGTGCCTCAAAAGTGAAGGAGGGAGGCCGGGGACCTCATTGGTGTTTTGACGGCCAACTGTTACGGGGCTTCTAGTAGTGTTTGGGTGATGTTTTGCTGTCAAGAAAGAGAGGGGCAGGTGCAACTATGGTGGGCGTCAGGTTTTCCTGTGAGTGAACGAGGTTAAGGGGTTTTCAAGTGGTAGTGGAGGAAGGGGCAAGGTGCGTCAATGGGTTTCCGGCTAGTGGAGGTGTTCCCCGATGAGTAGCTGAAAAGTCACAGAACTGTGAACAATCGCAAAGGGGAGATGAAAGGTCTCGGGGAAGGTGCATGATCGTCAGGGAAACGAAGGGTCATAAGCATCCGAAGGGTCACATGAACTGAACGGTCGGGGCTAGCTAGACAGTTGTTTGCAACTGAAGCGTTAAGTGTGGTGATAGTCACACGCAGTAGCTGGTCATTTGGAGATCCTTTCATGAACGGTAGGAAGTCGTGCACGGCTATGGTCGTGCACGACGATGAGTTGTGTGTGGCGATAGTCACGCATGGCGTCAAGTCATGTGCGACGATGATTATGCAAGATGCTGAGTCATGCGTGATGATGATCACGCACGGCGATGACTTGGGTAGGCAAATGGTGGTGACCAATGGTAAGGTCTTGCTCATGAAGTCTGTTGGAAGATAAGGTCCCTAGTACAATTATGAACTCCATGTTGTTTTGTGGAAGGGTACCTACTGTAAAGAGGGTGTGCTCTCCATCATAGGCCAGTTCCTTGCCAAAAGGGTCTGCTTTATATGTCTGATAAACTTGATCTAAGACCCTTATGCCTTCCTCCGACGTGACAACAACTTTTTGGCCTGTAATAATCCTCTTTTCCTCATATTCAAGAGCGACACTCCAGCATAGCTACTCTCTTTTCTTTTGATGCGAGAGTAACTTTTTGGCCTGTAACCTGTTCGAAGAAATTTTTCATCATCATGGGTCCCCGGTCAATAAAGCCTAACAAATAGTTGAAATTTTGACA
This sequence comes from Amborella trichopoda, assembly GCF_000471905.2. The sequence goes on along the minus strand of NW_006494931.1, from coordinate 7,216,805 downwards.
GTTTCAGAATAAACCCCAAACTGGCCAAGATCTTCATGAGGACTTTCAAAAGTCTCCTGTCAAGTTTTGTCGCATTTTGGCATGTCTAAGGCAGCACAAACTGAGAAAGAGTTTCGACAAAATCAGCCTCAAGCACCCTGAAATGGACCCTATAACTAGACTTATATTTTTAATGCCTCAAATTGTTGTGGGACCACCTCTATTGGATCCGAAATGGATGAAAACCCCTAGGGGTCAAATTTTATCTTGAACGAACATCTCAGGAAGAAGTTATGGGTAAAAGAGAAAAACAGGAGGGACCACACGCTGTTCCTGTGCGGCCACCCTACAAATCAACTCCATTAAAGGGTCAGTCGCAACCAGTTACTTTTGACGCTTATATCTCCCTCATACAAGATAGGATCATGCTCAAACTTGATGGAACATGTTCATCTCGTCGAGACAAGCATTTCAATATGTGGCACGCCTCTCGACGGCCCAAGCGTGAAGAAACGCTAGAGAGAAGTTGTTGATTCGTGAAAAAGTGCAAAAAAATTAGTAGCATCGTGCCTCGCGCCAGCAGAAAAATCGCACCGCTCGTGAGCCCCGATCGATGTGAAAATAATTCCATCGTGTGCATAAGGTCTAAAGCTCTCTCTTGTCCGAACTCCGAACATTATGAATGGTCGAATTCCACAGAGAAAGCCGACGAATTGACTGCAAATTCCCTCATCAAAATTCCATATTCCGGTCAAAATTTTAAAGTTGCAAAATCTTCATTTAGGCACAGAATCCAGTTGTGTTTGTTGCCCAGTGATCATGACGGCATGCTCAGTGTGTTCCAGGGAAGAAATCACCAACAAAAAACAAGGAACAAACATACAATCAATCCAAAGTTTGAAGATTCATTCAAATTTCAAGTCACATGATCGTGTGCTAAAAACATGATCCATGGCTCGAAGTTGGTATCAAATCGATCGCCATGCCCAGCCCTACAAGAAAACAACAATCTTTCGATGAAACAAGCATCAAAATGACCCCGGATCATCCATGAAAATCATCATGTTCTAGGGCAACCATGGAGTGTCTTGGAATTCCACAACTTATTAAGAAGGTCCAAATCTGTCATTTTGCACTCTCTTTTCTAATTTATTTTAATTCAGATAAATCTTAATTTCCAACAATTAGGTTTAATTTTGATCAATCCACCCATGTTTGGGCACAATTCTATATATTCCATGTACCATCATTGTACGTAAAAGGCTTGAAACCCTTAACCAAAGAGAATTTTTACTGAATAGAAATCTCTTTCCTTCTCATTGTTGGGTAAAGTTTGAAGAGAGTATGGAGAGAGAAACTTTTGGATGGGTACCCCTAAGCTCAAGGAAAATCTTATCTCTCTTCTTTTCTTTCTTCTTCTTCCTCTTCGTCTGAGCCTCCCTCAGAGGCCATGCATGGCAATGGCAGTGCCGTGCATGCCTCTTTCTCTTCTTTTTCCCCTTACTGTGGTTTCATAGGTCATGCATGGTGATGTCAATGCCATGCGCGAGCTTCTTTTCCCTTGTATTAGTTCATCTCGATTGCTCAGCAAGGATTGTAGATGACGCTGCTCATCGCCATCCGTAAATGTTTCCTCGACACCTCAGTGAAGAATGCAGACGACAAAACTAATTACGGCCCGCATGGGTATCCCCTTATTGCATTCCTATCGCGGACTACGATGCCTATCGCCGCTGGGGAGAGGTTGTGGCAACCTCTATCACCGTCTGTGAGCTTCCTTTGTGAGTTCGATGCCTATCACCATCCACGAGCTTACTTCGTGTGTTCGTTGCCTATCGCCGTCCGCGAGCTTCCTTCATGCATTCGGTGCCTATTGTCGTGTGCAGCCTCTTCTTACGTTCCACTCCTATCACCACGTGCCTGAGCAAGAAGTGTCGCCGTGTGCCTCGTGAATGGCTATCACTGCGTGCTTCGCCAAAGGCTATCGCCGCCATTCTCGTGTTGCCCAATGGTGATGCTTAGCGCTGCCTGTATTTCATTGCTTGGCCTCTAGCTGTGAGCAATAGTGCCTAGCGCCATCCAAGGGCTGTGACACTGCTAGTGGTGACGCCTAGCGCCGTGGAGACCCCATCTCTTCCTCATTTGGTGCATTTTCTTCATTCAATTCTCACTTGACCAAGGATAGACTCAATCTAGTCTTGCAATGCTGTCGCGCAGTTTTGTCATTGTGTTGGTCCTGAGTATCATGCCCATCTTGCTGCCACACCAAATTAGGAAAGTCATGTCGACCTTGGTTTCGAGTAGTAATGCCGTCACGCCGGTCCAAAGTACCGTGCCCGACTTGCTACCTCTCCGGGTCGGTCATTGCACTGGTCCAGCTATCATGCTAGCCTCGTCCTCTCATCGAGTACCCTCTTCTTTTCTCCTCTCGTTCAAACCTTCCATTTCATCACCCTAGCTTCTCACATTCTTAGCCATGCAAATGTGTGTTTCCTTAAGATAAGGGTGGGTCTTTTGGCCCACTTATCTTACAAATTAACCGTAGTAGTGTTGTCTAGAAAACTAGGAGATTGCAGGTTAAGGGAGGTGATTCTGAACCAGCTGAAGTAGCTACGGGGCTTCCGTCGTGATTTAAGAGGGCACCCACGCGAGTCAGCCCTTGTAAGTCACGGACCCAGTGAGGTTGATCCCCACCTCACATCCAAAATTCCTCTCTCGCTAATTCGATACGTACCCTTGTTCTTGAACAAGGTTCCCAAGAGAGCGATCTCAAGTCCTGGGTCTTTCGAACTCGAGACATATGTCAACTGATCACCTAGATCTGGGGAGGCGAGATCGAGGCACCTAACCAGCTTGACGACTCCACTAGGGACTTATTAGCCCTTCGTCGATTCACTCTTGTTTGATTAGTATCATCTTTTACTTTCTGCACTACCTTCTATGGCACCTTGGTTATTCAACCTCTTTATCCGAGTCGGGGACTTTCCTATCCTCGCACTCATGACTGTCCTAGGGAGACAAAATGCTTAAGATTCCTTCCCCACACTCCTTTTCAGTCGGGACTCAAAGTCCAGCTCCGAGGTTCTTTCCTATGTTGATGCGAGAAGGGACTTAAAGGTCCCTGACTTCCTGCTTCCTTGCCCTGGTGGACACTCCATCAAGGCCCCTTGCATTAGTAGCACATCTGCTACCGCACACAGCACGCACCCTGCTACTGGCAAGTCCCTTGCCAGTCATATTGCTGGGGTACGCTGGAAGGCTACCTTGTCCACTCTCAAAAAGGCAATCAAGTTGCCCTGGCTTTTGAGGATCGCCGCAAGGCTACCCCTCGAAATCCTTGACTACCCTGAACTTCTACACCTGAAGACTCGGCAGTCGGAGGAGGAAATCTTGGGGTCTCCACCCCACACACACATTTAAGAGCTCACGGTCCAACCACTCGAGCCACACCTCGGGGCAACTTTCATGCCTCCTCGAACTTGTGTTCAAGGCTAAGCCTTCCCGGGTCAAACGCTGCGCACGTCATGCATCCCACAGCTTGGGGTAGTGCCAGTTCGACGTCAACTCGAGCACATGAGGGTCGACCACTTTGTCGTCCCTCTCACCACACACAGCTTCACCCTGTGAGAGATGGGCTTCTACCAGGTCCCTTATGGACACAAGCTCCTGGGTCTCGTCCTCCTAAGGTCGGACCAGTTGAACAAACCCTGGCTGACCCCCAAGCCACCAGGATAGTTAACCCTAAAGGTGCACACACACCGACCTTACAGGTTCCTTCCCGATCCCAGCTCGGGCGGAGTCAAGAACCAGCTCCTTCTTCTATCCCTCCTCTCTCACCAGGCAAGCACCTAGAGACCTAGTATTCAAAGGTCTTCCCTAAGAGTACCATCTTGAGCTAGCCTCAGGTCAGCCGTACACCCGGGTCCCACAAGGAAATCTGGGGCAATGGCCTGATGTCCGACAGGAGTCTGCAGCCTCCAAGGTAGTGACCCAGGTTGTCCTCAGTCCTTGGACCCCATTATTTTCTTCAACTAATAGACACGGCCCTTGACTGCTCAAGAAAAGCAGGGTAGTTCAAGCCGTAGGCTCGGTTCTGGAGTGAGGTCCATAGCCGCCTCAAGATTAAGCAGAAGAAAGGTTTGCAGATCCTGACTAAAGAAGCCCCCAAGGCAGTCAAGGTTACCACTGTTGGTGACCTCTTTTCTCGTAATCCCTTCTTCCCTCTATGGATTTCAGAGCCTGAGCCAGTCTAAGAGTATTGCTTGGTTATCACTGCTAAGAAGCTACGATCCCAAGACCGTAAAGAACTAGTCCTCACATGATTGATATACAAGGCTCAAGTCCACTTGGGGCATGCTGAGACCCTGCAGACAGACTTTCCACGCACGACTAGCCAACCTCGGCTATCCATTACTCCACTTGGCTCAGACCTTCCATAAGAAACGGTCAGTATCATGATGACTAACGAGCTAGACAACGCCCAAGTGGAGTAGATGAACATGTTCAAGGTAAAGATGCAGTCTATTCTCAAAAAGATGGAATGTCTAAAAGCCTCTAGGTCCCCTTCTTCTCATGATGAGACCAATTCTCCGTCTGGTGAAGACACTATTCCCACGCAAACTCCCTCATCGGTCTCTTTGGATAGCTCTAGCTCCTGCGGGGGTTTCCAAAATTGACATAGATGCCATGGTGGCCCATTACCTCAAAAACAAGGTACCAAGCATGCAAGAGGTGCCCTGCTACTAGAAGCTGTACCCCTCATATATTGACCAAGTGTCGTTTCCCCCGAACTATAAAAAAGGGAAGCTCCCCCTGTTCAACGGTACTACATCCCCGCACCAGCATACTGCTCAATTCCAAGCGGCTTATTGAGAGATGACAACTGACGCGCGACTCCTCCTCCATCAGTTTGTCGAGACTCTCAAAAGGCTAGCCTTCCAGTGGTATGCTCCGCTGCGTCCAAACTCGGTGCACACCTGGCAAGAAATGGAGTAGTTGTTTTTCCAACGCTTCTATGAAGTCCAAAGGATCATGGAGATCATTGAGCTCCTAACTTTGACTCAAGACCTTGGTGGGCCAATTGACAAGTTCATAGTCTGATGGAGAGAGCTGGCAACTTTTCATGCCACTCCCATGATTGAAAAGGAAGCTGTCCAGACCTGCATATGGAACATGCTTCTCGAGATCGCCTTGCATGTCGAGGCCTCCAATCCACCCTCCATGTCATAGCTCATCTCCAAAGCAGTTCGTATAGAGGGTATGTCCAAACACCATGTTGGATCTCGTTAGCAACCCTCAGGTTCGAACCGCTATCGGGGCAGTCAGCAAAACGTTGTGATCAGTGCAGCTATCACCGTGATTGACACTAAGAACTCTGCTCCTCAAACTTTGGATCTCTCCAAGGCACAAATGTCTCAGACCGAGGGCAAGCAGCTGTCCTACAACAAGATCCTGCCTCCCAAAAACTTAGAGCAAAGTGACTTCTGGACCCAGCACCAGAAAAAGGTGTATCCTTTTGACAAGGAGTGGGTTCTTGCGTTGCTTCGACTACTACTGGAGAAAAACATGATCCAGCTGCTGGAGGTTAGCACTCCTGAACAAGCTAAACAGAAGACACACGAGAGGTAATGCGCCTATCACAAGAAAGTAGGCCACCCCAATCAGGACTGCTATAAGCTCAACGACACTATCAAAGCCCTTATTAACAAGGGTAAGATAAAGCTCGAGGAGTTAAAGAAAGCGTTCGGGGCAACTGAGGCTTCTCACATAGTGATAATAGAAGAAGATGATGGGGCACCCGCCATCCTCCATGCACTATTTTCCATAATGCTCAAAGAGGGACACATCACGTCAAAACCGACAAGGCAGCCCAAGTTCCTGCCTTCAGGAACTGAGAACCTCTTGCATTCGTATCACTTGATACGAGGCCATGACATGAGAAAATGAACTGGCTTTCAGGAGCTCATGGCAAAGAAGATGAAGCAATGTCAGGAAGCTCATGGAAACTTAGAAGGATGCCCTCAAGTCCCTCTTCCACCAGTGCAAGAAGAACTCCCGACACAAGCCCCAGGAAGCGCTGAGCTAGACCCTCCATAGGCCCTTCTCGAGACATAGCCCCAACAAGGTCTCCTCACTCTCAAGCTCGCCAGGTAGTCTAAACACCTTGCCTAGGGTATGGAAAACCTCTGGTACCTATACCACCAAGTATGGGGCCACGAGCTAAAAGAATGCTCTGGGTTTGAAGCTATAGTCACTCAGAAGGTGTAGGAAGACCACATCATTTGTGTCATTCTCCCTGAGTGCTGCCAAGCCGTCACTCCCGTTCAAGAGAAAATCCTGCTACCGGTCCCGTATGAGCCTACACTAGACCCTTCAGAGCCCTCGAGTTCTCAACCTTAGGAAGTCTACCATGGACGAAGTAGACTCAAGTCCCTGAGGAGTGAGACAGTCCACTAAGCTAGGACTATTCATCAGCTCAATAAGGTAAACCAAACCCCTCCTCAGGGATCCAAAAGGAGACAGGCACCCAAGTTTGCTCGCCAAAGGAATCGTCTCCCTCAGCCACCAGTCGAGGAAGAATTTCTCAGGCCCCTTCCTCCATTGCCAACCTTACAAGACTTCATCCCAAACACAGCTCGCCTTATCCTGTCATCCAATCAGGCAGTCATCCCTGAGTCATCAGCAGCTCGGGACTCATCTAAAATGGTGACAATACTAAAAGCACCTTGCAATGGTCAAAGCTGGGGCAAGACCTAAAATACCCCATGCACATATCCAATTTTGGCAACGACGTAAAAAGTTGCCCGAAACATTCTAACTCTTCTTCTTCTCCCTCCACTTCTATTTCTTCCACAGGTGCAGCTCTATAGTGCCCAGACTTCGACACTCTAAATAGAGAGCTTGGAGGCACCAGCCTCAACAGGTCGCAGCGGAAGCACCTAAGAAAGATGCTAGCCTAGGCGGCCGGATTCTTGATAGTCACCGACGCCCTTTCAACCCAAGCCAAGACCATGCCATCTTCATGCTCCTATTTCCACAAGGCTTGTCACATGATTCATGTTCATGAAGCGTCACCCAGTTCGAGGCAAATACTGAGTGACCTCAATTACGAGGTTATGGACACCCCGTTCAAAGTTGACCCTTTCATTGCTTGGTCCGGCCAGGGACCAGAAATCGTCTCTCACACTGGGCCCCTCCTAAAAGCAGAAATGTCAGGATCGTGTGTCTCTGCACTCGAGGTTAATGAAAAACCTTGTGAATCTCCTAATGAGGAGTAGCAAGAAGCTCCAGACGAGTGGGAAGAAGGTGGTCAGGACAAAGCTGACGAGCTTGAAGAGATAAACATTGGGGATGAGGCCGACCTAAGGCCAACTTTCATCTCGACAAAAATGTTCCCAGAAGAGAAAGAAAGTTATATTTCCCTCATCCCAGCAATCTAGGACGTCTTTTCCTTGCATCATCATGAGATGCCAGGTCTAGACCCTCAGGTTGTTGTCCATCGTCTCAGTATTGATCTGTTTATCAAACCCATAAAGCAAAAATCAAGATGGTTTAGACCCAACCTAGAGATGCAGATCGATGTTGAGGTGATCAAGCTCAGGCAGGCTAGATTCATACGCAAAGTCAAATACCCCAGATGGCTGGCAAATGTTGCCTCAATCAAGAAGAAAAATGGCCAAATCAGTGTCTATATTGACTTTCGTGACTTGAATACCGCCTGCCCCAAGGATGACATCCTCCTGTTGTTCACCGAGATGCTTGTTGATTCCACAGCTCATTGCCAAATCTTCTACTTCATGGATGGATATTCTAGTTATAATCAAATCAAGATGGCACCAGAAGATGAGGTGGCCACTGCATTTTTGACCCGAAAAGGTGTCTTTTGCTACACTGTGATGCCTTTTTGGTTGAAGAACGCCAGTGCCACGTACCAGTGAGCCATGACAATCATCTTCAAGGATATGATCCACAAGGAGGTTGAGTGTTATGTGGATGAATTTGTGGTGAAATTTGAAGCAAAGGACGCTCATGTACAAGATCTTAAAAAGGTATTTGAACGGCTGCAGCGTCACCTACTCAAGATGAACCCCTTGAAATGTGCCTTTGGTGTACTCTTAGGAAAATTCTTAGGGCTCATCGTGAGGTGCCATGGGCTGTAGATTGAGCCGATCAAAATCAAGGCAATTCACGATATGCCACCGCCTATGACCCTACATGAACTGCGGTCTATCCAAGGATAGCTGGTCTATACTCGAAGATTCATCTCAAACCTTTCAAGGCGATGCAGGCCCTTTTCACACCTACTGAAGAAGGACACTCCCTTCATATGGGATGAGGAGTGCCAAGCTGCACTCGATGACATCAAGCAATATTTGTTGAATCCTTTAGTGTTCTCTACGCCAGTGTTAAGGAGGCCTCTCATTCTAAATGTGACCACCCTTGATGAGTCACTCGGGGCACTCCTAGCACAGAATAATGATGGGGGGAAAGAGATAGTGCTTTATTATCTCTACCATAGAATGCAGGGGGTCGAGAAGAATTACCCTCACATCGAAAAGATGTTCTGAGCCTTGATCTTTGTGGTACATAAACTCTGTCGTTACTTGCTCGGTCACGAGGCTAAACTAATCTCGAAGGCAGATTTGGTGAAGTCCCTTATGACCCGGCCATGCCTATCAGGGCGCTTGACTAAGTGGGTATTACTGCTGATGGATTTCGATATCATGTACGTACCACAGAAGGCAGTCAAAGGTCAAGTCCTAGCAGACTTCCTCGCGGCTCACCCTGTCCCATCAAAATCTCCCATATCGAGTGATCTCCCGGATGAAGAAGTTTTATATACGGTACTAGCTCGGCCGTGGGAGATGTATTTTGATAGAGCATTTCAGTCTGACAAAGGGGGTGCCGAAGTCGTGTTCAAGACTCCCGACGGTGGAGTGATTCCTCTATCTTTCCCACTTGCAAAGGAATTTTCTCATAATGAAGTTGAATATCAAGCCCTCATAATCAGATTGGAGATCACCCAGAAGCTAGACCTGAAGCAATTAAACATCTTTGACGACTCTGAGCTGGTAATCCAGCAGGTTAAAGGGATTTATGATGTGAGGAAGGATACTCTCAAGCCTTATCATGAGACGACCAAATCTTATATGTCCCAGTTCGATGATTTATCTCTGAGTCATATCCGTAGAAGGTAAACTCGCAGACTGATGCACTCTCAAAGCTTGGGGCTACCATTCAATTATCTTCATGAGGGCCCATGCCTGTCTGGGTAACAGAATGGAGACATGTCGACTTGAGAATCGAAGTTGATGTAGACGATGAGAGAGATGTTTGCCTCTAATGCCCGTCTTACCCATTCGGAGCACTCCTTGCAGTCAAGGATGTCATTAAGGCAGAGAAGGAAATGTCCCGAGAAAAAGAATACAAGGCTAAGAAGCAAGAGCCTAAATTCTTCAACCCGATATGTGCAGAGGTAAAACAAGTAGAAGACTAGAGGGAGCCTATCACCGATTTCATAAAGCACGGAAGGCTGCCTGAGGATCAGGCGAAACGCAATGGTATACGATGGATGTCTTCCAAGTACAATCTTGGGACCTCCTCTTTCATTGATCATTTGACGAAATTCTCCTCAGATGTGTCGATGCACAAGAAGCAAGATAAGTACTCGAAGAGGTGCATTCAGGTATCTGTGGGATGCATCAGTCTGACCCTAAGGTCTACGAATGCATACACATACTCGACTATTATTATCCTTCAATGGTGGCCGATGCCCAAAACTATGCTAAAAGATGCCAAATGTACCAAATTCACTCAGGCCTCATTCATCAGCCCTCAGAGCCTCTCTACCATACAGTAACATCATGGCCCTTTTCCTAGTGGGGTATGGATATTATATGACCCATCAACCCTCCTTCTGCCTTGGGTCGTGCCTTAATTCTAGCAGCAATAGATAACTTTTCCAAGTGGGCTGAAGCGGTCGCTCTTAATCAGGTTCCAGGGACCACTGTGGCCAACTTCCTGTAACACCATATCATATATCGGTTCGAAGTTCCAGATCGAATAATCTCTGATATTGGCCCTCAGTTCAGAAGCCATCATGTTGATAGCCTAGTCAACCAGTTCGGCTTTGAATGAAAATACTTGACCATGTACTACCCTCGAGCCAACGGTTTTGCCAAGGTGTTCAATAAAACCCTGTGCGGAGTGCTCCGGAAGTCAGTTTCGAAGTCGAGGAAGAATTGGCATGCCTGAGGCTCTATGGACCTATCACACCACCACTCACAATGCTACAAACTCTACCCCTTATTCCCTGGTTTACGGAGGTGAGGCGGTTTGACCCCTCCAAGTTCAAATACCTTCACTCCGTATCGTTATACATCAGGGACTAACCGAATATGAGAGAGTCAAACTTCGTTATCAGCAAAAGTTACGAGCTACAATCTAAAGCCCATTGTTAGGGAAGTTACAAAGGTATTGCATCTGAGGATAAGAGTAGGGTTACAGGCCAAAAAGAAATACTCTCCTTATGAAGAAGAAGTAAAACCACAAAAAGGAATACTCTCCTCATGAAGAAGAAGCAAAACGATCAAAGAAACGCTCTCCTCATGAAGAAGAAGCAAAACCACAAAAGAGGATGGTTACAGGCTAAAAAGAAGAAGCCCAACCATTTCCTAGTCAGCTTCAATTCAACTTACGAGGCATGGCTAGCTTCCAGGGAAGTGGCCTATGATGGATTCCCATCCTCCAAAATAACATGGACTTCATTGTTGTACTCAAGGACTTGGCTTCCAACAGACCACAGTAACCGGCCCTTCTCATTTGCCATCACTTTAGGCCCACAAAAGGGATCGCTGTCCACTATCATTGCCACGTGCAACTCAATGCCGCGAGTGATCATCGCCACGTGTGACTCAACACCATAACTGCAGTGCGAAGCTCAATGCCACGTGCTACCATTACCATAGGCAGGCCAACGCCGCGTGAGACTTCACCCTTTTCCTCTTTGATGAATGTACACAAGCATGGGCATTCAAATAGAAGAAGATAAAAATAATAGAAGAATAACAGGGGAGAGAAGAATTCGACTGAGTAAGAGGATCAAAGTGGAGACTAAGCTGGTGAATAATTGGCTTGACATGGTAGCAAAACGGGCTCAGTAACTAAGATCGGCTCACATGATTACTACTACGCATCATTATCAGTACCGACTAGCTAGGCACGATGCTTAGTCCGTCGTGGCAATAAAGCGGGCCAAGTAATCTAGGCACAACAACATAATGGCTAGACGACAGGACTATCATGAAAAGCTAACCTCAATCCCTCTTAGTCGAATGAAAGAATAACAAAATGATGGTTACGAGGACAGAATAAGAAATGAAATAAGAGAAGAAGGGAACATAAGGAAGGAGGGAGAAGAAAGGAAAAGAAGAGTTTGAAAGGCGAGAGAATAAAAGAGAGAGAGGGAAGGAAGACGCAGTTGACGCTAGGTATTACTGAGTGTGTTAAAAGGAAGAGAGAGAAAATGCGGTCGGTGCTAGACTTGACCAACTAGATTATACAAAGGAGAAGAGATGTAAGATGCAGTCGGCACTAGGCTTCACCGGCTGTGTCAGAAGAAGAGAGGGAAAATGCAATCGACGATTGGCTTCACCAACTATGTCAGAAGAAAAGAGAAAAGATGCTGTTGGCGTTAGGCTTTGCCGATTGTGCCAGAAGAGAAGAAAGGGAGAAACCCAACTGACACTATGCTTACGTCGGTTGTGATGGAAGAGAAGCAAGAGAGAGAGATCGAGCGGGCACTAGGCTTCACCGACTATTGTAAAAGAGAGAGAGAGAAAAAAATCGAGCCGACGCTAAGCTTCACCGACTATGATAGAAAAAGAGAGAGAAAATCCAGCCGATGCTAAGCTTCGCCAATTGCAATAGAAGAGAAGAAGAGAGAGAAATCCAGCCGGCGTTAGGCTTCACAGACTGCAACATAAGAGAAGATGAGACAAATCCAGCTGACGCTAGGCTTTGTCGACTACAATAAAAAAAAAGAAGGAGATAGAGATGAGAAGAAAAGAGAGAAAGAGATAGAGATAAGAAGAAGAGAGAGAAAGAGATAGAGACGAGAAAGAAGGAAGAGAAAGAAAGAGATAGAGAAGAGAAGAAGAGAGAGAAAGAGATAGAGATGAGAAGAGAGATAAAGACAAGAAGAAGAGAGAGAAAGAGATAGATATAAGAAGAAGAGAGATAGAGATAGAGAAGAAAAAGAGGGGAGGAGAGAGAGTTACCTACCTAAAGGGTACTGACCCCTTTCTTCTCTCTCCTCTCTCTCTCCAAGATGTACCCACAAGATTAAGTAAATATCTGAATTTTATTGATTGATCCAAGAGGAATGTATTTGTCGTTTGTATAGTGAGAGCATTACTTGTTTATATAGAATTGGCCTAGAACGTGGGTGTACACCCAAAAACTACCTAAACTTAAAGATAATTACAATTTAATTAAATTTAAAGAAATTATAAAAATGGGTGCAAAAAGACTGTTTTGCCCCTGCTTAACAATTTGTGGAATTCTAGAACAGTCCCTGCTGCTACCCGAGAACTTGCGTCATCTTCTGTGGCTGACCTGGAGTCGTTCTGATGCTTGTTTGATTCAAAGATTATTGTTTTCTTAAAGGGCTCAGCATGGGGATCATTTTGATACCAACTTCAAGCCATGAATCATGTTTTGAGCCATGATCATGAGACTTGAATTTTGGAGGAATCTTGAAAACTTTGAATCGATTGTGTGCTCGTTCCTTGATGTTTCTTCGTGAATTCTTCATTGAATCACACTGAGCATGCCGTCACGATCACGTTGCAACAAATTCAGCTTGATTTCTTGTCCAAATGAAGATTTTGTCGTCTTGCATTTTTTACCGGAATCTTGAAATCTAGCGGTCGAAATTTACAGCAGCTTTGATGCCTTCTTGTGAGAAATCCAACTGTTCATCGTACACGAGGTTCGGACCGGAGATAGCCTTGGACTCACGCACATAATGCAATTGGTTTCATGCCGATTGGGTATGCGAACGTCGTGATCTGGCTGCTCGAACGAGGCGTGCTGCTGTTGAATTTTCTGCAACTTCCTTCAAGGATCATCAACTTCCATTTAGTTTTTCTCCTTGCTTGGGCGTCATCATGGGGCATACCACATATTGAATTGCTCATCTTAATGAGAAGAGCACACTCAACAAATTTGGGAGCGATCTAACATGGAACGAGTGAGTTATAGTCCTCAAAAGTGACTGCTTGTGACTCTAACAACAACCAATTTTAATGGTCTTTTGATGCAATGAGGTCACACGGGAATAGTGTGCGGCCTACCCCGTTTAGGTATTTCAATCATAATTTTATCTTGGAGTGTCCGATTAAGCTAAAACTTGACCCATAGGGATTTTCAACCGTGCCAGATCTAAAGGTGGTGGTCCCATAGCTGTTTGATGCACCAATAGTAATACTCTAGTTATAAGGTCCATTTTAGGGTGCTAGAGACCGATTTTGATGAAATTGTTTCTTTGTATTCATTGCCTTAGACCTGTCTGATTGCGATGAAACTTGGCAAGTGGTCTTTTGAAGTGCTGATGAAGATCTTGACCAATTCTGGGGCTATTCTAAGACTGTCTGAAATTTCCACTGTTTTGTAGGCTTTATTGGCCTACTTCCTATCGAGGAACAAGGTGCTGAAAAATACGTTCAAACAGCTTGCCCCGTCAATTGTTGTGCTTCAAGAGAAGTAAGAAGGACAATCATTCGGAAAGTTTCTTTCGACTTTCACTTTTTTCCTGTGGCTAGGTGAACGCCAAGGAGATTCACGTAACGGTGTAACTAGGATGCTCAGACGTGGGGATGCATTGTTCGTGGGTTCGTACGTAGAGACTTTAGGGGGAAAAGAAACATTTTGAGGGATCTTGTAGTAAGTCTTCACCATCGTGCGGACTGTTTGTGATTTTAAAGCTGAGGATTTTGTATGAACCTCGTCAAAATCGGGCCCGTC
>NW_006494931.1:7170523-7202781 GCF_000471905.2 Amborella trichopoda | reverse complement strand
ATTTGTATGCTTTTGGTTGGCGTTGTTTTCTGTTGTACCAGGTTTTCTTTTGACTATCAAAGTACCATTGTAAGTCTTGCCTATTGAGTCCATTCAGGGGCAGTTTTATTAGCTGATCCCAAAGGTCTGGGCTTGCCGACTAGGCACGCTGAAGTCTCTGACTTTGTCAGTTTCTTGACTTTGTAGTGTTTGTTTCTAGAGTGTGTTTGTGACCTCATGGGAATAATGTTCTTCCGCATGAGACATATATTTTCTTCTGTCTTTCGAGTCCTTTTACAACTAGACTCAAGCTGCAGGAATATTTTTCTTGAAGCTCGTATTTTTGGATTCCTAGCATTGTGTTACCTGGGACTTTCTTTTTTTCTTTTATTTTTAGTGAAGGCTGAACCCGCCTTTTGTTGCGAGTGTTGCATCAACCTGTTTATTGGTCCAAGTGTCCTTTGTGAATTTTGGCTTGAACTTGGCAAGCGACGTCATAGAGACGCTTTTCACCAACTTCTTTTTAGTTTGGGGCTCTTTTACCATGACCTTTCGGCCATGTCCACCCTTTTCATCCATTTTTACTCATGATGCCCTTACGAATTTTCACTATGCACGGTTTTTATTCACAGAACTCTTTTACACATGATTTCGTGACCATGCATGTCTGTCGTTTATACTCATAGCGTTCCCTTGTTAAGGTATACACTATGCCCATTATTTCATCATTTTTCTTTGTGAAGGCGTGTTTAAGGTCATGCCTCCGGGACCTGTGAGAAGCCTTTTTACGTCATGTGGGCAAGACGTGCACTACAGTTTAAGGTCATACAACTGGACCATAATGGGGATGGATAGTAGTCTGTAGGAGTCATGAAGTGAGCATGGTAGTGGTTTAGATCACTGTTGGGTAGATGGCATGAGGCTGCTTGTGAAAGATGGATGATGTATGAAAGGAAGGTGGAAAAGTGACCCACTAACTTATGATGACTATAGGTGGTGGGATGATTCGCCATTTTGTGAGCAAAGGTGAGACTCACTGGGGAGTGATGTAGGATGATGATTGATTGGACACACTGGGTAGGTATTGAAGGTGGCACGCGCACACTAATAGGTAGGTTAGGGAAGGCGTGCGTGAAAGTGCATGTAAAGGCATGTGCACGTATATGACGACCAGTTTTAATGCTCTGGGACCTTTGCAAAAGTTTTTATCATCATGTAGCCAAGACGTGCACTATGGTTAAGGTCATACAGCTAGACCATGGTTATGCAGTTTAAAGTCATACAACTAGGACCATGCAGTTTAAGGTCATGCAGCTAGACATCCGTTACAATTTAAGGTCATATAGTTTGGACCATGTAGTTTTAAGGTCATGCAACTCGACCAGGGCTATGCAATTTTAAGGTCATGCAGCCGGACCTAGGTTGTGTAGTTTAGGGTCGTCTAGTAAGGATCGAGGTTGTGCAGTCTAGGGTTGTACAGCACAGACCGAGGCTATGCAGTTTAGGGTCATGCAGCACTGACCATGGTTGTTTAGATTAAAGTCATACAACTAAGACTGTGCAGTTTAAGGTCATACAACTAGACCTCCGCTATAATTTAAGGTCATATAGTTTGGACAATGCAGTTTTAGGGTCATGCAACTAGACCAAGGCTGTGCAATTTTAAGGTCAAGCAGGGGGATCGAGGCTGTGCAGTTTAGGGTCATGCAACTAGACCGAGGCTGTCCAGTTTCGGGTTGTACAACATGGACTATGACTGTGTAGTTTAGGGTCGTGCAGCATGGACCGAGGCAGTGCAGTTTAGGGTCGTGCAGCACGGACTGAGGCTGTGCAGTTTAGGGTCGTCCAGCATAGATCGAGGCTGGGTCGTCATGTAGGTGGAGCTTCATGGGGAATAGGTTTGTGGATGACAATCCGACTTCCTAAGGATAAAATGGTTAAGACCATTCAAAAACTGAGGGCTTAGATGGAAATAGTGACCTGATGAAGGATGGTCAATAGAAGCAGACTTCCCTAGGGCTTAAGGGGGCAAGCGTGACTCCCTAGAGCGAAAGATGAGACTCTATGGAGAATTGGCTTATGACAGGTGACCCGATTCCCTGGGGATAAGATAGCTTGGTGTGAAACAAAACCACAGGGAATTGAAGAGGTAAGAATGACCCTAACTCCACTGGGGATAATGGGTTGTAGTATGGGTGTGACTTTTATGGGGATGAGGGATAGTACTCCTGACTCCATTGGGGATGATAGGTCATATCTTGGGTGCAACAGCCTGGGTACACCTCCACTGGGGATGACAAGACACACAAGGCTTTAGCTGGAAATAGGCGACAATAAACAACTCAAAATACCAACGGCACTAGGTGTACCAATAATTATTTCTTGCGAGTGTTCAACTGGCATTGAGTTATTAAAAACACAATCGGCTCTGGGTTGTTAAAACTCAGTTGGCGCTATGAACGAGCCGTGACATTGTTTGAACACAATTGACGCTAAGTAAATCGGCATTAAGGTCGTTTGAAATTCACCCGGTGCCAAGTTGACCTGTGCTAGGGTTGTTTGAAATTTCCCCAGCACCAAGTCACTTCAACCGAGTAGCCGATGCTGGGCATGGATTGATACTTGAGTAATGACCCGAGCCTGACCCATCCCAGCCCATTTATTGGAATTTTACTGGTGGCGATGAGTGCTGACTCGGGCCTCAGTTCATCTCGTCCCCGCTCATCTTCTTTTGGCTTCCCTTGGACACGACTGGGATTTCCAGCTTGTGAGGGGTGTTCAAGGGTAGTGCAGGCTACATAAGGGGGCTAAGACCCCATTTTCCCTCACTTTTCGTCGAAGGAAAAAACTTGAGAAAAATTTTAACGGTGAGTAAAGGGTGCCTGTTAGAACTTCCGGCAAGTGGCAAGGGAGATTCTGGCAAGAGGTCAAGTGTTTCAGGAAACCTTTTAGGGAAGGTTTCAATAAACAAAGGTTTATGAAGGAAAGGTTTTCTGACAAGCAAGACTCTGCGAAGGATTTGCAGGAGTTTTGCGGTTAGCATATGGGGCTTTCCAGGAAACAGAAGAATTCCAGCGTGGGTATGTTGAAGGTGGAAGAGGAAGGAAGTGCAGTGTTAAGCATTTTCGCAAGTCTTGGGAATTGTTTTGAGAGTTTTAAGGGATTTCCCAAGGGTTGTAGTGATTTTTCAGAGGTTTTGGTGACTTCCAAGCCAAAAACACAGGCGGGGGGAGTCTTTCAGTGAGTTTTTCCAGCATTGTTGTGATTTTGCAGAGACTTTTGTGACTTCCTGGCCAAAAAACGTAAGCGGGGGAAGTCTTTCAGTGGGCTCTTTCGGCATGTTGAAGAAGTTCTGGTGGGAAACCGAAGGGACAAAACGGTTGCAGGAAAGGTGAACAGTCGTGGGAGGTGAACCATCGCCCTTGAAAATCGTGCGGCCATTAAGAGGGCGTGGAAACTTAGGCCCCAAAAAAGAGGAGTCTCGGGAAGTAAACAGTCGTGACAGGTCCGACACTAACAGAAGTGCTGTTGGTGTTTGGGCAACCGACGCTGATGGTTTAAAAGTGTAACTGGCGTTGATCCTCAAGAAAGGCAACCGACGTTAGAAGTTCAGCCAGCGTTAGCCATTGGAAGACACAGCCAGAGCTGACTGCAGACGATGCTCATCAGCAGTGTGGCCTGTCATGATGCGGAGAGTAATGCTTGCATGTGGCAGTAAGTCATGTGCGGGATTTGCGATGTTCGGCGATGAGCTATGCACGACGATCTTCATGGGCCGACAAAAAGTGGTGAATGATGGTAAGGCGTGGATTTTGGTACCTGTTGGAAGCCAAATCCTCCACAACAATAGCAAGGGCCATGTTGTTCTGTGGAAGGGCATCCACTATGAACAGGGCATGCTTTCCATCATAGGAAAGTTCCTTGCCAAGTCTAGCTCGCTTTGTATGTTTGATACACACATCGAATAAATCCTACGTTGTATGTTTGATGTACAAGTCAGGTGAGATATCTAACTTGTATGTTTGATATACATGTCAGATGGACTGAAGGTAACTTCTTAGAGTGGCTTCGCTTCGTCTTCTGGCCTGTAACTAACATCTTACTCATCTGATGAATTGAAGCTAGCTCTCCAAGTGGTTTCGCTTCTGCTTCATGAGGAGCACTTTTCTTTGGTGGGTTTTCTTCTTCTTTATGAGGGGAGAAATTCTTTCGGCCCGTAACCGTCCTTTTGTTCTTTGATACAAAACTGAAACTACAGATTTTGGCTTGTAACCGTCCTCTTATCCTTAGATGCAAAAGACTTGTAACCTCCCAAGTAATGGGCTTCTTTTGCTTGTAATTCGTAACTCGTTTTTACTGCAACAAAAAGAGTTAGAATTTGTTTGGACTATCTTGCTTATTTTCACATCGAGTCTCTTTTTCTTGAATATGCATTATGGGTATTTCTTCCTTAAGTATCATCCATTGATAGGAGGCATTGCTTCCCCTCCTTTAAGATGTGCCAGTATGTAGGCCCCGTCGGGTGAGACATTTTTTACTATAAAGGGACCTTCCCACTTAGGCTCAAACTTCCCGTTATGCAGGCCATGCAAGACTCTTAACAGCTAAGATTAGATAGTCATGGGTGAATGAGTGGATGTTAACATACTTGTCAAAAGCCCTTTTCATTTCCCCTTGGATGAGTTCAAGGTTCTACTGAGCCTCTAGCCACTTTCCATCGAGTGCATCCTACTCTTGATACCAGAGCTTGACTATATCATCTTCGGTTATTCCTTGGTGAATAGCAGCTCGCAGTGAAGGGATTTGTTTCTCGAGAACCCCCATAGACCAGAGAATAAGGAGGGGAATCAGTAGCATTTCACGTAGTAGTACGATAAGCCCGTAGTGCTTCAGGAAACTTATCATGTCAGTTCTTCCTTGTTTTTTATACTGACTTTCTTTAAACATTACACAAAGTCTTACGATAGGCCTAGACTTTTGGGATAGGTCAAAAGCCCCCGACTGGACCCCGCTGGACAAGCCCTATAGAGATACCCTAATCGTTAAAAGAAAACCTGGTGTAGTAGCAAACAATGCCAACTAAATGTTCATAGCACTTGGCTTCCAAATAGGCCTGATGAGGTCCCTACAAAATCCTCAAGCTGTCAGAATCGAAAATAGTCCCTTGAGGGTGAAGACTTCTACAGGATCTCTCAAATGACTCTTTTCCCCCTAAAGTCTCCATGGATGGACCCGTACATTGCGTCTAGACGTCTGAGCATCCTAGTTACAACATTGTGTGGATCTCCTCAGCATTCATGTAGTCTTGCGGCTAGCTAAGGGAAATTTTCTCGAATGACTGTACTTCTCGCTTCTCTCGAAGGACAACATTCAGCAGGGCATGTTATTGGAAGACATTTTTCATCATCATGGGTCCCTGGTCAATAAAGCCTAACAAACAGTGGAAATTTTGATAGTCTCATAATAACCCCAGAACTAGCCAAGATCTTCATAAGGACTATCAAAAGTCTCCCATTAATTTTCGTCGCATTCCGACATATCTAAGGCAGCATAAACTGAGAAACAGTTCCAGCAGAATCAGCCTCTAACACCCTAAAACTGACCATGTAACGAGAACTATATGTTTGGTACCTTCATTTGTTGTGGGACAACCACCATTAGATCCGAAAAAGTTTAAAACCCCCAGGGGTCAAATTTCAGCTCGAGCAAACATTTAAGGAAGACGTTATAAGAGAAAGCATGAAACAAGAGGAGCCACACACTATTCCCGTGCGGCCACCCTGCAACTCAACTCCATTAATGGGGCAGTCATGACCAGTGACTTTCAACGCTTATATCTCCCTTGTCCGAGATCATATCCTACTCAAACTTGATGGAGAGTGTTCGTCTCATCGAGATAAGCTTTTTGATATGTGGCATGCCACACGA
Organism: Amborella trichopoda; assembly: GCF_000471905.2. The sequence continues at coordinate 7,196,874 of NW_006494931.1, read as the reverse complement.
CAATGCCCGAGCGTGAAGAAAAGTAAGAGAGAAGGTGCTGATCCTTGACGAAAGTGCAGGAAAATCAACAGCGTTGTGCCTCGCTCGAGAAGCCAAATCACGTGGCTCGCGAGCCCGATCGATGTGAAATCAATTTCATCAAGCGAGTAAGGTCTAGGGGTATCTCTAATCTGAACCACGTACTGGATCAACGGTCGGATTCCACACACGAAGCCAATGAACTGACTGAAAATTCTGTGCCGAAATTTTAGATTTCGGCCAAAACTTCAAGTTGCAAATCTTTGTCCAAGCACGGAATCAAGCTGCATTTGTTGCCCTGCGATCGTAATGGTATGCTCAGTGTGATCTAGTGAAGAAATCATAGAAAAACAACAAGAAATGAGCTCACAATCGATCCAAAGTTTCAAGATTCATTCAAATTTCAAGTCACATGATCGTGCCTTAAAAACATGATCCATGGCTTGAAGTTGGTATCAAATCGATCATCATGTTGAGCCCTACAAGAAAACAACCATCTTTCGATCAAACGGGCATCAGAACAACCCCAGATCATCCATGAAAAAACATGCACGTTCTAGGACAACACAGGGGCTGTCTTGGAATTCCACAACTTGTTAGAAGGGGGCAAATATGTCATTTGGCACCCTATTTTCTAATTCTTTTAATTTAGTTAAATTTTAATTTCTAGCAATTAGGTTTAATTTTGATCATCCACCCGTATTTGGGCACAATTCTATGTATACCGCGTACCATCATTGTACGTAAAAGGGCTTGAAACCCTTGAAAAAAGAGAATTTTTACTAAATAGAATTCCCTTTTCTTCTCATTGTTGGGTCACGTTTGGAGAGAGAGTAAGGAGAGAGAAACTCTTTCATTGGTACCCTTAAGCTCAAAGTAAACATTCTCTCTCTTCTTTTCTTTCTTCTTCTTCTTCTTCGCCTGAGCTTCCCCTAGGGCCATGCACGGCAGTGGCAGTGCCCTGCATGCCTCTATCGTTTCTTTTTCTTCTTCTTATGGTTTCATAGGTCACGCATGGCAATGGCAGTGTCATGCGCGAGCTCCTTTTTCCCTTCTATATGTGTGTCTCTGTCTCTTGGTGCGATTTGTAGACGGTGCTACTCATCATCGTCCACAGGTGTGTCCTCGATGTCTCAACGAGGAACATGGATAGCGAAGCTTATTTCTGTCCACGGGGGCTTTACCCTATCATGTGACTATTGTCAGCGGAGATGTCAATCACCATCCGCAAAGGGTCGCAACAATACCCATCGTCGTCCACGAGCTTCTCTTTTGTGCATGGTGCCTATCGCTGTGCATAGGGTCCTTTCGCGCCTCTTTGCTCCTATCACTGTATGCAGGCTCCTTCGTGCCTCTTTGTGCCTATCACTGTGTGCAGGTTTCCCTTGTGTCCCACACCTATCACTGTGCACTCCACAAGCTAATTGCCATACGACTTATGAGAAGTTATCGTCGTGCTCCTTGCCAGAAGCTCACCACCCGCATGGGACGTGCTACCTTCTTGCATGCTTATTGCCGTCTACGAGTTTCTCTTGTGTTCCACGTCTAGCACTGTGTTCCTCACGGGGAGCTATCGTCGTGAGCCCCACCAGAAGCCATCGCCGCCGGTAAGGGATGAGAGAAATATCTTCCTCGAGTGCCCTCCTTATCCATTTGGAGCACTTCTATCAGCCAAAGAAGTAATCAAGACTGAACAAGGAATAACACAAAGTTAAGGAGCTAAGGATCGAAATCAACAACTAGAATTCTTTAACCCAATATGCGTAAAAATATAGGTAGAAGATTGCAGAAAGACCATCACTAGTTTCATAAAACATGACTGGCTCTCGGAAGATCATGCCAAAAGTAACAGCATACATCAAATGTCTACCAGGTATACCCTTCTTGAAGGAGATGCTCTCTTCAGATGATTGTTTAACTATATTCATCTTAGATGCGTCGATATCCAAGAAGCAAATAAGGTGTTAGAAGAAGTCCACTCGGGCATTTGTGGACTACATTAGTCCGGTCCAAAGCTTTACGAACGAATGCGCAGGTTGGGATACTATTGGCCTTCTATGATCTCTGATTACTTAGGCTATGCTAAAAAGTGCCAAGTATGCCAAATACACTCCAGCCTAGTTCACTAGCCTTCAGAGCCCTTACACCATATGGTTGCATCATGGCCCTTCTCACAATGGGGTATGGACATCGTAGGGCCTATCATCCCTCCTTTTACAATGGGCCGTGTTTTTGTCCTAACTGCAACAGATTATTTCTCTAAGTGGGCTGAAGTCATCCCCTTTAAGCAGGTTCCTGGGCGGCCTCGTGGACCCCATCGTGCCTGGTCCAGTCGGGGGCTAAGACGTAGACTATTGTTTATGGTCATATACTTCGAACCGTGGCTATGTAGTTTAAAGTCATGCAGCCAAGACTAGGCAGTTTGAGGTCGTGTAACTAAACCTTCGCTACAGTTTAAGGTCATATAGTTTGGACCGTGGCTATGCCGTTTTAAAGTCATAAATCTAGGACTATGGCTATGCTATTTAAGGTCATGCAGTATGGATCACAGCTGTGCAGTTTAAGGTCATGGAGCATGGACCACGGTCGTGAAGTTCAAGGTCATGTAGCATGGACCACGGCTATGCAGTTTAAGGTCATGCAGCGTGGCCATGTAGGTGAAGCTGCTTAGGGCATAGGCAGGTGGATAGCAATTTGACTCCTTGGGGATAAAGATAGTTGAGGCCATACACAAGAAGTGAGATTTAGATGATGATGGTGGCCCTACAAGGAGTGGCAAGCGGAAGTGAACTTCACAGGGGATTAAGAGGGTAAGTGTGACTCCATGGGGATGATGAGTAATGGTGTGCATGTAACTCTACTGAGAATGAAAGGCCAGAGTATAGATGCAACCCCACTGGGGGTAGTGGGTCGCAATAGGGTGTGACTCTTACTGGGGTGTTGGTGTGAAATAGACGCACTAGAGATTGAAGGGGTAAGCCTGACTCCCTTTTTCTTTTACATACGCCTAACTCCACTGGGGTTGTTGATGGAATACCCCTGGTGAAGGGGTGCGTCCATTACCTAGTTTAAAGTCATGCGTGTGGACTATTTGTTGCACTATTTATCATTTTATTACAGGGACGTGTGTTACAATTTTAAGGTCATGTAGCTCGGACCATGGCTACACAACTTAAGTCATGCGACTAGGACCATGTAGTTTTAAGGTTGTGCAACATGACCTCCGATAGAGTTTAGCGTCATATAGTTTGGACCATGCAGTTTAAGGTCTTGCAACTAGATCTCCACTATGCAGTTTAGGGCCATGCGGCCAAGACCATGGTTGTGCAGTTTGGGGTCATACAACCAGGACCAAGGCTATGCAGTTTAGGGTCATGCAGCCAGGACCACGGCTGTGCAGTTTAAGGTCATGCAGCATGGACCACTGCTGTACAGTTTAGGCCATGCAGCACGGGCAACGGCTGTCTAGTTTAAGGTCATGCAGCACGGACAATGGCTGTCCAGTTTAAGGTCATGCAGCATGAGCCACAGCAAGACCCCATGGTAGAGCTAAGAAGTGAGGTTCGTAGCCTACCGAATCTGTTGGAGGTTATGCGTGTCTCTTCAAAGCACTTAAAAGAGTTTCTCATTGAGACTAAGACCTATGACGAGCTCAAAACCACTGCACCACAAATTGAAGCTAAGGCTCCTCCAGATTGGAGTATTTACAACGAACATGCTCACAAAATCATGAGAACCATGAATTATGAGCCCATGTCCAATCAAACGCTAAGGGGTGAGGAAGCAACTGATCCCCCGTTCGAGGTCATTAGAGCCACAGCAAGCTGTCAAAAGACGAAGCAAGCAGTGTGTTATCCTTTTTCGTCTCACACGGTGAAAGGGAAGAAGCAATGAAAAAGAGAAGGAAGAATAAAAGACATGTCATACACAAAAAGAGAAAATAATAGTTTCATTCATGAATCAAGAGGGCATTAGAAGCGTTATTTTCTTTACAAGGAGTGCTTGATTTCGCTTCTCAGTTTGGCCACTAGCTCTGCCTCATGCTCCATCAAGTCGGTCCTTTGTCCCAAGTAGTACTCGAGGGCAAGAATATTATCGGCAAGCACCTGTACTTTGCTTCCCAAGTCGCAGTCTCCTCCTCCAACATGTCAAGCTTTTGCATCAACTGTGATATATTTTCCCTCAGGGCCATCACCTTTTGGCGGTGGTCGATGGCCTCCTCGGCAAGGTTGGATCTCCAAGAGACTGTGCCATCTTTTTGATGCAATTAAGATTCTACCTGTTCATGATGGCACATAAGTGAGGACTCCAAAGGGGGTTACTATGAGCTCTCCAGCTGGTGTATTTTACCACTATCGCCAATAGGGTTACACCTGTGCTTCGAACTGTAACTCTAGTGGAGCTACATACAAGCCACTATTTCTCATCCCCAGTAGAGTCACATCCGTATTGCACACTATTATCCCCAAAGAGTTAGGGTCATTCTTACCTTTTCAATCTACATGGCGTGGTATCTGTGCTTCGGCCTATCATTTTCAATGGAGTTACCCGCATACCATTGCTCATTACCCCCGTGGAGTCATGCTTACCCCTTTAATCCCTTGTGGGTCAGTCGCGCACCAAGCTCTCCTATCCCCAGGAGTAGGGTTACTTTCTATGAGCCATGGAGTTCCGTCTTTCACCATAGGGATTCATACATGTTCCCTAATCCCCAGTGGGGTGTACTTCTTCAATTAAACCTCTTGTCGGTTTTAACCATTTCTATCCCCAAGGGAGTCAAATTAAGGACCTATTCCCCATGGGATATCACCTACATGGCGACCCACACAGTGGTCCATGCTGCATGACCTTAAATTGTACAGCCATGGTCCAGGTGCACGACCCTAAACTGCATGGTCCAAACTATATGACCTTAAATTGTAGCAAAGGTCTTGTTGCCCAACCTTAAACTACATGGTCCTAGTTGCATGACTTTAAACTGCATAACCACGGTCCAAGCCATATGACATTAAACCATAGTGCATGTCCAGGCTGCATGATGTTAAACTGCTTTGCCTAAGTCTAGAAGGCATGGCCTTAAACCCCCACGCATGCGTACACGTCCTTTACGTGCATCTTCATGTACGTCTTCCCTAACCAACCCATTCGTGTGTGTACACCACCTTCAACCATGCTCAAAAAACGGCGGACCATTCCACTGTCCATATTTTCCGTCAGCTAGTGGGTCATCACTTTTCACCCACCATTAAAAGGTTTCGCACCAGTCCCAAAGGCATGACCTTAAACATGCCTTCACAAGAAAAAACAAGAAAAATAACCAGCATGGTGTTTACCTAGATAAGGGAAAGCCATGAGTAAAAATGACGGGGGGGGGCACGATCACGAAAATAAAACCCAAGCATGGTGAAAACTCAAAAGAGCGCTGTGAGTAAAAATGGATGAAAAGGTCATGAAAAGACATGACCACAAGGTCATGGGTGAAAGAGCCCAAAAATAAAGGAGGTTGGTGAAAACCATCTTTACGGAGCCACTTCCCCTGTCCAGGTGAAAACTCGTAAAGGGCGCTTGGACTAATAAAGCAGGTTGATGCAGCATCACAGCCTTAGCCGGCACCCAATTGCCAAACATGCATAATTCTCATTAATGAAGTCCACACAAAATCCTCAGTTGTCAAGATCCAATCACAACTAAGAGGGCTCACCCAGGAGTGAGAGCCTCATAAGATCTCCCAAACACCAAAAACAAGAAGTATCATTGAGGGTTACGACAATGATCGAAAGACCCCTCCAAATTGCTAAAGACCCCCATGAAGGCAAGAAACTGACAAAGCTAGGGCAAACCTGATAGAGACTCTCGCCATGAGGTCGCCGAGCCCAAAACCTTCCTTGACCAACAGGCCCAGACCTTCGAGACAAGCCAACAAAAGGCCCCCGATTTGACCCGACAAGATGGGGCCCATGAGGCCGCCTCGCCAAAATCCCCCCTAACCAACAAGACCAAACCTTCAGAACAGGCCAACAAAAATCCCCCGACTGGACCCGGTAAGATGAGGCCCATGGAGATGGCAACGCCGTGCACGAGCATCTTTCTCCCTCTCTTCATTCGTCTCTCTCGGCGAGGTTCACAGACGGTGTTGCTCATCGTCGTTCGCGGGTGTGTCCTTGATGTCTCACGTGAGCGCAGACGACGATGCCTATCACCGTCCACAAGGTCTCACCATATTACGATGCCTATCGTCGCCCACGAAGGGTCGCGACAATAAATATCACCGTCTATAGGCTTCTTCCGTGCACTCGGTGCCTAACGACGTCCTTCAACTTCTTTCGTCCACTCAGTGCTTATCGCCATACGCAAGCCACTTTCTTGTGCAGTACCTATCGCCACCTGCAGGTTTCTCTTGCTTCCCACACCTATCGCCGCATGCCTCAAAAGGAACTATCACCCCATACTTCACAAGTGGCTATCACTGTGTGCTTCACAAAACTATCACCACTCTCGAAGGGGTGTGTTGCCTTGTCGTGTTATCAACTTTGATGCCTAGCGTCGTCTATAGTTCATTACTGATCCTCTAGCCAGGAGCAGTAGCGTCTAGTGCCATCCAAGGGCCACGACACTATAACCCCACAGCTGTGGGTGGCGATGCCTAATGTCGTTAGGACCTTCTTTCTTCACCGTCTCATGTCTTCTCTTATTTCCTTCTCTTTTTGCTTGACTAAAGGTAGACTCAGTCTGGCAATGCCTTAACAGTCTAGTTATCGAGCAATATTGCTGTCATGCTAGACCTGAGTACCATGCCCATCTTACTGCCACACCAGATTAGGACAGTCACATCGAACTTGGTTTCGAGTAGTATTGTGGTCGCGTCGGTCTAAGTTACCGTGCTCGTCTTGCTACCACTCTGAGTGGGTCACTGTACTGGTCCATCTATCATGCTAGTCTCGTCCCCTTGTCAAGTCCTCTTCTCTTTTCCTTCTTTATTTGAACCTTCTTCTTCATCACCCTAACTTCTCATCTTTCCGCATTGCCTTAAGACAAGGGTGGGTCGTTCAGACCACTTGTCTTGCAAATTAACCATGATAGTGTTGTGCAGAAAACAAGGAGATTACAGGTCAAGGGAGGTGATTCTGAACCAGCTGAAGCAGTTGGGGGGCTTTCCGTCATGATCTTAGAGGGTGCCTGTGCGAGTCAGCCTGAGTAAGTCATAGACCCAGGTGAGGTTTGTCCCCATCTCACACCCAAAATTCGTCTCTCACTAGTTGGACACCTGCCCTTGTTCTGTGAATGAGGCTCCCGAGAGAGCGATCTCCTGTCCCGGGTCTTCCGAACCCAAGACACATGTCACGCGAGCACTTAGATCCGGGGAGGCAAGATCAAGGAACCTAACCATTGTCGAGCTGTACCTGTGCAAGAAATAGAAGAGGAGGGAGGAGAAGAAGAAGAAACATCAGAGGTAGAATGTTCTAGGTAGCTTTTTATGTCGTCGCCAGAATTGAACGTGTGTAGGGGTATTTTAGGTCGTGCCTCGGCTCTAACCATTGGGAGATGATTTTAACATTGTCACCAGTATGGGACAAGTCCCAAGCACTTGATGACTCAAGGATGTCCACCTGATCGAATAAAGGGATAAGGCGAGCTGCACCTAGGACTTCATCTTGTAAGGTCAATAATGGAGGAAGGGGCCTGAGAAATTTTTCCTTGACTGGTGGCTGAGGAATGCGGTTCCTTCTGCGAGCTGACCTAGGTGCTCGTCGCTTTCTGGATCCCTTGGGAGATGTTTGGCTCGTTCTATCGGGCTAATGAGTTTGCCTAGCTTCGAGGACTGCCTCATGCTTTAAGGACTTGTGCCTACTTTGTCCATGATAGACTTCCCAGGGCTGAGAAGTCGAGGGCTCTAAAGGGTCCAAGGTATCCTCGTAAGGGACCTGTAATGGGATTTCCTCTTGGAAGGGAGTGATGGCTTGGAAGCGTTTTGGGAGAACGACATAAACAATGTGGCCTTTTTGTACCTTCTCCAAGACTATAGCTTCAAACCCAGAGCGTTCTCTCAGCTCATGGCCCATACGTGGTGATATGGGCACCAGAAATTTTTTGTACCCTGGGCAAGACACCTAGGTTGTCTAGCGGGCTTGGGAGTGACGAGGCCATGTTGGAGCATCACCTCGAAGAGGGCCTGCAGAGGGTCTAGTTCACTTGCCTGGGCTTGTGTCAGGAGGTCTTCTTGCATCGGTGGAGTAGGAACTTGAGGGTGTACTTATAGGTTACCATAAACTTCTTGGTGCTACTGCATTTTCTTTGCCAAGAGCTCATGGAAGCAAGTGCATTCGCTCAAGTCATGGCCTCGTATCAAATGATACATACACCAGAGGTTCTCAGTTGCTAGAGGCAGGAAGAGCTGCCTTGTCGGCTTCGGCGTGATGAGGCTTTCTTCCAGCATTATGGAGAATAATGCACGAAGGACAGCAGGTGCAAATCCTCTTAGACTGTCACTATATGGGAACTCTCAGTTGCCCGAAATGCTTTCTTTAGCTGTGATAATCGAAGTGTCTTTGAGCATATAACACTCTTGGCTGGGGTGGCCTACTCTCCTTTGATAGGCACAGTACCTCTCCTATGCCTCCTATCCAGTTTGCTTTTGGGTGTTGGCCTCCGACAATTGGATCATGTTTAGTCTAATAGTAATTGAAGCAGCACAGTAACCCACTCCTTCTCGAAGGGGTACACCATGTTCTGCTGTTGGATCCAGTAGTAACTTCGATTTATGATTTTAGGGGGCAGGACCTTGTTATAGGAGTGTTGTTGCATGCCTCCAGCCTGAGGTGTCTGTGCCTTGGAGAGGTCCAAGGTTTTCTTAGTGTCAGTCACAGTAATAGCCGCACTAATCACCGCTTTTTGCTGGTTGCCCCAATTGTTGGAGTGAGAACTTCCATTGCCCCGACTATTTCATGAGCTAGAGGGCTGCTGGTGAGATCCACTAGGGTGCTTGGATAGACCTTCTATACGAACTGCTTTAGAGATGAGCTCTTGACATGCAAGGTGATCTCGGGTAGCATATTTCATATGCAGGTCTAAAGTACTTCTCTTTTCTTCATGGGAGTGGCATGATAGGTTGCCAACTCTCTCCACCGGGCAATGAACTTATCAACTGGGTCACTAAGGTCTTGAGTTCGAGTGAGGAGCTTGATGGTTTCTACATTCCTCTGGACTTCATAGAAGCGCCGGTAAAATAATTGATCCATTTCTTGCCATGTACGTATCGAGTTTGAAGGTAGCCAAGCATACCACTGGAAGGTTGGCCCCTCAAGAGTCTCGACGAACTGACAGAGGAGAATTCGCTTATCATTTGTCGTCTCACAAAAAGCCTCTTGGAAGTGAGCAATATGTTGGTGCGGGGATGTAGTACCATTGAACAAGGGGACCTTCCCTTTTAGATAGTTTGGGGAAAATGACATCTAGTCAATGTACGAGGGGTACAACTTTTGGTAAAGCGGCACCTTATGCATGCCCGAGGCTTTATTCTTGAGACTGTGAGTCACCATGGCGTCTCTATCAACTTGCGAGACCATGTGGGGTGCAGAGCTGGCTGGTGAGGGAGTTTACCGGAGAGCTGTGTCCTCTCCAGGCTGGGAATTGGCCTCATGGTGAGGAGGAGAAGCAGGGGACCTAGAGGCCTCTAAGCAATCCATCTTTTCGAGAATGGACTGCATCAACACCCCGAACATGTTCATCCGCTCTTCTTGGGTGTCATCCTACTCATTGATCACCATAACGCTGATCATTTCTTCTGGAGGGTTAGAATCATGTGGAGTGGTGGACTGCCAGGGTTGGCGACTAATACGAGGCAAGTCAGACTGTAGGGGCTCAGAATGCATCTACTGGACTTGAGCCTTGTGCACCAACCATGTGATGACCGGTTCTTGATGGTCTTAGGATTGTGACTTCTTGGCAGCTCGGTCTTTTTCTGTGATGGTAACGACCGAGCAATCTTGGACTCCTTCCTTAGGCTCTGGCATCGAAAGAGGGAAGAAGGGATTGTGAGGTAGGAGGTCATCAAGAATGGTAACCTCAACTGCCTTAGAGGCCTCTTTAATCTGGAGCTGCAGGCCTCTCTTTTACTTGATTTTGAGGCTGCAATAAACTTTAATCTAGAATCGAGCCTAAGACTTGGACTGCCCCATCTTTCTCGAGCATGTGAGAATTGTGTCTATCAGCTGAAGCAGAGAATGAAGTCCAAGGATAGAGGGAAATCTGAGCTGCTGCCTTGGAGGCTATAGACTTTTATCTACTGTCAGGCCTTTGCCCTGAATTCCCTTGTGAGGTCCGGGTGCATGGCTGACCTGAGGTGGCTGACACAATATGATACTCTTGGGGAAAAAGTTTGAGTACCAAGTCTAGTGGTGCTTGCCAGATGAAGGAAGGGTGCCTGGAGAAGGAACTGGCTAACTACTCCGATTGAGTCCGGATTGGGGAGGAACCTGTAAATCTGGTGCGTGTGAACCTTTAGAAGTAGCCAACCGGGTGAGTTGGGAGTCAGCCCTGGCTCAGTTAGCTGGTTTAACCTTAGGAGGCCAAGAACGACGAGCTCGTGTTTGTGAGGGACGTAGTGGGAGCTCATCTCTTACAAGGTGCAGCTATGTGTGCTGAGAGGGAGGACGAAGTAGTCGACCCTTGTGTGCTTGAGCGAGCTCAAAACTGGCGTTGCCTCGAGTTGAGGGATGCAAATGCATGACGTGTGCAGGGTTCGGCCCAAGAAGGCCTAGCCTTGGATGTGAACTACGGGTAGCATGAAAACTGCCTCGAGGTGTGGCTCGAGTGGTTGGACGACGAGCCATCAAGTGTGTGTGAGAGGTGGAAGCCCCAAGATCTTCCCCTCGGTGTGTCGAGCCTCTAAGCATAGAGGTTCAGGGTGGTGAAGGAGTATGGGGAGTGGCCTTATGGTGACCCTCAAAAGCGATGGCAACCTGCTTTCCTTTCGTGAAAGTGGACAGGATAGCCTTTTAGTGTACCTTAACATTATAACCGACAAGGGACTTGCCAATAGCAGAGTGCATACTGTGGGTGGTAGCAAAGCGGAGGGCCTTGGTGGAGGATCTACCAGGACTAGGAAGTGGGGAGTTAGGGACCTTCAAGTTCCTTGTCGCACCAATCCTAGAAAGAACCTGGGAGCCAGACTGTGAGTCCTGACTCAAGAGGAGTGTAGGGAACGAGGCTTGAGAAGCTCGCTTCCCCAAGACGATCACGAGCGCGTGGATGAGAAAATCCCCAGCTCGGATGAATGAGTTGAATAACCCAGATGCCATGAATGCAGTATAGAAAGTACAAGGTGATGCTCATCAAGCAAGAGTGAACTCATGAAGAGGTAATAAGTCCCCATAGGAGTCGCCTAGCTGGTTAGGTGCCTTGATCTCGCCACCCCAAATATAGGTGATCGAGTGACACGTGTCTAGGGTTCAAAAGACCCAGGACCTGAGACCGCTCTCTCAAGAGCCTCGTTCACAGAACACGGGCAGGTGTCCAACTAGTGAGAGAGGAATTTAATACGTGAGGTGGGGACAAACCTCACCTGGGTCCGTAATTTACTCCAGCTAACTCGTGTCAGCGCCCTCTTAGATCACGATAGAAAGTGTTCCAACTGCTTTAGCTAGCTCGGAATCGCCTCCCTTGACCTGCAATCTCCTTGTTTTCTGCACAACACTATCATTGTTAACTTGCAAGACAAGTGGGCCGAACGACCCACCCTTGTCTTAGGGCAATGCACATTCATATGCCAAAGAAAATGAGAAGTTAGGGTGATGAAGAAGAAGGTTTAAATAATGGGAGAAAAGAGAAGAGGACATGACAAGGGGATGAGACAAGCATGATAGCAGGACCAGTGCAGTGACCGACTCGGAGTAGTAGCATGACCGGCATGGTAACTCAGATCGACGCGACAACAATACTACTCGAAACCAAGGTTAGTATGACAGTCCTAATTTGGTGTGGTAGCAAGATGGGCATGATACTCATAACCAGCATGACGGCAATACTACTCGATAGCCAGACTGCTTAGGCATTTTCAAACTGGGTCTACCTTTAGTCAAGCGAGAAGAGAACAAAAGAGAATAAGAGAAGATGCGAGACTGCGAAGGAGAAAGGTCCCTACGGCATTAAGTATCGCCACCCATAGTCGCGGAGTAATAGTGTGTGGCCCCTGAACGGCTCTGGGCACTGCTGCTCACGACGAAAGGGGCAGGCAGCGAACTTCAAACAGTGTTAGGCATCATCATTGGCAGCACAAGAATCCAGCACATCCCTTCGCAGGTAGCGATAGCTTCTCGTGAGGCGCACAGCGATTGCCTCTTGTAAAGCATGCGACAATAACTTCTTGTGAGGCGCACGACGATAGCCTCTTGCAAAGCATGCGGTGATAGCCTCTTATGAGGCACACGACAATAGGCATGAGATGAAAGAGAAACTTACGGACGACGATAGGCACCGAGTGCACGAAAGAGGCTTGCGGGCAACGATAGGCACCGAGCACATGAAAGAACCCTGTAGTCGGTGAAAGGTATCACCGAAAGGCATCACCGTCTGTGATGGGCACTGGGCACAAGAGAGAAGCTTACGGACGGCGATAGGTATTTCCTCGACCCTTCTCTGGAGGCGATAGGTATCGCCATCTGCAATAGGCACACAACAGGGTGAGACCCTGCAGGTGGCGATAGACATCGTCGTCTGCGCTTATGCGAGACGTCGAGGACACATGAGACATGGGGCTTTCAAAGTTCCAACCATTGAGCTCTATAGAAAATGGGTTATCCCACCTTTGACTAATACAAAACTTCAGGAAGAGGGTCACAATGCCTCAAACATGGTTTCCCTAAGAGTCTCCACTTATTTTCGAAGGCATCGAGCTTTGGGATGCCAGTTAGGGCATATTTGAACTTATGGTCGATACAGATATGGGTTAAGCTAGGTCCAAATATCGCCCAAGTCATATCACCCATAGACTTTAAGGCTTATGAGGCCTTATATACATTTTAGGGATTCACCTCGATATATCAACATATGACGATGCTCCCCTTAAGCTCTATCAGTTACAACCCCATTATTACAATGTGTGACGGATCTTTCATATCACATCTGACCAAGAATTCCTCCAGTATCTAGAGGAGAGAAATTTATTTGTCATAGAATATATGAATCCCGAAGTTCTGTCTCAAATAGAAAAACTTTTATGATCTTTTACCATAGACCGTAAGTTGTAGCACATGTGCATAACTAAAAGTAAATGTCGATATTAAGCCATATATGTTCCTCCACATATCCCATAGATAGTTATACATAAAGCCTTTGGAGAATATGTATCCTAGAACTTGTCTCAAGATGAGATGGCTTCTTCATTTTATGTCAACCATGAACATATTTAACTGATGGGCTCTTGGCATTATCAGTGTTGAGTTAGAACCTTTAAGGACTAACCGAGGAGTTGAGATTCCTTTGGGCATAACAATCCTTTCATATGATGGATCTCGATCATATCGCATATTTTATATCACATGGGGCATTTCATCTTCACTGAGCCTCATATGAAGCTTAGCTAACATATCGTCATCAAAATGCATCTGGTCCTTGACTAAAAACGCACCCAACACTCAACCGCCAACACTTTTTTGTGATAATATTAGTGCTCTCTACATGACATCCAATCATGTTTTTTTATGCACGGACAAAGCACAATGAGTTAGACTATATTTTGTGCGTAAAAAGGTTCCTCTTAGATTACTCAGTTTGTTTCCTTGCGTAATCAAGTCGCTGATATCTTCACCAAGTCATTGCCTCGAGACGTTTTTCATGATATTTCCTTCAAAATCGGACTTGAGATGCCTCTCGAGCCGAGTTTGAGGGGGACTAATAAAAACAGAATTCAAGAATCCTAGTTTTGGAAACGGAACAATTGAAACATTATTCTTTACTTTTGAGAGAATGTAATAAGATACGAAAGTGTATATTGTATGTAACAAGATAGAAAAGTCTCCATTATACTATTGTATCACTATTATATATACATTGAAAGAACGACCACAGTGAGTGTGGGCACAATTATTTTCTCAAAGAGTTCCTCTCTCTCTTTAAAGTTCTCTAATTACGACAATGGAGAATGAATTGTGTAATGTATGGTGTCTGATATAGAAGTAAAGAGATTTGTACAGTGTTCTGTGCATAGTTTGAAAAGCAACAACCCCTCTTGGTAACACTTAAAACCCCTTTAAGAGCGTTTAGTTTCGAAAGAATTTTCAATAGTATTTGGACCCCCAAGGTTTTGTAAGAAGCATCTCCATATCCTATTCAGGGTGAATGCTTGCTTGTGGCTCAGATGACACCTAAGCCAAGTTGCACATGAAAGGCAAAAGACTCTTTCAATAACTTTACCAGGCAATTAGGGATAAAAGGGGACTCGGTATGTACAAGACGTCACACTAGCACTAAAGATAAATTCCTTTTCACAACTCAGGTGTTATTCCCATAGATGGGTTGGAATGGTGGAATTGGACAAATAGTGGTGTTAAATTTTTGTAGGAGATCAAACTCAATAGCGATGTAATCTGCAATTCAGAGCACAAAGAAATTTTCACTTTACACTGCACCCTTTTTATTTCTTTATGTTTAGAGCAGTGTTTAAAGTGCTTTAGAAATTGGCGGTCTGGACTGTAAATTACCAATCCGATCAGTATGATTCTTATGGAGTCATCGAGTTCCTTTAGGGAACAATGCGAGCGTGTTAGGGAAAGGAATGATCGGACTGGTCGGATTGCTCAGTTCACCCATATAATTTTTTTTATTTATTTTATTTTTATACACCCATTTTCATACTAAACAATCGGTCAAACTCGCCGATTAAAACCAAATTTAAAATTGGCACATTCAACTGACTAATGTGAGCTTTCAAACAAGCTTAGAGAAATAAACTCTTGTAGCTATAAATCACTTTAGATAACACTCATGACAAGGAAATATTATCAATTAAAATATCATCCCTGAAATGCTGCAGTCGTTTAACGAATCAGTTGGACAGTTTTTTTTTTTTGTAGTCCAAAATATGAGAGGTTTGCTAATGTTATGTTTAAACGTCTGATTCCTTCAAATTCTAAAATTATATCTCTTCTTCAAAGACATGCGATTAGAAATCAGCTCCATGTTTATGAAGAACCCTCAAATCCAAATCGAAATATGGCCTTTGTTGGATAACAAACGAGTTTTGCCCAACAGAGGTAACCAAAATTAAAGAAGTAAAGAGAGGAACAACTTTTGGTGGTTAATATTTCTTCAACTTTTGATAGCGGTGGGTTTCTTCAAACTAACCAGATCAATGATATGAGTGGTGGGGTACCCCTAGGAAAATCAAGAAAGTGGTGATAGACTTCCTATGCGACACATGGAGCAACGCTTCCAACAAGATCCCTAGATACAGCAGTCAATTCGGAACGTCAAATTTATGAAAAATTTAAACATACTGCATTGAAGGGTTGGCATGGATTCTACCAAGCTTCCATCCATACTACCACAAAATAATGATATGTACTATCTCCATCTTTGCACTTCGATTCGGACTACCTTGCAGCCTCTTTCTTGTTTCTAGAGTCAGCACTGCCCTCAAATTTGATGCTAAAGAATAATGGCGAAAACACCCCAAAAATATTTGCAAAATAATTTGGATGTTGAGAGCTCAAATAGAGCACTCGGAAAAGAAAATACATAAAGGTATTATTTAATAGTTAAACAAGTTAAAAAATCCTCACTGAAGTGTCCAAATGAACTTATTAATCTGTATCATGTTTTTCTTTCGCTCAAAGTACTACACTGTTATTTTTGATTTAGGGATATAAGAAAAGGGAAAGGTTCTTCTCCTATAGCATATAAGTTTTATCCACCCCCTACCATCCAGCCGTTCAATTTTGATCAAGAGAGCCACTCACCATTTGATCTTAGATCCGATGTCTTAAAGTATTTATTTTTAGTTTTATTTATACAAATTGTATAATATTAAAATTTGGTACATGCCATCTTTTCATTGGAGCACACATATAAAAAATATTAAAAATAAATTTTCGATAAAATATAATGACCAAAATTCCCTTTGAAAATTTCAGGGGTATTTTGATCTCTTTATTTTATTAAAAAAAAAAATTATTTTTCACTAGTGCAAGTTTAATAGAGGAATTTTTATTTTTCACTAGTGCAAGTTTAATAGAGGAATGGACATCCAAAATTTGGTGTCAAAATAGTTTATAGAAAAAGAATTAAAAATAAAATAGTGTAAAGACGTGATATTGTGAATGGGGCAACTTAGCCCTCTATTCAGAATGGACTGTTGGATAAGTGCGAAGATAGAGCTTCTATGTTGTATGCCAACCATAGATTGCCCATAAGAAAATGCCATGTTTTTTTATTTTTATCGGCAAGCACTATAATTTTCATAATTAATTTCCAAAGCAAACAGTATAATATCAAGCATTTTCTTGCATCGGAACTGATCGGGGAGAAGCAATTGTATGAAAATATGGAGAGGCACTTCAAATTAATTCATTTGGCCACTTATCAGAGTTTTCCATAAGCGATTTGGCCATCATTTGAATGACATTTTTCATTTAAAAAAAAAAAAAATTTAGGAAGGATGCTTTGGTCATTTTACGTACTGAAAAACGATTTTGATTTCTCACCTGCCACTCTCTCTCTCCATCTTTGGTAGCTCACGGGCTCTCTCTCTCCCCAGATTTTCTTTTAAACATCCCCCTACCCGACAACCTCTCTCTATATCTCTCATTCCTACAAACCCCGTTTATTGTATGGAACATCTCCCTTTCTCTCTCTGTCTGCAAGAAAACTGTGACGCAGTAGCCAACAGCAATGGCAACGGAGCCAGAAGCACAAAAGAAGGAGGAGGATTGATTGTTCTTGGCCAAGGCTCCTTGAAGTTGAAACGCTACGACGTGATGGTTGATTTCATGAAAAAAGCGGTGCAGAACATAGAGAAGTCACAAGGCCAAGCGCATAAACGAAGAAGAGCGCAAACTCCTGTGCACTTCGTACATGAAGTCAGTGGATGCACGCTGCGCTTCATGGCAGAACGAAATGTCCAGATCTCATGGTGAGGTCGATACACAATAGTTGGAGTCCATCAAGCATAAACTTTACATTATCGAGTCCGAGATTGTGTCTATTTGCTCCGAATTTCATGTCCTCATCGACAAGTATTTCATTACCGACGATAACTCGGTTGCAGAAGATGTCATTGCCTACTTGTTTAAGGGTATCTTAGATCACTATGTTGCCCAGTTAAGGCCTCATGATAGCTGAAAGTTCGCAGCCGCTTGTAAAGCTCATCTTTCCTACCTAATTGCCACTGTAACACAGAATCTGATAACTTCTTTCTACTTTCTTGTGTTATCTTTTCTTTCGTTGATCCTATTTCTCTAATTAGTGTCCACAAGAAAGGAAAATACCTACCAAATTTCCAGTGTAACGAAAATCTGATAACTTCTTTTAACTTCTTTCTACTTTCTTGGGTTATCTTTTCTTTTCTTGATCCTCTTTCTTTCTTTGGTTTTCACAAGAAAAGAAAATGCAAATGATTTCGTTGACGGGTGTTCTTTGTGTCTTCAGACTATTGTGAATGAACCAGGGACTGACGTCAGTTACTTCACACGCAAATGGCTCGATCAGAACTTGTCAATTCTCAGAACTGAGTTCTTCAACACTGAAGTCACAAAGAAGGTAGGCTCAATCATGCGGTGCCCTTCTATGTTTCTTTTAGCTGAATTTTTGGTTCTGAATTTGAAGATTGATGGCAAGAGAGTTCTGGTCTTTTCTCGTCACGTTTGGTGAATTTCTTCTTGGCGTGTGAAAAAAATTATTTCTTACCGAAAAAGAGAAAGAAGAAAATTATCAGACACATGATGAACTTTCTTTGCTTTTTGTGGAGTTTATTAGAATTGGGTTTTTTTGGTTTTC
Source organism: Amborella trichopoda (assembly GCF_000471905.2). The sequence goes on along the minus strand of NW_006494931.1, from coordinate 7,178,868 downwards.
ATTTCGAAATGCAGAAGTTCCGTCAGTACAAGGGCAATGGAGGCCACAAGGTCATCTTTCAAGAGAACGTGCAAAATTGGAGATTATATCGAATTATGGTCTCGCACCCTCTAAAACCACCATTTCCAACTTGGTTTTTTGGTGTTATAGTTCTTGTAGAATTTGGAATATGTTTTACCAGGAATGGATGAATGTAGTTTTTCTCATGAGCTGGGTTTCCAAACGCAACGCAACCCTCGAACTCTATTACTGTACAAACACTCATTCATTGTGTCAAATTACAATCTACATTCATTTACTGTTTCTTGGTTCATTTAACCAGCAGAATACGGACTAAGAACTCAGCATTCCTTAAGTTCTGTGATTGTGTTTGGAGCCTCTCACTTCCTCACACTCTTGTTTTTTAATGGAGTTAGACTCGGTGTAAATGTGCTGTTTGTGTGGCTCTGATTACCACACCAGGACACGGGCTTACATCTATAAAGAGAGACGGTTGCAATCGTCCTGACTATACTTTATGTTTCTAGGGGGTATACTATGTTCCTCAGGAGCATAGTGTACATCTACTCCTTGGGTTAAAGGCCCATTTGGAGGGATCTTTTTATATGAAATTGTGAGAGTACCTGAGAATCAGATAATTATTTTCAAAAGAAAAAAGAAATTAATTCCGAGTTTTACAACAATTAAATCTCACACTCTAAAAATTGGACGACCTCTATTCAGTATTCTGACATTGTTTTTATAAAATCAATAGCAAGTGCAGTTTGAAATTTTTTTTGATCGAGATTAGTCTGCACGTAAATGGGGTTGATCCCGAAAATTTGAGATCCTAAAGTTAATCTTAAATTGAGTTTTATATGAGTAAATGGACAGTATACTTCTAAGAGTGTAAAACATTTGGCTTTTGTTTTAGGCAAGTAACTTCTCTACAAATTCCTTAATTCAACGGAAATTTCCATGGGAGTAAAAGTTGAACCAACCAAAAACAAAACTGATTAACCAAAACGGCATGGAAGTTATACCTAACTCACACCCTCCCTTGTTTAGCATGTGTCTTTCTTTTGATCAATAACGCTCATTTTATTGATCTCTCCATACAAAATGAGGTTTTTTTTTTTGTTTTCCGAGTTAAACAGTGGGAATTTAGGCGATTGTCCATTTTCATTCCTAAAGAAAAATAATAAAGGTACAGTGCACAATCTATGCTACAACTCCCTTATTAGAAAATCCAGCTACATCATGTAAAAGAGGATTTTAGATTTAGCACATTCGCTTTTTCATATGGGTAAAAGGAATAGCTAGATCCCGCACCTGTAGAATAATCATGTTGAGCCATTTTTCCCATCTCGAGTGAATACCTTCTACATTTCACTCTGTTTAGAGGAACCAAACGTAATGCTAGTGGGTACAAAATTTAGTGTACTTTAGAAAAAATGAGTTTCTAAACGGGCAGAAGATAGATACGTCAACTGCCACCTTTGTTATCCCCCTCCAGGAAAGGTCACCAACCTCAACAGAGTTCAAAGTATACATGTCATGCTCCTTTTTAATGCATCACGAGTTTCTTCAAACACTTTTCTGGTTTCCCACGGGGGGTTGTTTTGCCCATGCCTGCTTAATCACATTAGGTGATGCCCCATCAATGATTACCATTTGCAGATGGTCCCAGGATTTTTTGGGTGAATTCTTGGGGATATTGGGTCCTTACCACGTTATATGTTACGTGAACAATTCTTATTCAACCCTTAGCAAAGGACAAACTATCAACATCAGATAAAATGAAAGGCGCTATAAAATTTGGGGGGCGAGCACGCCACTCCGTTGCTTCATTCATAAAAATCAATACACTAGCAAGGCATTAGCAACCATGTTGGCTTCTCTATAGATGTGTAGGATCTTCCAATGATTTCCAGCGAAAGATTCAAGCTTAGAAGTGTAATTATCCACCATTGTGCATAATCTCCAAAGAGGCCTAGTACAATGACTAATGGAATCAACAAGATGCTTGGAGTCACTTTCAATGACAATAAATAGATAGTGCAGTTCCCTTGCTTGTGACATCCCCTTCTCCAATGCATAGAAATTAGTTATATCATTAGAGTTACCGCCCAACATGGCTGTAGAAGCTACAATCAATCCACCTACATCATTTTCTAAAGATAATTCCATAGCCAGCACGACCCGGATTCCACCTGGAAACCCTGACAATTTTGAGCTCAAAGAAGCCTAAAGAAGGCGGTAGGCATATATAATTCTGAACCGAGGGGCAAACCACACTTCATTGTAATTTGAGGTTAGTAGCTATATTAAATTCCAAGAAATGGAAAGCCCAATTTACCTTTGCCAAAGCGTCAACCTAATGTTATTATATGTTTTAAGAACTGCTCCCTAACTGTACTTGCCCCCATGGACACAAGCATTGCTCTCCACTTATATTCTCCAAATGGTAATGGAAATATACTAAAAAACATTGCATTCATGTGGATCACAATCTAAATTTGATCCAATTGTCCATCTGAGTAGCTATGGTTTGCTCAAGGGGAAGTACTTCTCAAATCTACTAAGAATGGATCTCCATATCAAATTAGAATATATGCATTGCACCGTAACATGATATAAAATTCTTCCTCTTAGGCACAGAATGGGTAGATGGAAACTGAAGTGATGCCCTTTATTGAAGTAACGACGAAGTGAGTAACATAGAATACAAAGCTAACCATATGAACCATTCACCCTAGGAAATGAAGGTGTAGACCACAAAGTTTTGAAGACAGGTTTCACATGCTTATCCCTTCTGATGTAAGCCCAAGTCCTCCTTACCGTCAAAAGATCATTTGCCGCATGGATCCAACTAATCTGATCCTCATGCCAACGAATAGGTAGAACACGACAGCACTTCCTGTGAGAGAGGGTTGCGGGAGGAAGATTCCATCTGAGAGGTGCATTATCTTAAAAATCAGATACTTTTGCCAATGTCAAGGAACCAATAAGCAAGAGAGTATTTATATCATAGACCTCCAAAAATGATTGTTCTAATAACCACATATTAGACACGAAATCAATCTGCCTTCCATTGCCAACCAACCATTTAACATTAAATTACTGCCTATTTATACCAAAAACTATACCACGTCAAGCATGAGACATATTCTAAACTTGGCATTCCAAACTGTGGTTTTGCAATGGTATCTAATTTGAAAAATCTTGCCAAAAGAGAAGATGAGTTGGAAATGACTCTCTATGTCAACTTCATCCTACCAATCACATTAATATCCTATATATGAATGCAATCCCAGTGCCCCCTTTTCTTCTTTCAGACAAAGTGTATTCCATTGTACGAGATGCAATCCCTTATTTCCAGTAGTCCCTGCCCAGAGAAAATTACGTTCTGACCTCTCAATTGTTGGGTTTGGTGATAGCTAAATCACCATACCCATATTTTCTTCTTAAGATTCGGGTATTATGGAAAATAAAAAATTAAGTTTATTGGGAAGCAAGAAAGTGATATCTTTATAAGAGAGTGAAGGAGGACATAATACCCATCCTTTGTGGGTCACCCCTTTGAAGGTTATGAGAATATATCTCCAATATCGAGATGGATCTCCAAGAGAGAGACATGGCCTCTGAGAGAGGGGCGGTATTCTCATCAGTTTTTAGTTAGTTAACTTCCTCTTTTAGAGAGAGAAAATCTCCATGTTTCTCTTGAGGTTATCTTTCCAATAGCGGTATTGCAGTTGAAAAGAGGATGTTGATCGACGGTGTTGCTAGGTCGAGAGAGAAAATTTAGGGAAGATCGGTGATGGTCTTTTACCGATGTTTAGAGATAGGTACTATCTCTTGTAACCCAATTATGTAATCTTCATTGTGATAGTGAATTTCTAGTTGTCGAGCTCATGGATGTAGCCCTACAGGGTGAACCACGTAAATCATGTGTTATTGTGGTGTGATTTTTATATCTGCTTTATTTCTCGCACTCGATTTATAGTTGTATTCATCTACTTCGCATTCAGTCAATCATGTACACGATTTTGGGTGGGATCCCGATATTTGGGATTCCCGGTTTCGCAAGCTAAGGGGTTCTCGAGTTCACTACAGTTGATATCAAAGGACAAGGTGTGTACAGGGCTAAGGTTTATATTAAGAAAAAGAGAAATGACGAAGTTTTATCGATACATAGTTTAAGGTGGAGAAATATGAAGGTAAGTGTTTGTGACAATGTCACAATGGAGGTAAGTGAGAAGAAATCAAGAAATATCCATGGTTTGAAGTGGAAAAATATGAAGAAAAAGTATTTGTGAAAATTCCACAATGGAGGCAAGTATGAAGAAATCTATTCAATAAAGATTGTCAAGGCAATTATGGTGATTTTGCTATCAAGGTGGAGATTGTTGGGTTTGGTGATTGCTAAATCACCATACCCATATTTGTTCTAAAGATTAAGGTATTATGAAAATAGAAAATTGACTTTTTTGGGAAGCAAGAAAGTGATGTCATTATAAAGAGAGTAAAGGAGGGTATATTACCCATCCTTTGAGGCTCACATCTTTGAGGGTTATGGGAATGGATCTCCATTATAGAGATGGGTCTTCAAGAGAGAGACATGGCCTCTGAGAGAGGGGCGGTATTCCTCTGAGTTTTGGGTTGGTTAACTTCCACTTCTAGAGAGAGAAAATCTCTATGTTACTCTCAAGGTTATCTTTCCAGTAGTGGTATTTCGGTGGGAAAGATGATGTCGATCGACGATGTTGCTCGATCGAGAGAGCAGGTTTAGAAGGGAAGATCAGTGACAGTCTTTTACCGATGTTTAGAGATATGTTTTAACTCTTGTAACCAAAAACTGCAATCTTTATTGTGATAATGGATTTCTAGTTGCCGAAGCCGTGGATGTAGCCCATACGGGGTGAACCACGTAAATCATGTGTTATTGTGGTGTGCTTTTTATGTTTGCTTTATTTCTCGCACTCGATTTATAGTTGTATTCATCTACTTCGCATTTAGTCAATTATATACATGATCTTGGGAGGGATCCCAATGTTTGGGATTCCCGGTTTTGTAAGCTAAAGGGTTCTCGAGATCACTACATCAATGATACTACAAGTGTACCCTAGTAGAATATAAGATAAATGCCAATAAATAGCGGAGGCACTGAGAATTGACTTGAGTAACTGTAGTCGTTCTGCAAATGAAAGAGACGAGGCATGCCATGAGCCAATTTTATGAGCAGAGATAATGCTTCGTTTGAGCAACGAAAATTATGTACCATACATAATTTTTCTCATGTAGTATGTAACGGGCCATGATTTTTAAAAGTTTACTTGAAGGTCATGCCATATTTTTTTCCAATTTTTCTCTCTATCTAATGTTGTAAATATATGAAATGACATTTTTTTTTTTCTATTTCGTTCGACATGAGGGCCATCGGGTAACCCAATTTTCAATTCTAGGTTATCTGATGTTTGAAATATTAGATTACTAAAAGGTTAGCAAGTTTGATGTGCAAAACATCGCACCTTTCTCTATTGATTTTAATCTCCTATTTTGGGGTGTTTCCATATTTCAAATTTGAGAATGATTCCTTTTTTTCTTTTAATATCATTCGAATGTAGTTTGATGGTTTCAACATGTTGTGTTTTCTTTTTGGTTAAAAATGTTATCTAATGTTTGAGACATTGGACCAACCCCTATGGTCATTTTTGTTTTCTTTTTTTTGTTGTGTTGTGGTAAGATCGAATAAGGACTTAAAGCCCTGATCCAAACCAAATGTTTCATCCTGAAATTCCTACTTGTACAAAAAAAGTAATAAAATGAAAACATTGGAGTTAGTCAGATTTCACAAACATCATATTGTTTTTTAACCATAAGAACTAGAAAACAACTGAGGCAAGTCCTATATTGCAACCAAAAAAAAATTTGGTGTCATTTGGATGATTTAAATTTCGAAATACCCCAAAACAAGAGAATAGGATTACTATAGAGAGAGATGATATTTTGGATATTGAACTGCCCAGCCTTAGGGTAGCTCAATATTTCAAGCATCAGATAGACTTAGAATTGACATCAAAACTATAGGATAGAACTAGAATCCAACAAATATAAATAAAAAAACTGGTGCCATGCTTGCAGCAAAGGACAGGAGGGGGGGGGGGGGAGGTGCGGGGAATGAAAAAAAATAAAAGATGAAAAAAATAGGACCTCTATTTAAAATTAAAAAAAAAATTAGACCATTAAATAGTGCTAAAAACGTTTTTTGATTCGTACATAACTTTTCCTTTGAGCCATAGCCTAGTAGCACTTTGGGGTAATATAATAAAGTTCAAATGCCACCTTCATGAGCAAAACCATGGACTTTATCATGTTTAGGATTGTGTCTTGCAGTTATTGAGGTTAACTTTGTGGAATTCCGTATTGCATTTCTTTTGTGAGTCGAATGGATATTTTCTGAACGTAATGAGGAATTTATTCATTTTATTTATGTTTGAATGTTGATTTGGTGCTTCAAGCAATAGAAGTCAAATCATCTTGTTTTGGTACCTTGAGCCTGTTCATAGGAAATCTAGTGAAAATCCAGCCTCACCCATAGAACTCCAGCATTTATTTTCCCCAAGAGACGATAAATTTAGTCCTTGATGTGTATATGAAAATTTAGTCCTTAGAAGTGAAAAGGGAGCCCCATCATTGGGAGAAAGTGAATATTCGTCTCGGGTATATGACAATTTATTCAAGCATTTTGGAAAAGGAAAGATTTTATATATGGGTCGAAATAAGGTGCACCTCAAAAGCCTACCGAAAAGGGTGGTTTCGACGTTTGAAAACCCACGACTTGATTATCTCTACCTCGATATCAATCGATACGAAAGAAAAAAGGGATTTCAAGACATAAAATTGTGCATCTTATAACTAAAAGAAATACACGTGTGATCTAGTCGGAGTATATAATAATTTGTTTTTTTTCTTTTTCAATTCTTTTTTTCTTTTTCAAGGTCAAGATCACTTACCACTTGCCTTTTTACAATATAATAACTTCAAATACATTAAAAGAAAAAAAATACAATAGGATCTCAAGAACTTGAAGCCATTGAAAATCTTTTTTTCAAAAACAAAGAAATGGCACAACTTATGCTTGGGAATAAAAGGCACAATAAATAAATATGGAAGAAACAAAAGAGGGTGCCGGAGATTAAGTCAGCTACGCTTATTACATACTATGTCGAGTCTTCTCCTTCTGATGGTGCTCGAGATCTTTGATCGGTCTCTTAATTTCTCCTTCTCATGGCAAAACCCAAACAATGCACATGGATCCCAATCTAGAACTACCCACCAAAGCCCTTCATACTTAGCCTAATTCAAGCCCCTTGGCTTGATGCTTATGAGAGCTAGAAATTAAAAAATGAGAGAGAAAACTACTACCTAAGGATGATCCCTTTGCTACCCACAAAATCATATAACCAAAAAACCTTGATTTGCAACCCATGAGAGGGAGAGAGAGAGAGAAAGAGAGAGAGAGTCAAGCTAACCTAGCCTAGCTTGGGCATACCTCCTTAGAGCCTACAGAACAGAGAGAGAGACTTGCTAGGTTGGGGCGTGCCCCTTAGGATAGTTTATAGGAGAGAGAGAGAGAGAGAGGTAGGCTAGGGTGGGGTGTGACCCCTTAGGTTTCTTGGAGAGAGAGAGAGAGAGACCCTATGTGGGGCGTGCCCCTTAGAGGGGTTAGTGAGAGAACCACTATTGTAAAGAGAGAAGAGAGAATAAGTAAGAGGTATATAGACAAGGGAGGAGAATAATTACTTTTATAGATTTTTCATGCATTAGGATTTGCGATAAAATCGTAGGATCAAATCTTGACGGTCGATCTAAGGAGACTTTAGAAATAAATTTCTCTTGATTTATAAACCCAAATGAAAAAATTAAAATATCAAAAGATTTTTAAAAATTCAAATAAATATTGCAAAAATCAATTAACATAAAATTAATTAAATTAAATTAATTTTGATGGGAATCAGATCCGAATAGATTTAAGATTTAATCAACACATAGAAGCATTCTACCTTCAACTGTGGACCACGGTCCACACTAGCTTTCGCAAACTGACCTAGTAGTTCCCACGATCCACAGTCTACTACAGGGGCTCATGGTTGTGAAGGGTGGATTTAATAATTTTGTAGTCTATTTTTTTAAAAAAGTTACTTTTTGTAATGTCTTCATCATTAAGTAAGGGCAATTTTATGAGTATTACTACAAGATAAGGGATACTTTTGTCATCTCTATAAGGCGTAAAATTGAAATTTTTACTAAAAGACAATGACACTCTACAAATAAATTTCCAGTACACTAACTTCTAAAATGCC
>NW_006494931.1:7044811-7170503 GCF_000471905.2 Amborella trichopoda | reverse complement strand
CTCTCTAGATATATATATATATATATATATATATATATAGATTTTTTTTTTTTATTTCTTAAAAAATCAAAATTACCTGAAATTTGGAGCGTATGTTAAAAAAAATAGGCAAATCTACGAAAAAAATCAAAAAAATATTTTACATGAAAAAACTTGACCAAAGTACTCTTGAAAAGTTTTGAGGGTATTTTGATCAACAGTTATTTCGTGAATTATTATTTTTTATATTTTTATTAGGTGCGTCTCACTAAGATGTACACACGTTCCAAATTTCAGGTCATTCCCATTTGTAAAAAAAATATGAAAAATAAAATACTATCAGACAATCATAACTATGCGATGAACTTTGGACCGTGATGAGGGTAGGTAAAATCACTGTTCATTTTGACCTATAAGAATTGGGAACACTTTTTTAATATATATATATATATATATTCCATTTCTATACTACTTGAGGTTGAGATAACCAACCAATTCAAAGGTTTTCTAGCATCACAGCAACCTTGGCCGATGGTTTATTGAGGTGTGCCTTCTTTTACAATACAAGGTTGGCAATTCATATAAACTTTTTCCTTTCTTAGATTGTAGCATTACACAAATCTTTTAAGAGATGAATGACAAATTCAAAACATAGAAACTTCCAAAAAGAAAATGAGAGAATATTCTTTTATATTTTTAAATGATCCTTTTTCATTTGATTTATGAAGTTTTCATTCCAAATTTATAAATTTGGAATGAAATTTTATTTCCAAATTTATAATATGTGATACTAAATTCAGGGACATCTAAGGAGCCAAGCCATGCTCAAGGCATGTTAGGCGAGGGACCGTCTTAAGCTTGGTTGGCTTTTTACCAAAATGAGCCCACATGATAGTCAAGCATAAGCCTAAAAAACAAGGGCAATGCTTAGTTCTAAAGATTTCTCTTTGGACATTTTTCTTTTTATTTTAGAATTGTATAATATGAGACCATTTTTTTTTTATATAAGAAGGTCACAATTGCTACTAGCCATTAGATGTCAAATTGTCAAATTAGATAGCTTAGGGTTTCACAAAATTTAGGAAATTTCTTTTTTTGTAACTTTAAGTCCAATCATTGACAAACTCACTATCACCGGATTCAAAATAGCTTACAAAAGTTATTGTGATCTCTTTGCACTAAAAGTAGATGATTTTTATAAATATTTTTAATTTTTTATTTCATTATAATTGTGACTTTTTTATACTTTAAAACCTTCTCTAGGCCATGCCTTACTAGTACCTTGGTGGTTGAAATCTAATAGCAATGAGACAGTATAGCCTCCACATCAGTGCTTGATTTGCTGCACAAGAACCTCCAAGATGTTAGAGATGGTGATAGTCAAAATCAATGCCCCATATAAATCTTACCATAAGCAGGAAAAGTGTTAGGTTTTGTGAAAGTCAAAATCACCATACTTATGTTTTTATTAAAGATATAGGGTATTATCGAAAAAAAAGAAGGGTTTGTTTGGAGAGCAAAAAAGAAGCTCAAATGATCTCTTTAAAAAGGAATCAAGGATAACATAATACTAATCATTTTGAGGGCAACCCCTTTGGGGGTTATAGGAATGGATCTCGAATATGGACATGGTACTCCAAGAGAGAGAAATAACCTCTGAAAGAGAGACGATATTCCCATGAGTTTTGGGTTGGATAAGGCTTTCACTTCTAGAGCGAGAAAGTCTCTCGATTGCTCTCGAAGTTATATTTCTGGTAGCGGTATTGCGGTAGGAAAGAAGGTATTGATCGACAATGTTGCTCGGTTGGAAGAGCGAGTTCATATGGGAAGATTGATGATGGTCTTTTTTTGATGTTTGCAGATATGTATTATCTCTTGTAATAAAAAATTGTACTCTTCATTGTGATAATGGATTTCTACTTGTAGAGGCCGTGTATGTAGTACTATGGGGTGACCCACGTAAATTGTGTGTTGTTGTGGTGTAATTTTTATGTTTGTTTTATTTATTGCACGTAATTTATAGTTGTATTTATCTACTTCGTATTTAGCAAATCATGTACACGATCTTGGGTGAGATCCCGATATTTAGGATTCTCGCTTCCACAAGGTAGGAGTTCCCAAGTACCCCACAAAGAGATTTTGGAAATAAATAAGTCCAACTAGATAAGATTGTTGTCATATCTCTTCTTTCTTGATATGTATATATCATCTACGAAAGTTTCCTATTTGGCGTGAGATTCCTCGTAAAGTATTTATTTTTAAAATCCAATAGCTTACGGTATCGCAATGTTCAAAAAATCCTTTTTTGGACTTTGAGATAGCGATAGTATAGAAATCTTGCCATCAGTAGGGTAAGATTGTGTAAATAGAGTAGAAGTACTCTTATATATATGTACTTATGCTTTGTTTTTTTTTTACTCTTGTACATATACGTAGTGTGATTTGTATAAGTTTGTAACTTTAAATAGGTATACCTCCAAATTTTGTCATGAGATGTAATTTTGGCATAAAAAATTCTTAGAATGGCCCAAGAATCTACTTTCCTCTCTAATTATAAAATTTTAAACTCCTAATATTGGTTCAAGACATGCATATCTCTAAACTTATGAAAACGAAAAAAATAGACGGTCCAGATAATATATTGCAAGATGTACTATTTTTGAGATTTAAAATCCTCTTTTTCCTTTCATATCCATATATCTCGATGTCGAGATGATCAATTATATGGTTTTCAAAAATAGCTTTTTCGTTGGATTTTTTAGGCGCATCTTAATTCTATAATACAAGGTGTCAACTTTATGTAAACCTTCCATACACATATACACACGCACACATAAGTAAGGCGATCCTCCAAATTCTTCCAGAAGATGTAGTTTTGGTGTCAGAAACCTTATGATGGCTTGAAAATCTATGTTCAACGTTAATTATGAAATCTAAAATTCTGAAAGTTGTGAAGAGCGAGCAGATCTATAAATACTTGAAAATTTGATATTAGGTATGGGGAAGTTTCCTATTTGGTATGAGAATAAACTTCTTGGATAAAAATATTTTGGAGTGTTCGAATGATCGAACTGAGCCAGTCAACTTTCCTTGGGCTGATTATGATTAGAATGGAACCGGGCTAGTTAACCGGTTCGATTTGGTCTTGTAACTTTTAAAAAAACGGGCTAAAAAACCCCAAAATAAAATTGAAGAGATATGGAAAAATATAAAAAAATTCAAGTATATTTTCTTGTTAGCTACAATCATCTTAAAGAAATAGAACTAAAACAACTTTTTAGATAAATTACTATATGAAGGCTAGGGAGACATACAACATAATTTAGAATTTGACATATATTAATTAAATGGAGGAAGTTACAAAGTGCAACAAGGCAATGATCTAATGCAACAGTTATATCATACTATAATGCAACTACACTTCTAGAAAACCATATTTGTGGTATTTGTATGACCCAAACTTTTATAGACACACTCTCTTCATCTCAATAATCAAATCCTAAAACAATAAAAATTTTAATTTGAACACTAGATATGGTCAAAATGAGTCCCCTACAATAACGAATGTAGACCATTCATTTGGTGAATATCAAGTTCTTAGCGCTTACAAACTCAAAATCATTTTTTTTATTCTTTTAAATTGTTTATCTAATGATAATAAAGCCATATAAAAAAATAGGAAAAGAAATTCTTCTAAAGCCTAGATCTTATCAAAATGGATGGCTTATATCAATTGGGCTAAAAAAATAGTTTCTAGGTTGTGTTTTCTATTTTTACTTTTTGAGATTGTTCATTAGAATGTAAAGAGTGTATATTTTAAATTTTAGATCAAATAAATGGCCTTCACATGGTCTTTGAATATTGTTATATTATATTACTATACAACCGTTGCATGAAATCACTGTCCGTGCAACTAATACTGACTAGTAGTAATGAGAGTTACAAGGGAGGTTAGGGTACTCTTGTGTCTCATTGTCAGGGTTTACTGAGTGAAAATTTGAGTCAGCCCGAGTCGTGTTTGTAGTGCGTTCGCCAGTCAAGAATATTTCCCGTGGTACCCCATTGGCAAACTCTCCTAAACTTGTCCAGTCTTCGTGTTTTCCTCCACCCTAGTCTATGTTATGATATTCAGCAATTTCGACTTTGTCGTCATCCTAAACAACTTTGTTATAGTGCCAGCTATAGCCACATCTCTCCCTTGCTGAGTAGATGTTATGCCTCAATGTATGGACTTCCTCTTAAACCAATCTCAACGTATCATCTTCCTCGATGTCATTAAGCACTATGTCATATTGCGCCACTTTACAATCCTCCAAGATTGGATTAAGTTGATGATAATGAGAGAACTAGAATAAATAAAGAAAAATAAATAAACTTCTCATCATTTAGATTCAGAACATTACGCTCATATCAATAACAATACAGGCAACACAAATTTTTACAATGTCTACAAGAACATAACAGAACACAATTGCACATTAATGCATCTAACTAAATGAACAAGTGTACTTTTAACATTAAAAAAAAAAACATCACAATAATATTGCATAAAAAATCCATTAAACAAAAAAGAAAATAAATAATCCTACCATAATATTAGATTAAGTATTTAAAGAAAAAAAAAAGACATGCATCATGTTTAGATTTTAAAGCATTAAAACCAAATTGGAGATGAAACTAAAAAATTGAAATATTTTCCAATGAAAATTGTAAATTCATGAGATTAATTTAAATATAATTATTTCAAATAGAAATACATTTTTGCATATTGAATGTATCAAGCGCGTGTATTCATCAAAATCCCAAATTTTTTTTTAGTAAAATAATTTGAAATATGATTACTCGAGCAACAAGATATTCACACAGACACACACACAATGTTTAACAACTTTATGAACGCTAAATATATAAGGCAAGATGGCTCTTTAAAAAAGTCCTATTCCTCTTCTATCTGGTCTGACATTCTGAAAGTTTGGACTTGGTTACGGATAATGAGCACTGGATTATTAGTGATGGCTCCGAGATTAATTTTTGGAAGGACAAGTGGATGGGGGAAATTACCATAGCAGAAGCTTCAGGTCTCAATGCTTCGGTGTTTCGAAACTTTAATGCAAGGCTATCCAATATCATCTCGAGTATGCAATGGTCTCTTCCCCCTGTTTTCTATTCATTTTTGAATGATTTATTCTCACAAATTTATCTCATTTAATTTCCCACCATTGATGTTTCTGATGTTTGTATTTGGAAACCTATATTGTCTGGGTTATTTTCCTCTCGTTCTACATGGAAAACGTTTCAAGAGAAAATAAACCACGTTTCATGGTACTCAAATGTTTGGTAACCACATGTACAGCCAAGACACTCGGTTTCGCTAGCGGCTTATGCAGTTAAAGTCACCCATTGATGATTCCTTTACTTCCAAAGGAATTCATTTAGCCTCTCAATGTTCGCTGTGTTTCTAGAGTTGTTAATCTAGCTATCATATCTTTTTTTATTGTTTAGTTTCACTTGATCTGTGGAGCTGTTTCTTGGAGATATTTGGTCTGCATGTGTGGCTGAATGTTATAAATTTGCAGGAACTATCTGAGTGGTGGAACAATAAGGCAGAACAGTTACCCCTTCCACAAATTTGGAGAGCTTTCTATTTACTTATTCAATACCACAATTGGGGGGAGAGGAACTCGAGACGATTTAATCAACAAAAGAGGATGTCTCGTGTGGTCATCACAAGTATAAAAAAAGAGATAATGGAAGCTGCAGGAGGGATGAAGAACATATCACCCAAAAGTCCTTTAGATCTCCGAATGCTAAGAACCTTTGATATCCCATTCGGACGGTCAAAGCCAAAAACCCATGTGGAGATCATATGGAGGAAGCCTGCCGAAGGATGGTTCAAGCTTAATGCTGATGGATGTGCACTGGGCAATCCGGGTCATTCTGGGGCAGGTGGTGTTTTTAGGAATTCAATGGGCATACCAGGTTGAACTTATTGATCTTATCTGGGTAATACAACAAATTTCTTCACAAAATTTTCTGCTCTTCTCCAGGGTATCGAGATTGCAAAGGAGAAAGGTGTGGAAAGGCTTTGGATAGAATTCGACTCAATAGCTGTTATTGAATCAATTAGTGGTCAAAAAATCCGGTGGAAAAATGTGAGTCAATGCCACAACCACGCTCACTCGATTCACCACTGCTACAGTCCTGCTGTGTGACCCTAAACTATAGTACATGTCTTATCTGCATGACGTTAAAAGGCTTCACATAGGTCTCGAAGGCACGACCCAAAAAACGTACCTTCCCAAAAAACGGGCACGGTGTACACTTGAAAAAAGGGAAAGCCATGAGTAAAAATGATGGACGAGCCTGGTCACGAAACCATGAGTAAGAGAGTTCCATGGAAAACAAAATCCAAGCGCGGTGAAAACCCCAAAGGGAATCGTGAGCAAAAAGGGTGGACATGATTGCAAGGTCATGGGTAAAAGAGTGCAAAAACAAAGGAAGTTGGTGAAAACCGTCTTTACGGCACCACTTCTCATGTTCAAGTGAAAACTCGTGAAAGGGCGCTTGGACCAACAGAACAGGTTGACGGACAACCACAGTCTAAGCCGACATCCAATTTCCAAATAGTCACAATCCTAGCACATGAGGGTTACCTAAATTACTCAAATGTCAGCATCCAATCAACAACATAAATTGGCTCATCAGGGAGTGAGAGCCGCATAAAATATCCAACATTTCAACATCAACAACAACAAGAGTCCTTGAGGGTGAGAACGATGGCCAAAAGATCTCTGAAATTCTAAAGACCATCACAAAGGTAAGAAACTAACGAAGCTAAGGTCTAACCTACCACACGCTTCAAGGTATTCCTCATCAAATCCCCTAGCCTACATGGGACCAGACTTTCGGAATAGGTCAGAAGCCCCCAACTGGACACTGCTAGACGAGACCTACAGAGATATCTTGAGCATCAAAAGCAAACCTGGTGTAGTAGCGAACAATGTCGACCAAAAGGTTCTTAGCACATGGCCTCCACGCAAGCATGATTCTATCCGAGGAGGTCCCTACAAAGGCCTCATGCTTCAGAAACACAAATAGTCCCTCGAGGGTGAGGACTTTGACAAGACCCCTCAGGCCTGATTCTGTCTGAGGAGGTCCCTACAATGCCCCATGCTTTAGAATCACAAATAGTCCCTTGAGGGTGAGGACTTCGACAAGATCCCTCAGGCCTGATTTTGTTTGAGGAGGTCCCTACAAAGGCCTCACGCTTCAGAATTACAAATAGTCCCGTGAGGGTGAGGACTTTGACAAGATCCATCAAACTTCACGAATGATTGCACTTGTTGATTCTCTTGAAGCACAACATTCGGAGGGCATGCTGTTGGAAGATATTTTTCATCATCATGGGGGCTCCGCTCAATTAAAGCCCAATAATCAGTGGAAATCCTGACAGTTTAAGAATAGCCCCAGAACTGACCAAGATCTACATGAGCATTCTAAAACTACACTTTCCAAGTTTCTTCGCATTCCGACATGTCTAAGGTAGTACAGACTAGAAACAGTTCCAATGAAATCGGTCTCTAGCACCTTGAAAGAAACTTATAACTAGAGCTACATTCTCGATATGTCAATTTTCTATAGAACTGCCGCCATTGGATCCAGTACAGTTGAAAACCCTTCGGGGTCAAATTTCAGCTCGAACGGACACTCCAAGAAGACGTTATAGGCAAAAGAGGGAAACAAGAGGAGCCGCACACTATTCCCATGCAGCCACCCTACAACTCTGCACCATTGAAGGGACAGTCACGAGCAGTGACTTTCGACACTCATATCTCACCCGTCTCAAGTCAGATTGCACTCAAATTTGATGAGCATGTTGGTCGCATCAAGACGAGCGATTCAATATGTGGCACGTCCCATGACGGTATCCGAGAGTGAAGAAAAGCTAGAGAGAAGTTGTTGATCCATGAAGAAAGTGCAGGAAATTCAACAGCATCGTGCCTCACTCGAGCGACCGAATCATATGGCTCGTGAGCCCGATCGATGCGAGGCCAATTCCATAGCGTGCGTAAGGACTGGGGCCATCTCTGTCCTGAACCCCGTACATGATGATGGTCACATTCCGTGCATGAAGCCGACGAAGCCACTGCAAATTCTATCGTCGGAATTCCAAATTCCGACCAAAATTCCATGGTAGCAAAATCTTCGTTTCGGCATAAGATCGAGCTACGTTTGTTGCCCCGCGATCGTAACGGCATGCTCAGTATGATCTAGCGAATAAATAATAGAAAACATCAAGGAACGAGCACACTATCGATCTGAAGTTTCAAGGTCCATTCAAATTTCAAGTCACATGATCGTGCACTAAAAACACGATCCATGGCTCAAAGTTGGTTTCAAATCGATCGCCATGCCGAGCCTTACATGAAAAAAATCATCTTTCGATCAACTGAGCATCATAATGACCCCGGATCATCCATGAAAAATTATGCACGTTCTAAGGCAACACATGGATTATTCTCAAATTCCACGAATTATTAGGAAGGGGCAAATCTTCCATTTTGCACCCTATTTTCTAATTTCTTTTAATTCAATTTAATGTTAATTTCTAGCTATTACGGTTACTTTTGATCATCCACCCATGTTTAGGGCAATTCTATATATACGTACCATCATTGTACGAACCACAGGACTCAATCCCTCACAAAAGAGAGACCTTTTACTTAATACAGTTTCTCTTTCTTACCATTATTAGGTCACATTTGGAGAGAGAAAGCAAGGTGAGAGAAACTTTTGATCGGTACCCCTAGGCCTGCGGTAGATCTTCTCTCTCTTCCTTTTCTTTTCTTCTTCTTCTTCTTCTTTCTCTTCCTCTCTTTCTTCTTCCTATTCTCCATTTGAGTTCCTCACGAAGGCCATGTTTGGCAGTGGCAGTGCTGTGCATGCCTCTCTCGCGGTCTCACAGGTGGCGCATGGTGATGGTAGTGCCATGAGTGCTCCTAGTGAGGCTTGTAGACAGTGCTGCTCATCGTCGTCCACCGACGTAGCTTCGACGTCTCAGTGAAGAGTCCAGATGACGAAACTTGTTGCTGCTCGCAGAGGTGTTCCCTTATTTCACGCCTATTGTAGACGGCGAGACCTATCACCGTCTGCTAGAGGCCTCGAAAACACCTATCATCGTTCATGATCTTCCTTCGCGGACTTGGTGCCCACCGCCGTCTACATGCTTTCTCTGTGCATTTGGTGCTCATCGTCGTCCCCCTTGCATCCCATGCCTGTCATCGTGCACCTCATGAGAACTATCACCCAGCGCTTCACAAATGGATATCATCATGCACTCCATGAGAGGCTATCGCCGCCCGCCTTGGGGCGCGTTACCTTCTTATGTTGCCAACGGTGATGTCTAGCATCATCCGTAGTCCTCTACTCAACCTCTAGCCATGAGCAATAGTGTCCAGTGCCATTTTAGGGTCGTGACACTGCTACTCCACAGTTATGGGTGGCAATGCCTAGCGCCGTCGGGACCCCATCCCCTCCGTCGTCTTGCTCTCTTTCTTTTCGCTCCCTTTCCTTCTCTTCACTCTTTTATCTCCTCACTTGACTGAGGTGGACTTAACCTAGCATCGCCACATCGATCTCAGTTTCAGGTAGTATTGTCGTCGTGCTGGCCCTGAGTACCATGCCCGTCTTGCTACCACTCTAAGTCGGTCACTGTTCGGCTATCTAGCTAGTCTCGTCCCATCATCAAGTTTTCTTCTTTTTTCGACCTTTGCTCGAAACTTCCACTTCATCACTCTAACCCCGCACATTCATAATGCTCTAAGATAGGGGTGGGTCTCTTCAATCCACTTGTCTTATAAATTAACCATAGTAGTATTGTGCAGAAAAATAAGGAGATTAGAAGTCAAGAGAGGCGATTCCGAATCAGCTAAAGCAGTTGGGAGGCTTTTTGACGTGATCTAAGAGGGAACTCATGCAAGCCAGCCCGGATAAGTCCCAAACCTACCTTAAATTCCTCTCTCATTGGTTGTTATACCTGCCCTTGCTTTTGAGCAAGGTTCCGAGTGAGCGATCTCAAAATCCCGGGTTCACTAGAAACCCCAGAACGTGTCGCCAGATCACCTAGATCTAGAGGGTGAGATCAAGGAACCTAACCAACGCAGCTCGATTCCATGCCCAAACGAAGATTTGACATCTTTTGGGTTTTTGCCGGAATCTTGAATCCAGAGGTCGAAATATACTGTAGCTTCGATGCCTTTGTGTTTGAAATCCGACCATTCATCACGCACGGGGTTCGGACCATAGATAGCCCTAGATCTCACGCACGCAATGGAAGTGGTCTTGTGCCAATCCATTTTGCGAACACCATGATTTGGCCACTCGAGCAAGGCATGTCGCTACTGAATTTTTTGTAACTTTTACCACGAATCTGTAACTTCTCTCTAGCTTTTATCTCTGCTCTGGTGTGGTCACAAGACGTACCACATATCAAAACGCTAGTTACAACGAGACGAACACGCTCCAAAAAGTTTGAACGTGATTCTATATCGAACAAGGCAGATATGGATGTCCCAAGTTCACTATTCGTGATTGTACTTTAATGGAGTTTAGTTGAAGGGTGGCCACAAGGGAATAGCGTGTGGCTCCTCCTATATCGGGCTTTTATCCATAACTTCTTCTTGAAGTGTCCATTTAAGCTAAAATTTGACCGTTGGGGGTTTTCAATCGTACTGGATCGAATGGCAGGGGTCCCATGACCATTTGATGAACCCAAAGTAGGGTTTTAGTAATAAGGGTACATTTCAAGACGCTAGAGGAGGATTTTTCTGAAATTGTTTCTTTACGTTCATTGCCTGAACATGTCGGATTGCGACAAAACTTGGCAGGTGGCCTTTTAAGATCCTTAGGAATATTTTGACCTTTATTGGGGCAATTATGAGACTATAAAAAATTCCACCGTAATTAGGGCTTTATTGACCAGCTTCCTCTTTATTTCGCAATGAGGGCCCAAGGTGATGAAAAATGTCTTCAAACAGTATGTCCTGCTGAATGTTGTATTTTGAGAGAAGCGAGAAGGATAACATACAAAAAATTTGCTCCGCTTTATTACTTTTTTCTTCCTAGCAATAGGACCATGCGAATGCCGAGGAGATATCCACGTAATGTTGTAACTAGGATGCTCAGACGTTTTGATGCAATGTGCATATTCATCCGTGGAGACTTTTGGAGGAGAAGGGACTTTTTTGAGGGATCATGTAGAAGTCCTCACCCTCAAGGGACTATTTAGGATTCTCAAAGATGAGGATTTTGTACAGACTTCGTTGGTCAGAATTAGGCTTGTTTGACAGTCAAGTGTCTTGCTTTTGAGCACTTCTTCCCATTTAGTCTGGGTTTGTTTGTTGTTTGTTCTGGATGGTCTGTTGAAGGTCCTTCTATCGGTGTCATCTGCAGTGTACACCAGATAATCCTTAGAGGGCAGGGTACCTCCGTTTATCGAGGTGACGGGCTTTGGGTATAACCCCTGCCTACTGCTTAGCAGTTTTAACAATCAAGATACCTCTCTTCATCGTCCGAGGTGACCCCTGAGGATTCAATCGTAATTGTTGTATCATATGTCCAAGTCATGGCTGAATTATCCTTCTTTGGGCATCTTCAACATCTTGAAGGGTGTTAATGACCTCTTGGGAATGGTGTTCTTCTACATGAGACTTGTCTTGCCTTCTTGACGAGGCATTTGTCCTTCGAGTCCTTTTTGTAAATGGACTCAGGCTATTGGAATCTTGCTTGAAGATCGTATTTTTTTGTCCTAGTATTGTGCAACCAAGGATTGTTCTATTGAATGTTCACTGAAGCCGATTATTAGTCTAAGTGTCCTTTGTGAATTTTCACTTGGATTTGGGTAGTGACGCCATAGAGACGGTTTTACCAACCTTCTCTTATTTGGGGCTAACCCATGACCTTTCGGCCATGTCCATCCTTATCTCCCATTTTTACTCACGATTGGTTAGGTGCCTTGATCTCTCCATCCGGACCCTTTAGGGATCGGGCAGCATGCGTCTCGGGTTTCGGGCAAAGACTCAAAACATTTTTTAGATTGCTCTCTCGAGAACCTCGTTTGATAACGGGGACAGGTGTTACCAACCGGTGAGAGAGGAATTTAAGGTAGGTTCAGGACTTACTCAGGCTGGCTCGTTTGGGCACCCTCTTAGATTACGAAGAAAGCCCTTCAGTAATAAAACTGGTTCGAAATCACCTCTCTTGGCATGTATTCTTCTGTTTTCTGCAATCACACAAATATATGGCAAAGGTTATAAGACAGGCGGGTCGGACCTCACCCTTTTCCTTTTTGATGAACATACATGAGCTTGCACATTCAAAAAGAAGAAGAGAAGAAAGACGAGGGAGAGAATAATTCGATTGAGCGAGAGGATCAGAGTGGTGACTAAGCTGGTGAATAATTAGCCTGATGTGGTAGCAAAATGAGCTCTGTAAATAAGACCGGCTCATAGGCTTACTACTAGACGTCGTTACCAATACTGACTAGCTAGGCATGATGGTTAGTCTGTCGTGGCAATAAAGCGAGCCAAGTAATCCTGACACAACAACATTACCGCTAGACGTCAGGACTACTATGAGAAGCTAACCTCAATCCCTCTTAGTTGAATGAGGATTATGAGAAAAGAATAAGAGGAGAAGAAGGGAATAGAAAGAAGGAGGGAGAAGAAAGGAAGAGAAGAGTATGAAAGGTGAAAGAATAAAGGAGAGAGAGGGAAGGAAGGCACAGTTGGTGTTAAGCATTACCGACTGTGTTAGAAGGAAGACAGAGAAAACACAGTCGGCACTAAACTTCGTTGACTATGTTATAGAGTGGAGAGCAGAGAGAAGATGTAGTCGATGCTAAGCTTCACCTACTGTGAGAGAAGAGGAGAGAGAAATCAAGTCAGTGCTATGCTTCGTTGACTGACAAAAGAGGAGAGAAACAACCAGTCAGTGCTAAGCTTGGCTGACTTACATAAGTGGAGAGAGAGAACCACCTGGTGTTAGGCTTCACCGATTGATAGAGGAAAAGAGAGAAAACCAACCGGCGCTAGGATTCGCCAATTGTGACAAAAGAGAAAACTAACCGGCACTAGGCTTTGTCGGTTGTGATAGAAGAAAGAGAGAGAACCAACTAGTCGGCTCTAGGCTTCACTAACTGACAGAAGAGGAAAGAGAAAACCAACCGACGATACGTTTCGCTGGTTGATAGAGGAAAAGAGCGAACCAACCAGTCGGCACTAGGGTTCTCCAACAGACAAAAGAGGAAAGAGAAAACCAACCTGCTCTAGGCTTCACCGGTTGATAGAGGAAAAAAGAAAACCAACCGGTGCTAAGCTTCATCAGTTGTGATAGAAGAAAGAGAGAGAACCAATCAGTCGGCGCTAAGCTTCGCCGACTGACGAAAGAGGAAAGAGCAAACCAACCGGCACTAGGCTTCATCGGTTGATAGAGAAAAAGAGTATCGGTTGATAGAGAAAAAGAGAGAACTAACCAGTTGGTGCCAGGCTTCGCCAACTAACAGAAGAGGAAAGAGAAAATTAGTCGATGCTAGGCTTCACCGATTGAAAGAGGAAAAGAGAGAATCAGTGTTAGGCTTCGTCTTTTACAGTAGAAGAGGACGGATGGAGATAGAGATGAGAAGAAGGGAGAGAAAGAGATGAAGACATGAGAACGAGGGGAGAGAAAAAGATAGGGGAGATAAAAAACAGATAGAGATGGAGGCGAGAAAGAGGGGAGAGAAAGAGAAAGAGATGAGAAGAAGAGAGATAGAGATAGAGACTAGAAAGACGGGAGAGAAAGAGAGAGAGGTGAGAAGAAGAGAGATAAAGAAAGAGACAAGAAAGAGGGGAGAGAAAGAGATAAACATGAGAAGAAGAGAGATAAAAAAAGACAAGAAAAGGGGAGGAGAGAAAAAGAGGGGAGGAGAGAGAAAGAGGGAAGGAGAGAGAAAAAAGGGAGGAGAAAGAAAGAGAAAAAGAGAGGAGAGAGAAAGTTACTTACCTAAAGGATATCGACCCTTTTCTTCTTTCTCCTCTCTCTCTCCACGACGTACCCACAAGCTTAAGCAAGAATTAAAATTTTATTTATTGATCCAAGAAGAATGAATGGGTCCTTTGTACAATGAGGCACTGCCTGTTTATATAGAATTGGGCTAAAACGAGGGTGTGCGCCTAAAAACTACTTAGAATTGAAGATAATTACAACTTAATTGAATTTAAAGAAATTCTAAAAATGGGTGCAAAGGGACTGTTTTTCCTCTGTCTAACAATGTGTTGAATTTTAGAACAATCCCTACTGCTGCCCTAGAAGTTAGGTCATCTTCCATGGCTGACCCGAGGTCATTCTGATGCCTGTTTGATCGAGAGATTATTGTTTTCTTGTAGGGCTCGACATGGCGATCATTTTGATACCAACATCGAGTCATGAATCATGCTTTTGAGAGATGATTATGAGACTTGAATCTTGGATGAATCCTGAAAACTTTGGATCGATTGTGTGCTCTTTGCTTGATGTTTCTTCGTGACATCTTTGTTGAATCACATTGTGCATGCCATCATGAACACGTTGCAACGAACGTAACTTGATTTCTTGTCTGGATGAAGATTTTGTCATCTTGAGATTTTGGCCGAAATCTTAACATCCAGCGGCCAGAATTTACAGCAGAATTGATACCTTCGTGTATGAAATCCATCCATTAATCATACTTGAGGTTCAAACTAGAGATAGCCTCGGACCTCACGAACCTAATGTAATTGGTTTCGTGTCGATCGGGTATGCGAGTGTCGTGATCTGGCTGCTCGAACAAGGCATGCTATTGCTGAAGTTTATGCAACTTCTTTCATATATCAGATATTTTCATTGAGTTTTTCTCTCTGCTTGGGGGTTGTCATGGGAATTACCACATATCGAATTGCTCGTCTTGATGAGACGAACACCCTCACCAAATTTGGGAGTTATCCGACTTAGAACGACTGAGCTATAGGCCCCAAAAATGACTGCTCGTGACTGTAGAAACTACCACCTTTAATGGTTTTTTGATGCAGGTTGGCCATACGGGAATAGTGTGCGGCCTACCCCTTTTCGATATTTTACCCATAACTTTATCTTGAAGTGTCCGATTAACTCGAAACATAACCCATAGGGGTTTTTAACCATGTCAAATATAATGGCGATGGTCCCACAGTGATTTGACCCACCAAAAAGTATGGCTCTAGTAATGGGGTTCGTTTCAAGGTGCTAGAGACCGATTTTGCTGAAATTATTTATTTATGTTCACTATCTTAGACATGTCTGATTGTGATGAAACTTGGCAGACAATATTTTGAAGTGCTGATGCAAATATTGACCAATTCTTAGGCCATTTCAAGACTGTCAAAATTTCTACTATTTTGTAAGTTTTAATGACCTGCTTCCTATCCTGGACCAAGGTGCTGAAAAATACGTTCAAACAGCTTGCGCCGCTGAATGTTGAGATTCAAGAGAATCGAGAATGACAATCATTCAAAAAATTTCCTTTGGATTTTACGTTTTGCTTCCTAGCCACAGGACCACGTGAACGCCGAGGAGATTCACGTAATGGTGTATCTAGGCTGCTAAGACGTAGGGATTCATTGTTTGCAGGTCCATCCATGGAGACTTTAGGGGGAGAAAAGACTTTTTTGAGGGATCTTGTTGAAGTCCTCACCTTCGTGTAGATTGTTGGTGATTCTAAAGCTGAAAATTTTGTACAGACCTCATTAGTTAGAATCAGGCTCGTCTGGCAAATGAGTGCCACGTTGAAGGGCATTGTTCCCATTTGGTCTGGGTTCATTTGTTTTCTTATGGTTGGCGCTGTTTTCTGCTACATTAGGTTTACTTTTGACGATCAGAGTACCACTGTAGGTTTCGTCTACTGAGTCTAGTCAGGGGCAAGTTCTATTAGCTGATCCCAAAGGACTGGTTGTGCCGACTAGGAGAGCTGACGTCTCTGGCAAGTTTCCCCTTGGCTTTGTCAGTTTCTTACCTTTGGAGTATTTATTTCTACAGTATGTTTGTGACGTTGCGGATATAATATTCTTCCTCAAGAGACTTATCTTGCTGTTTAGCGAGTCTTTTGTCTTTCAAGTCCTTTTGCAACTGGACTCAAGATGTCATAATATTTTCCTTGAAGCTCATATTTTTGGAGTCTTCGTACTGTGATACAAGGGATTTTTCTTCTTTTGAGTGAGAGCTGAAGTCGCCTATTGAGGCAAGTACTGCATCAACCTATTTACTGGTCTGAGCATCCTTTGCAGATTTTCACTTGACCTTGGGAAGTGGCACCGTAGAGACGATTTTCATCAACTTCTTTTTATTTTGGGGCTCTTTTACCGATAACCTTTTGGCTATGTCCACCCTTTTCATCCATTTTTACTGACGATGCCCTTTCGGGCTTTCACCGTGTTCAGTTTTTATTCACATAACTCTTTTACTCATGGTTTCATGACCATGCCCATCCGCCATTTTTACTCATAGCGTTCCCTTATTAAGGTATACACCATGCCCATTACTTCATCATTTTGTTTTTCTTTTTGAGGGTGTGTTTAAGGTCATGCTTCCAGGACCTGTACGAAACAGTTTAATGTCATGCGGTCAGGACGTGCACCATGGTTTAAGGTCATATAGATGGACCGTGATGGTGATGAATGACAGTCCGTGGATGCCATGGAGTGAGTATGGTGGTTGTTTGACTCGCTTGGGGGCTACCTATGAGAGATGGATGATGTATTAAAGGTGAGTGGACGATGGTGACCCACTAACTTACAAAGACTATGGATGGAGGGATGGTTCTCCATTTTGTGAGCATAGGTGAGACTCATTGGGGAGTGAGGGATAGTGACGTGGTGAATGGACACACTAGGGAAATAATGAAGGTGTCGTGCGCCACTAACAGGTGGGTTAGGGAAGGCGTGCATGAGAGTGCACATAAAGGTGTGTGCACATATGTGGGGGCATGTTTTAAACGGTGAGACCTCCAAGACCTATGCAAAGCAGTTTATCGTCATATAGCCAAGACGTGCACTATGGTTTAGGGTCATACAGCTGGACTGTGGTTATGCAGTTTAAAGTCATATCCCTAGGATCGTGAAGTTTAAGGTCGTGCAACTAGACCTTCGCTACAGTTTAGGGTCATATAGTTTGGACCAAAGCCATGCAGTCTAAGGTCATGTGGCACGAACCGTGGTCATGCAGTTTAAAGTCATACAACTAGGACCATGCAGTTTAAGGTCGTGCAACTAGACCTCCATTATAGTTTTATGTCATATAGTTTGGACCAAAGCCGTGCAGTTTACGGTTGTGCGGCACGGACCTGTGATTGGGTCCCAATATAGGTGAAGTTCCATGATAAATAAGTGTGTGGATGGAAATCCGACTCCTTGGGGATAGAATGGTTAAGACCATTCACAACTGAGGGCTCAGATGGAAATGGTGTCCTGATGAAGGAAGGCCAACAAAAGCAGACTTCACTAGGCTTAAGGGGAGTAAGCATACTCTTTGGGGTGAAAGATGAGACTCTATGGAGAATAGATAACCTGACTTCCTAGGGAAGAGATAGCTTAGTGTGAACTAGACCCACTGGGTATTGAATAGGTAAGAATGACCCTAAGTCCATTGGGATAGTGGGCTGCAATATGGATGTGAATCCTATTGGGGGATGATGAACAGTGACCTGCTCCGACTCCATTGAGGATGATAGGTCACGTCTTGGGTGCAACATCCTGGGTGCAACTCCACTAGGGATGAGAAGACACAGCCTAGGTACTACTCCATTGGGGATAGTGGTAGCACACACAAGGCTTCAGCCTGGAGTAGGTGACAATAGGCTGCTTGAAATATAGCTGACACTAATTGTAGCGATAATGGTTTCTTGTGAGTGTTCAATCGGCGTTGAGTTCTCAAAAACCCAACTGACGCTGAGAACTAAGTTGGCACTGTGAACGACCCACGAAATTATTTGAACACAACCGGTGCTAAGTTAACCGGAGCTAGGTTCGTTTCAAAACTCACCCCGTGCCAAGTCAATCAGCGCTAGGGTTGTTTGAAATTCACCCGGCGCCAAGTGAACCGGCACTAGTGTGTTTTGAAATTCACCCGACGCCAAGTCAACCGGTGCTAGGATTGTTTTAAATTCACTGGGTGCTAAGTCAACTAGCACTAGGGTTGTTTGAATTCACTTGGCGTCAAGTATGGATCGATGAGAGTTACCTTAGGCCTCGAGTCAAAGCCCGACCCATCTCATCGTTGCTTGGCTTCCCTTGGACGAGACGAGAATTCCCAATTTGTGAGGGGCATTTGAGGGTAATGTGGTCTATATAAGGGGGTAAAATCCCATTTTCCCTCACTTTTCACCAAGGGTAAAAAAGTTAAGCGAAATTTTTCTTAACAGTGAGGCGAGGGTGTTCTGTTGATGTTCCGACAAGCAGTGGGACTCCAGCAAAGGTTCTGTAGGGAAGGTTCCTAGCAAATAGTGGGACTCCAGGCGGTTTTTGCAGGGAAGGCATTCGGCAAGCAGGCTTCGCCAAGAATTTCGTAAAGTTGCGGAGGGAGTTTTTTAGCACATGAGACTTTCTAGTGGAGGGAAGAGCTCCAACCTTGGTATTTTACCAGTAGTACCGAAGCGAAGTGGGACAATGAGAATTTCCACACATCTAGGGTGTTTTTTAGGGACTTAAAAGGTTTCTCGAGGATTGTAGCAACTTTTCGACGTTGTTAGTGGTGTTTGCAAAGGTTCTCGGGGACTTAGGGGAAGTTTGTCAAGAATTTCGGTGATATTTAGGTGACATCCATATAAAAATTACTAGTGGGAAAGTATTTCTATGGGTTTGTGGCCGTTTGAAGAAGTTTCAGTGGGTGACGAATGGTCATGGGAGGCGGAATGTCGTGGAAGGTGTATGGTTCCACGAGGTGAACCGTCGTGGGAGGTGTACGGTTGCAGGAGGTAAACTATCACGAGAGGTGAACCATCACAGGGAAGGTGTACAGTTACCTCCAAAAATCATGCGACCCTTAAGGAGGTGCGAAAACTTAGGCTTTGAAAATGAGGAGTCTCGGGAAGTGAACAGTCTCGACAGCACTGATCCTAACAGAAGTGTAGCTGGCGTTGAGATAACCGGAACTAATGATTTGGAGTGTTGGCACAACCGGCACTGACCCTTAAGAAAAGCAACAGACATTAGGGGTTAGGAACACAACCGGTGCAGGCCTTTGTAGTGCTGACACCACTGGTGCTGACCCTCAAGAAAAGCAGTCGATGCTAGAGGTTAGGAGCACAACCGGCACTGGCCTTTGGAGGACACAGCTGGCGCTGGCTTCAGTCGACTCTCATCAGCACGTGTGGCTTATCATGATGCGGAGAGCGATACTCGCATGTGGCAATAAGTCACATTCGGGCAATGCTCGGCAATGAGCTACATATAGCGATGTTCATGAGCCAGCAAAAAGTGGTGAATGATGATAAGGCATGGTTTGTGGTACCTGTTAGAAGCCAAATCCTCCAGCACAATAGTGAGGTCCATGTTGTTATGTGGAAGGGCATCCGCTGTGAACTGGGTATGCTTTCTATCATAAGCCAGTTCCTTGCTAGGGAAGCCCACCTTGTATGTTTGATATACATGTCGAATGAATCCTTCGTCATATGTTTGATATACACATCAAATGAGATATCTGGCTTGTATGTTTGACATACACATTGGATGGACTGAAGCTAACTTCTTGGAGTGATTCTGCTTTGTCTTCTGGCTTGTAACCATCCTCTTACTCGTCAGATGAATTAAAGTTAACTCTCTAAGTGGTTTCGCTTTTTCTTCATGAGGAAGGCCTTTCTTTGGTGGGTTTGCTTCTTCCTCATTGGGCAGGCATTTGTTTTGACCTCTAACTGTCCTCTTATCCTCAGATGCAAGAGAGAAAATACAAGTTTTGGTTTGTAACTGTCTTCTTATCCTCAGATGCAAGAGACTTGTAACCTCCCTAGTAATGGGATTCTTGTAACTTGTAACTCGTTTTTACTGCAATAAAAAGAGTTGGACTTTTGTTTAGACTATCTTGCTTGTTTTCGCATTGTGTCCCTTTCTTTTGAATGTGCATTATGGGTAGTACTTCTTTAAGTATCGTCTATTGATAGGGGGCATTGTTTCCCCTCCTTCAGGATGCGCCAGTATGTAGGCTCCATGGGGCGAGACCTTTTTTACTATAAAGGGACCTTCCCACTTAGGCGCAAACATCCCTTTACGTTGGCCATGCATAACAATAGGCCTCTTGACATTTAGGACTAAATAACCACAGGTGAATGAGCGGACTTTGATAAACTTGTCACAAGCCTTCTTCATTCTCCCTTGACTGAGTTCAAGGCTCTGCTAAGCCTCAAACCTCTTTCCATCGAGTGCGTGCAATTCTTGGTACCGGAGCTTGACTCTCTTATCTTTTGTTATTCCTTAATGAATGGTGACTTGCAGTGCAGGGATTTGTATTTCAAGGGGTAAAACTGCTACACCCTCATAGACCAGAGAATAAGGAGTGGAATCGGTAGCATTTCGTGTAGTAGTACAATACGCCTATAGGGCTTCAAGAACCTTTTCATGCCACTTCATCCTAGTTTTTGATAGAAACTTTCTTAAAACATTGCACAGAGTCTTATTGAAAGCCTTAGCCAATCCATTCACCCGAGGGTGGTACATAGTCAAGTCCCTCCATTCAAACCGAACTGGTTAACTAAGCGATCGATGTGGTGACTTCTTAATTGAGGACCGTTGTCAGATATAATCCTGTCAGGCACTCAGAAGCGATATATGATGTGAAGTCGCAGGAAGTAGGCCACCAGTGTCCCAGGAACCTGCTTAAGGGGGACCGCTTCAGCCCACTTAGAGAAATAATCTGTTGCAGCTAGGATAAAAACATGGTCCATTATGGAAGGAGGATCAATAGGACCTATATGGCCATGATGCAACTGGAGGGTGTAAGGGCTTTGGAGGCTGGTGAACCTGGCTGAAATGTATTTGGCATAAGTGGCACTTTTTAGCATAGTCTAAGGAATCAACAATCATAGAAGGCCAATAGTATCCCAAACTACGTATTCGTTAGTAAAGCTTAGGACAGAACTTGTGTAGTCCACAAATGCTTGAGTTGACTTCTTCTAGCACCTTATTTGCTTCTTGGATATTGACACATCTAAGAAGAATTTCATTAAACAACCATCAGACGAGAGCATCTTCTTCAAATAGGGTATACTTGGTGGACATTCGACGTATGCTGTTGTGTTCGGCATGATCTTCCGAGGGCCTACCATGTTTTAGGAAAGTAGTGATGGGCTCTCTCCATTCTTCTACCTCCTCAATTTTTGTGCATATTGGGTCAAAGAATTCTGGTTCTTGACTTCGACCCTTAGCTCGTTGACTCTATGCTATTCCTTGTTCAGTCTTGATTACTTCTTTGACTGATAGAAGTGCGTCAAATGAATAAGGAGGGAACTCCGGGAAGATATTTCTCTCGACATCCTCGTAGACCTTGTTTCTTAAGTCAATATGTCTCCATTCTGCCACCAAAACAAGCGTGGGTCTCGATGAGGACAATTGAATTGTAGCGCTGACTTTCGCAAGTGCATCAGCCTACGAGTTTAAGCTCCTGGGGATGTGACTCAGGGATACATCCTCAAACTCAGCCCTATATGATTTTGCAGTATCGTGATAAGGCTTGAGAGTATCTTTTCTCACATCAGAGATCCCTTTAAGCTGTCAGATAACCAACTCAGAGTCGCCATAGATCTTGAGCTGCTCCAAGTCGAGGTCGAAGGCTATCTCAAGCCCAATTATAAGGGCCTGATATTCTGATTCATTATGAGAACCAGCTTGAGCGAGAGAGAAAGAAAGTGGCAATATTCCTCCTCTCAGAGTCAGGAGTACTACTCCAGCGCCTCCTCAATCTGATCGGAATGCTCCATCGAAGTATAATTCCCAGACATGAACAAGGTCAGTACATAATACTTCTTCATCAAAGAGGTCGCTTGATTGATGAGATTCTATTGGTACGGGGTGTGCTGCGAGAAATTCGGCCAAATCTTGTCCCTTGATGGCCTTTTGTGGGACATATGTGGCATCGAACTCCATCAACAATAATGACCACTTAGCAAGCCGTCCTGACAAGCATGAGCATGTCAGGGGGAACTTTACAGGATCGACTTTCGATATAAGTTTCACTTCATGAACAAGCAACTAATGGCAGAGTTTTTGTACTGCAAAGATCAGGGCTAGACATCTTTTCTACTGGGGGATAATTCTTCTAGGCTTCTTGCATCCTGTGGCTAGGCTAATATAACACAGTCTCTATTCCCTCTTCATTGTTTTGTGCCAACAATGCTCTGAGTGACTTGTCCAAGGCAGTCACATATAGAATGATGGGTTTTCCCAATATTGGTGGAAAGAGCACTGAAGGGTTGAGTAAATAATGCTTGATGTCGTCAAGGTCAAGGGCTGCCTGACATGCCTCATCCCAGATGAATGGGGCATCTTTCTTTAGCAGGTTGGTAAAGGGTTTACCATGACATGAGAGGTTTGGAATGAACCTGCGAATGTATGCCAGTTTCCCTTGGAGGGAGACCAGCTCTCGAAGTGTAGTCGGTGAGGGCATTTCTTGGATTGCCTTGATCTTCACTTGCTCAACTTCAAGCCCTCGATGTCTGACGATGAACCCCAAGAATTTTCTCGAACGTACGTCGAAAGGGCATTTTAGTAGGTTCATTTTTTTTTGATGAAGGCGCAATCGCTTGAACACCTTTTCAAGATCTCTCACGTGAGTACCCTTCTCTTCGGATTTTAGCACCAAGTCATCTACATATTACTCCACCTCTTTGTGCATCATGTCTTTGAAAATGGTCGTCATTGCTCTCTAGTATGTGGCGACAACATTCTTTAATCCAAAAGGCATCATTGTGTAACAGAAGACCCCTTTTGGAGTTAAGAATGCAATGGCCTCCTCATCTTCTGGCACCATTCTTATCTGATTATACCCAGAGTATCCATCCATGAAGGAAAAGATTTGACAGTGAGCCGTAGAGTCGATGAGCATCTCGGTGAATGGCAACAGGAAGTCATCCTTGGGACAGGCAGTATTGAAATCGTGAAAGTCAATATACACCCTGATTTGACCATTCTTCTTCCTGACCAAAACGACATTTGCTGACTATTTCGGGTACTTGACTTCCTGGATGAATCCTACTTGCCTGAGTTTGATTATCTTGGCATCTATCTGCATTTCAAGGTTAGGTCTAAACCTTCCTGATTTATGTTTGATTGGTTTGATGGTTGAATAAATGCCGAGATGGTGAACAACAACTTGAGGGTCTAAACCAGGCATCTCATGGTAATGCCATGCAAAGACATCTCAATTTTCTCTCAAGAAGGTAGTGAAATCTTCTTTCTCTTCTGGAGACATATTCGCTAAAATGAAAGTGGGTCTGGGCTCCGCTTCGTCTCCAAGATTTATCTCTTCGAGTTCGTCAGCTGTGGCCTGACCATCTTCTTCCCATTCTTCTAGGGCGTCTTGCAACTCTTCCTCGTTGTTCTCAGAGGTCTTTTCATCAACCTCATGTGTAGAGACTCATGACCCTGACATATCTGCTTCTAATAGGGCTCTAGGGTAGGTTGTCCTTTCAGCGCCTTTCTCGAACCGAGGGACAGAAAGGTCAACCTCAAACGTGAAAAACACAGCAGGTAGAGGTTCAGTGGTGGTTGGGTTGGAAGCTCCTTCATATGGATCACATGATATTTGTATGGGAGCATGCAGTGTTTGCCTCGTGCTAGCTGGTGCTTCATAGACTTGTATCATATGGCAAGCTTCTTGAGAGTAAAAAATTTGCCCTCATGACTCTCTCAGTCTCTGCTCGAAGTCAGGTTCAAGGGGCCACTAGGGTTTCGTTGGTTTCGACTTCTTACGCTTCTTTGAAGAAGGTGGCTTTGCCTTGGCTTTAGCTACGAGGGCATCGGCACCTATTAGGAATCCTGTTGCCTGTGTCAAGGTATTTCTCAATCATTTTCGCCGCATCCTGCTTATATTGATTCCTTCGTATTCTCGGTCGAGAGCCTCGAAGTCCAGACATATCAAGGTTGTACCTGCAGGGGATGTAGAAAAAAAAGGATGAGAAGCAGGAGATTAAGAAGGAGAAGGGTTAGAAGGTGGGGGAATTTTAATGTCGTTCCCCTCATCAGACTGATCTGGGTAGCTTTTTACGTCATCACAAAGGTTGGATAGGTGAGGGGAGTCTTTTAAGTCTTTCCCTTACTTAGACCGTTGAGGAGTGCTCTTAACGTTGACACCGTCATTAGACGTATGCTGAGTGGGAGATGGCATGGGAACGTCTTCTTGATAGGATGAAGAAGGGAGAAGGATCGTGCCAGAGATGAAGTCCAGTAAGTTGGCAATGGAGGAATGGACTTGAGAAATTCCTGCTCAACTGTAGGTTGAGCGGTATTGTTTCTTTGGCGAGAAGCCATTGGTGCTCGTCTCTTTCTGGTTTTCTAAGGTGATGCGTGATTCGTCTCGCTGGGCTGACAAACATTCCTAGCTTGGCTAACTGCTTGTCATCCTAAAGACTTGAGTCTGCTTCAGCCATGGTAGATTATCCTTGGCTGGGGAATTGATGGTTCCACATAATCTGAGTTATTGATAGGAAGGTCCTGCTTTGGGAGATCTCCTTGCCCCGATGGAGAAGTGACTTGGGGATCACTTATAGAGAGATTGTAAAACTCCTTACACTCCAGCATTTTCTTTGCGAATATATCGAGGAAACTTGTGCATTCTAATAGGTAATGGTCTCTTATCTGATGATACAGGCACCAACGATCTTCAGTCCCCCTAGCAAGGTGACTGGGTTGCCTCGCTTGCTTCAGTGTGATTATGCTTTCCTGAAACATTATAATGAAGAAGGCATAGAGGATATTGGGCATTTCATCTTCCTCTTCAATGGTTACGACATGAGAGGCCTCGGCTGCCACGAAGGCCGTCTATAAGTCTTGAAGCTTTATTTAACCCTTCTTAATCAAGGCCTCGATAATATCCTTCAGTGCGTAGCAGTCATTTTTAGGATGATTGATCCTCCGATGGTAGGCACAATAATTTGCCTGAGTGTCAAGGCCAGGTTCCCCAGGGAATTTTCATTCTGGATCATGTTTTGTTCCAATAATAATGAAGCCTAGCACCAGTTGGTTTTCTCTTTCTTCTGTCACAATCGGTGAAGCCCAGGGTTGGTTGGTTTTCTCTCTTTTCCTCTATCAATCGGCAAAGCCTAGCGCCTATTGGTTTTCTCCCTCCTCTTCTGTCAGTCGGTGAAGCCTAGAGTCGATTGATTTTCTCTCTCTTCTTCTATCAGTCAACAAAACATAACACCGATTGGATTTCTCTCTCCTCTTCTGTCACAGTCGATGAAGCCTAGCACTGACTGTGTCTTCTCTCTCTTCTCCTCTGTATAACACAGTTAGTAAAGTCTAACATCGACTGCATTTTCTCTCTCTTCCTTCTAACACAGTCGACAATGCTAAGCACCGACTGTTCCTTCCTTCTCTCTCTTGCATTTATTCTCTCGCCTTTCATACTCTTCCCTTCCTTTTTTCTCCCTCCTTCTTTCTGTTCCCTTCTTCTCTTCTTATTCTATCCTCATAATCCTTGTTCGACTATGAGGGAATGAGGTTAGCTTCTCACGGTAGTCTTGTTGTCTAGCTGTAATGTTGTTGTGCCAAGATTACTTAGCCCACTTTATTGCCACGACAGGCTGAACATTGTGCCTTACTAGTCGGTATTGGTAACAACATCTAGTAGTAATCCTGTGAGCCGATCTTAGTTATCAAACCCGTTTTGCTACTATGTAAGGGCCAATTATTCACCAGTTTAGTCACCGCTCGGATCCTCTCGCTCAGTCGAATTCTTCCCTCCCCCGTCTTTCTTCTATTCTTCTTTTTGAATGCATATGCTCGTGTACGTTCATCAAAGAGGAAAAGGGTGAGGTCTGACCCACCTATCTTATAACCTTTGCCATATATGTGTGTGATTGCAGAAAATAGAAGAATACAAGCCAAGCAAGGCGATTCCGAACCAGTTTTATTAATGGGGGGCTTACTTCGTGATCTAAGAGGGCGCACACGTGAGCCAGCTTGAGTAAGTCTCGAACCCACTTTAAATTCCTCTCTCATCAGTTGGTAATACCTGCCCTTGTTCTCAAACGAGGTTCTCGAGATAGAGATCTCAAAAACATTCTAGGTCTTCCCTCGAAACCCAAGACACGTGCCACCCGATCCCCAAAGGGTCCGGAGGGTGAGATGAAGGCACCTATCCAGCTTGGCGACTCCATTGAAGACTTATTACCCCTTAGTCAAATCGTTCTTGTTTGGCTAGTATCTTCTTCTATTATCTGTTTTCATTATCTTTTCACATTTTATTATGGCTTGCGGGTACTATAACCCATTTATCCAGATCGGGTATTTTCTTATCCTGACATTCGAGATTGTTCCAAGGTAACAAGTTCCTTTGACTTTATTCCCAACCATCCTTTTGGGCAAAGACCCCTTATCTAGATCCCAGGTTTTAACCTGGACCGGCGTGAGGCAGGACCTAAAAATCCCTCACACCCCATCTCCTCGCTCTAGTGGAAACCCCATCAAAGTGCCCTGCATCGGTATCTCTTCGGTTGCCCCACACATCATGCACCCAGCCACCAGCAAGTCACTTGCTGGTCGAGTTCCTAAGGTACGCAGCTCAGTCTGTTTTTGCAAGAGGTAAACAAGTTGTCATTGCTTATGTAGGTCACCATATTCTGCACCATTGGACTCTATCCCTAGAGGCTCAACACATCGAGGCGAAAACCCCGCGGTCTCCACCCCTCACTCACACCACAAGACTCATGGGTTACCCACTCGAGTCACACCTTGGGGCAACCCTTCTGTTACCTCGAGTTCTTGTCCAAGATCGAACCTTTTAAAAAAAGGTCCTATGCACGTTGATCACATGCATCTCACTGCTCAGGGAAATGCCATTGTTGCGTCAACCTAAGTACATAGGAAAGGACCTCTTTGTCCTTCTACTTTGCACACATGAGAGCACCCTGTAAGCGGCATGGCAACACCTGTTCTCTTACAGACACCTGCTCGTAGTTCAGAGCCTCCTCAGGCCAGATCACTTGCATGAGCCCGGGCTGACCCCCAAGTCTCCCGTAATCCTTCTTCAAGGGGTGCGCATGCGTCGCCATCACAAACGCCCTCTTACCCTCTACTCAGACCTCCTTATGAGTCAATCCTACTCCGACCCACTTTTCCTTCATTAATCAAGCACCTTCAGCCTTGACACTCGAAGGTTTCCCCCAAGAGTACCATCTTGAACCAGCCCCATCTTAAGAGAGCTCGGGGTAATGACCTGATGGAAGAGCACGTCCTTCATCCTCTCCGGCCTAAGATGACTCTAGTTCTTGGCCCTCATCCATTGCCGTATCTGAAGGAGACAGCTCTCTCCTGTGCAAGAAGAGGTGACCAGCCACGACCTAGATAGAAGTTTTGGAACGAGGTCCATCAAACCCTTAAGACTAAAGGTGATAGAGGTCTGTAAAATTTGACTAAGGAGGTGACCAAGGCAGTCAAAACAACCAACTCTGACGACCCTCTTCACCTGAATCCCTTCTACCCCCTTTAGATGAGGAAGCTTGAAGAAGATCTCCATGAGTGTTGTGTTGTGGTTACTGTTGTAGAAGAAGACCCAGCCACTCAGTAGCCACGGTCCCAAGACCGTCAAGAACCTGTTCAAAGGTGATCTGCATACAAGAGTCGAGTTCAATGAGAACATGCTGGCTCCCTACTAACTGATTTACCACGTAAGACCCGTCAAGCTCGCAAGCCTTTAGTTTCCACTAACGTTGACCTCCATAGAGAAATGGTTAGCGTAATGGTTGTCAGCAAGCCCGGTGATGCGCAGGAAGAGCGCACGAACAAGTTTGAGGATATGGTGCGCACGATGATGGAAAACCTCGATCGTATCGATGCCGCACGCTAGGCGACTAACCATGAGGTCAATTCACATCACTTTGATGGTGCACCTCCACAGCAGCCCCCTCCTTCTACCTCAGAGGACAATTCTATCCCTCATCTCGTCTCTAGGACAGATATTGACACTATGGTCACCCATAGCCTAAAGAACAGAAAAATCCCAAGGATACAGGGCACGACACCTTATCAAAGGCCATACCCCACGTATATCTCATTTCCCTCAGATTATTCACAAGGGAAGTTTTCTTTATTCAATGGAACCATGTCCCCAAACCAGCATATTACCCACTTCCAGGCAGCATGTCGAGAAACAATGGCTGACGGGAGACTTCTTCTCCAACAGTTCGTTGAGACCCTCGATGGCCCAACATTTCAATGGTATGCCCAACTTCCTCCAAACTTAATCCTTACATGGGAGGAGATGGAGAAACGGTTCTATCAATGCTTCTATGAGGTCGAGAGAGAGGTTCAAAGCATCGAACTTCTCACCTTGACGCAAGACCCCGATGAGCCCATGGCTCAGTTCATATCAAGATAGAGAAACATGGCTTCCGGCCATCCTAATCCTATGCTTGAGAAGGAAGCAGTTCAAACATCGTACGGAACATGCAACCCAAGATCGCTCTACATGTCAAGGCCTCTAATCCAATCTTCATGTCAGAGTTGATCTCTAAATCAATCCGCATAAGAAGTTTTTCATGCCACCATGGCGGGACATGACAACCATCTGCAGCTTCAACAAACAACCGGGGTAATGGTAACTCTCAAAATAATGCACGTGACAACCAACAGAAAGGGGTAATAAGTGCAACAGTCAAGGTCACTGATTCAAAGAAGGCACCCTCCCAAACTTTGAACCTCTCGAAAGGGGTAAGAATGATAAAGGTAGCAACCCAGGCTAGCAAGCAACAACTGTCGTACAATCGGGTACCCCCACCAGACCTTGATCGGGGTGATTATTTCACCCGGCATAGTAACAAGGTCGACACCTTCGAGACGGAATGGGTCCCTGTGCTGTTCCGATTATTAATGAAACAAACCAGTCGGCGTTAGGCTTCACCGATTGACTGAAGAGGAAAAAGAAAACCAACCAGTGCTAGGCTTCACCAGATGATAGAGGAAAAGAGAGAACTAACCCGTCGACGCTAGGCTTCGTTGACCGAACAGAAAAGAGAAAACCAACCGGTGCTAGGCTTCATCTGTTGAAAGAGAAAAAGAGAGAACCAACTGGCACTAGGCTTCGCCGTTTACATTAGAAGAGGACGGATAGAGATACAGATAAGAAGAAGAGAGAGAAAGAAATAGAGACCTGAGAATGAGGGGAGAGAAAAGATGGAGGAGAGAAAAAGAGAGATAGAGATAAAGACGAGAAAGAGGGGAGAGAAAGAGATAGAGATGAGAAGAAGAGAGATAGAGATAAAGACTAGAGAAAAGGGAGAGAAATAGATAGAGATGAGGAGAAGAGAGATAGAGATAGAGACGATAAAGAGGGGAGAGAAATAGATAGAAATGAGAAGAAGAGAGATAAAGATAGAGACGAGAAAAAGGGAGGAGAGAGAAAGTTACTTGTTTAAAGGGTATCAGCCCTTTTCTTCTCTCTCCTTTCTCTCCCTCCAAGGCGTGCCCACAAGCTTAAGCAAGAATCAAAATTTTATTGATTGATTCAAGAAGAATGAATCGGTCATTTATACAATAAGGCATTGCCTGTTTATATATAATTGCGCTAAAACCTGGGTGTATGCCCAAAAACTTCCAAGAATTGAAGATAATTACAATTTAATTAAATTTAAAATAATTCTAAAAATGGGTGCAAAAGGACTGTTTTACCCTTGCCTAACAATGTGTGGAATTTCAAAACAATCCATGTTGTTGCCCGAGAACTTGTGTGATCTTCCGTGGCTGACCCGAGGTCATTTTGATGCCTGTTTGATCAAAAGATTATTGTTTTCTTATAGGGCTTGGCATGGCGATGATTTTGATACCAACTTCGAGCCATGAATCATGCTTTTGAACCATAATTATGAGACTTGAATCTTGGATGAATCTTGAAAACTTCGGATCGATTGTGTGCTGGTTCCTTGATGTTTGTTCATGACTTCTTTTCTTAATCACACTGAGCATGTCGTCATGATAACGGTACAATGAACGTAACTTGATTTCGTGTCCGGATGAAGATTTTGTCGTCTTGAGTTTTTGGTCGAAATCATGACATTAGACTGTCGAAATTTATAGCATATTTGATGCCTTTGTCTGTGAAATCCAACCGTTTGTGGTACGCAAGGTTCAAACCAGTGATAGCCTCGTACCTCATGCACCTAATGCAATTGGTTTTGTGCCGATCGAGTATGCGAGCGTCGTAATCTGGCTGCTTGAACGAGGCATGCTGTTGCTAATTTTTTTGCAACTTCTTTAATGGATCAGCTACTTTCATTGAGTTTTTCTCTCTGCTCGAGCGTCATCATGGGGCGTACCACATATCGAATTGCTCATCTTGATGAGACGAATACGGTCACCAAATTTGAGAGTGATTCTACTTAGAACGAGTGAATTATAGGCCCCAAAAGTGACTACCCATGACTATTAAAACAACCACCTTTAATGGTGTTTTGATGTAGGGTGGCCACACGGGAATAGTGTGTGGCCTACCCCTTTTCAATATTTTACCCATAACTTTGTCTTGGAGTATCTGATTAAGTCGACACTTGACCCATAAGGGTTTTCGACCATTTTGGATCTAATGGCGGTGGTCCCCACAACTGCTTGGCACACCAAAAAGTATGGCACTAGTTACAGGGTCCATTTCAGGGTGCTAGAGTCCAATTTCGTTGAAATTGTTCATTTATGTTCACTACCTTAGACATGTCAGATCGCGATGAAACTTGACAGGCGGTCTTTTGAAGTGCCGATGAAGATATTGACCAATTCTGGGGCCATTCTAAGACTGCCTAAATTTCCACTATTTTGTAAGCTTTATTGACCTGCTTCCTATCAAGGACCAAGGTGCTAAAAAATACATTCAAATAATGGTGCCCTTTGAGTTTTCACTCTCCCCTGGTTTCTATTTTCAGAAGTTTCTTAATCATGGTTTCGTGACCATGCCCGTCTGTCATTTTTACTCATGGCTTTCCCTTATTTAGGTATACACCATGCCCATTATATATATATATATATATATATTGGTGAGGGTGTGTTTAAGGTCATGCGTCCGGGACTCGTGCAAAGCAGTTTAATGTCATACGGGTAGGATGTGCACTATTGTTTAAGGTCATATAAGTTAGATCATGATGGTGATTGATGACAGTCTGTGGAGGCCACAGAGTTAGTATGGTGATGGTTTGACTCACTTTGGGGAGATGGAACGAGTGTTGCCTATAAGGGGTGGATGGTGTACAGATGGAAGACAGAAAATCGTGACCCGCTAGTTGACAGCGAGTATGAATGGTGGGATGGGTCACCGTTTCGTGAGCATGGATGAGACTCACTAAGGAATGATGGAGGGTAATGACATGAATGGACTCACTGTGGAATGATAGATGGTAATGAAGTGAATCGACTCATTGGGGAGGTAATGCAACTGTTACGTGCACACGATCAAGTCAGTTAGGGAAAACGTGTGTGAAGACTCATGTAAATGGCATGTGTGCATGCGTGTTGGCGTATTTATGGTGCAAAGCAGTTTAACATCATGCGGCCAGGACTTGTACTATGGTTTTAACCAATGGTTGTGCAGTATAAAGTCTTGCAGCTTGGACCACGCAGTTTAAGGTCGTTCAACTAGACCTCCACTACAGTTTAAGGTCATATAGTTTGGACCATGCAGTTTAGGGTCGTGCACCTAGACCATTGTGTGGGTCCCCATGTAGGTGAAGCTATATGGGGGATAGGTCTGTGGATGGAAATCCGACTCCCTGGGGATAAAATGGCTAGAGCTGTACACAAGCAGAATGCTTAGATGGAGATGGTGACCCTACAAGAAGTGGCTAATGGAAGCGGTCTTTGCAGGGGATTAGGGTGTGAGTGTGACTCGCAGGGGGGAAAACGTTAGACTCCATGGAGAATAGGCAACTCGACTCCCTGGGGTTAAGATAAAAAAGTACTAATGACTTGGTGTGAAACAGACCCATTGGGGTTAAATGTGTAAGAATGTCCTTAACTCCACTAGCGATAATGGGTTACAGTAAGGGTGTGACTCTTATGGAGGTTGAGGGAAAATGGCCCACTCCTGACTCCATGAGGATGACAGGTCGCGGCCTAGGTGCAACTCCACTGGGGACCATGAGTCACGGCCTGGGTGCAACTCCACTAGGGATAATGATAAGACACACACGACGGTGACCAGATTTTAGCACGCGCGGTGCTAGCACATGCGCGACACTAGCATGGGGAGGTAACACACATGCATTAGCATGCACAGTGGCAACACATGCGGCAGTAGATGGCAGAACACAACCGACATGGGCACAATCAATGCTAGGTCATTGAAAACACAGTCGACGCTAGGCTTTGAGAGTATAGCCGATGCTAGGCTATTGAGAATAAAGTCGACACAAGGCTATTGAGAACACAGCTGAGGCTAGGCTATTGAGGACGCAACTGACGTTGGGTCTTTAAGAACACAGTCGGCACTTGGCTTCGAGAACACATCCGGCGCTGGGTATAGGTTAGTGTTCGAGCATTCAACCCGAGCTCGATCTGGTCCGGCCCATCCTCGTTTGGCCCTCAAGGACCTGACTGGCATTCCTGATTTGTTGGGGACACTTTAGGGAAGCTTCGCCTATATAAGTGGGTAAACCCCATTTTTTACTATTTCACCGAAGGTAAAATGACCAAGGAAAATTGTTTTAACAGTGAGAGAGAGCTTTCGACAAGAATTCTGGCGAGCACGCAAAGCACTTGAGTGAGGTTTGTAGGAGTTTGCCAACAAGTAGGACAACGTTCCAGCTGAGAAAAGAGAACATTTGACGAAACACAGGAGCATTTGTGCGGTTGTACTATTTCGCTAGCAAAGGTAGTGAGAAAAACAACGGGTTCACCGAGGAGCTTCAAAGATTTTGATAGCAGTTTTGGGGGAGAAGGGGAAAAAGGGGCCAAAGTTGCAACAGGGGGCTTCTTGGGAACTTTCGTTGGTTTTTGATAGTTTTTCGGTGGTCTGCAAGAAGGGGAAAGGTCTCTAAGTGAGTTTTCGATGGAAAAGGGGAGTTTCCCTACGAGAAACTGAGAGGTCGTGAGGAAAGGAGCAGTCATTGTCAGCAAACAGCTGCTGGGACGTGAACAGTCATGGCGAGACGAAGGGTCACCGGAAGGTGAACAGTCACAGGGAGATGAAGGGTCTTGTGGACACAACAGGCATTAGCTTTTTGGAAATGTGGTCGCCGCTGGTCCTCAATAACACAATCGGTGTTAGCCTTAGAATACGTAGCCTACGCTGGGTCTCCGAAACACAGCCGGTGCTAGCCTTAGGATACACAGTCTGCGTTGGGTCTCAGAAACATAATGAGTGCTAGCCTTAGGATACGCAACAAGCACTGGGCCTTAGAAACACAGCTAGAGTTCGATCTTTTGAAGATATAGTCGGCGCTAGTCTCATGCGGTGCTAGTCAGTGCCTTGGTTGCACGTGGCAAGCAACATGACGTGCCTAGCTTTAGCCGTGCAGGGCTATTGTTTACTTTATCCTTTGATGAATGGCGGTGAATCGTGCTCTACTGTGATCGTGCATGGTGATGACTTGGGTTGGCAAAGGGCAGAAACCAATGGTGAGGCATGGCTTACAAAGCCTGTTGGAAGCCAAGTCCTCCAGTACAATTGTGAACTCCATGTTGTTTTGTGGAAGGGACCTCATTGTGGACAGAGTATGCTCTCTATCATAGGCCCGTTCCTTGCCAGAGAAGTTTGATTTGTATGTATAAATATACTCCATCAAAGCGCTTTGACCTTTATCTATTGTGAGGGCCACTTTTGGCCTATAACCGTCCTCTCCTCCTCAGATGCGAGAGCAATGCTTTCGAAGTGAGGAAAAGTTTTGGCCTGTAACTATCATCTTTTCCTAAGATGCAAGAGCATCACTTTGGCGCAGCTGTTCTCTTTTCCTCAGATGTAAGAGATTTGTAACCTCCCTAATAATGGGCTTTGATTGTAACTTGTAACTTCTTCCAAGGCAATAAAAAGAGTTAAACTTTGTTTGGACAATCTTGCTGCTTCTTTCCCTTTTTTGTGTTCTTAACTCTTTTTGGTTGCATATTGTATCCTTTGAGAGCATATTATGGATAATACTTTTTCATGTATCTCCCATTGATAGTAGGCATCGCTTCGTACCCATCAGGATGTGCAAGTATGTAAGCCTCATTTGGTGAGACTTTCTTGACTATAAAGGGGCCTTCCCATTTAGGTTTAAACTTCCATTTGCGCCGTCCATGCATAACAATTGACCTCTTGATGGCTAGGACCAAATCTCCATGGACAAATGAGTGAACTTTGACTAACTTGTCAAGTTCCCTCTTTATTCAGCCCTGGTTGAGTTTGAGATTTTGTTGAGCTTTGAGCCTCTTTTCATCGAGTGCGTCCAATTCTTGATAGCGAAGCTTGATTTTCTCATCTTCGGTTAGGCCCTGATGTCTGGTGACCCTCAACGAGAGGAGGTGAATTTCAAGGGGTAAGACTGCTTCACCCCCATAGACCAAGGAATAGGGAGTACAATCGGTGGCATTTCATGTGGTTGTGCGATAAGCCAACAGTGCTTCAGGAAGCTTTTCATGCCAATTGTTCTTTGTCTTTGATACTGCCTTTCTTAAAACACCGCATAGGATTTAAAAGGCTTGGCTAAGCCATTCGTGCGAGGGTGGTACATAGTTGAGTACTTTCACTCGAAGCCAAACTGGCTAACCATGCGATCAATATGATGACTTCTGAATTGAGGGCCGTTGTCTGAATTAATCCGGTTAGGCACCCCAAACCGATATATGATGTGATGTAGCACAAAATTGGCCACTGTGGCACCAGGAACTTGCTTGAGTGGAACCGCCTCAGCCCATTTTGAGAAATAACCCTTCGGTGCCAGGATAAAGACATGACCCATTGCAGAAGGAGGATTGATAGGCCCTACATTATCCATACCCAATCGTGAAAAGGGCCATGATGCCACTGTAGAGTGTAAGGGCTCTTGAGGGTGATGAATAAGACTCGAGTGCACACACCTAGCACCTCTTGGCATAATTCAAGGAGTCGACAGTCATCGAAGGCCAATAATACCCCAGTCTGCATATCCGTTCATAGAGTTTTGGGCCAGACTGATGTAGTCAGATGCTTGAGTGTACTTCTTCCAACACCTTATTTGCCTCTTATGTATCTACACATCTGAGGAGAATTCCGTCAAAAGATCGATGGAAGAGAATATCCCCTTCGATGAGGTTGTACTTGGTAGACATTCGACGCATACTATTGCGCTCAGTACGATCTTCAAGTAATCTGCCATGCCTTATGAAATTGATGATTGGCTCTCTCCAATCTTCCACCTGCTCAATTTCTACACACATTGGATCGAAGAACTCAGGTTCCTATTTTCAAAATTCAGCTCCTTGACTTGTGCCATTTCATGTTCGGCTTTAATAACCTCTTTGGCTGATAGCAGTGCCCCAAATGGGTAAGGCGGGCAATAAGGAAAGAGGATTCTCTCATCAGGGGCATCAACTTCGATTCTCAATTTAATGTGTCTCCACTCTGCCACCCAGACAGATGTAGACCCTGGGGAGGACAATTGAATCGTAGCTCCAAGCTTTGCAAGTGCATTAGCTTGCGAGTTTAATCTCATGGGGATGTGAGTCAAGGATACATCATCAAATTCGTCTATATAGGAATTTGCAGTATCGTGATAAAGCTTGAGATTGTCTTTCCTAATGTCATAGATTCCCTTAAGCTGTCGAATGACCAACTCCGAACAACCATAGATTTTGAGCTGCTCAAGGTTTAAATCGAAGGCTATCTCCAACCCAATTATAAGGGTCTGATATTCTGCCTCGTTATAGGAACTGGCTTCGGTGAGAGAGAAGGATAGAGGAATTATCCCTCCTTTTGGAG
Organism: Amborella trichopoda; assembly: GCF_000471905.2. Next base: position 7,134,383 of record NW_006494931.1, on the reverse strand, counting down.
TTATGAGCACCATTTCAGGACCTCCACGATCAGATTGACAGGCACCATCGAAGTACATTTTCCACGCGTGAACAAGTTCTTTACAGAATACCTCTTCATTGAGGAAGTCACTTGATAAAGGAGATTCTGCTGGCACAAGATGTGCTGCGAGAAAATCTGCCAGGGCTTGACCCCTGATACCCTTTTGTGGAATATATTTGATGTCAAATTCTATCAGCAATAATACCCACTTAACAAGGCGTCCCGACAAGCATGGGCATGTCCTGAGAAACTTCACAGGGTCTGCTTTCAATATGGGCTTCACTTCATGACCGAGTACGTAGTGATGGAGCTTTTGTACTACAAAGATTAGGGCTAGGCACATCTTCTTTATAGGGGGATAATTCTTCTTGGCCCCTTGCATCCTCCGGTTGAGATAGTATAGTGTGGCTTCTTTTCCTCCATCGTTGTTTTCCACCAATAGTTCCCCAAGGGACTCGTCGAGAGCAGTCATCTACAGGATGAGAGGTCTTCTCAACACTGGTGTAGAGAGCACTAGAGCGTTGAGCAAATACTGCTTGATGTCATCGAGCACTGCCTGGCATGCTTCATCCCAGACGAATGGGGCATCTTTCTTCTAGAGGTGCGTAAAACGCTTACAGCGACCTGAGAGATTTGAGATGAAAATGCGGATGTATGCTAGCTGCCCTTGAAGAGATCGCAGCTCCCATAGTGTAGTTGGTGGTGGCATTTCTTGGCTCGCCTTGATCTTGACTGGCACAATTTCCAGCCCTTGATATCTAATGATGAACCCTAAGAACTTTTCTGATCTCATTGTTTGAACATATTATTCAGCACCTTGGTCCCTGATAAGAGCAGGTCAATAAAGCCTACAAAATAGTGAAAATTCTTGAAAGTCTCATAATGACCCCAGAATTGGTCAAGATCTTCATCAGCATGTCAAAAGACCACCTGCCAAGTTTCATCACAATCAGAGATGTCTAAGGTAGTGAAAACAAAGAAACAATTTCAGCAAAATCGATCTCTAGCACCCTGAAATGGACCCTATAACTACAGCCATACTTTTGGTGTGTCAAATGGCTATGGGACCATTTCCATTAGATCTAGCATGGTCAAGAAACCCTTTGGGTCAAGTTTCAGTTTAATCATGCACTCCAACACAAAGTTATGGGTGAAATGCCGAGAAGGGGTAGACCGCACACTATTCCCGTGTGGCCTCACTGCATCAAAACACTATAAATGGTGGTTGTTTTTATAGTCACGGGAAGTCACTTTTGAGTCTTATAACTCACTCGTTCCATGTCAGATCGCTCCCAAATTTGGTGAGCGTGTTCATCTCATTAAGATGAGAAATTCGAAATGTGGTACGCTCGTGACGACATCCGAGTAGAGAGAAAAAATAAATGGAAGTCGCTGATCCGTGAAGGAAGTTGCGGAAAATTCAGCAGCAGCATGCCACGTTTGAGCAGCCAGATCAAGACACTTGCATACCCGATCAGCAACAAACCAATTGCATTATGTGTGTGACGTTCGAGGCTATCTCTGGTCCGAACTTCACGTACGATGAACGGTTGGATTTCACACACGAAGGTTTCAAAGCTACAGTAAATTCCATCCACCGGATTTCATGATTCCAGTAAAAAACTCAAGACGACAAAATCTTCATATAGACCCGAAATCAAGCTACATTTGTTGCAACGTAATCGTGACAGCATGCTCAATCTGATTCAAAGAAGAAGTCACAAAGAAACATCAAGGAATGGGCACACATTTCATCCGAAATTTTTAAGATTCATCCAAAATTCAAGTGTCATGATCATGGCTCAAAAACATGATTCATGGCTCTAAGTTGGTATTAAAATGATAGCCATGGCAAGCCCTACAAGAAAACAATTATATTCCGATCAAACAGGCATCAGAACGACCCCGTGTTAGCCACGGAAGATCATGCAAGTTCTCAAGCAGCAGTAGGGACTGTTTTGAAATTCCACACATTGTTAAACAAGGGCAAAATAGTCATTTGACACCAATTTTTAGAATTTCTTTAAATTCAATAAAATTGTAATTAATTTCAATTATAGATAGTTTTGGGCATACACCCATGCTTGAGCCCAATTTTATATAAACAGGCAATGCCTCATTGTACAAAGAACGAATTCATTCCTCTTGGATCAATCAATAAAATTTTGAATTTTCCTTAAGCTTGTGCATATGTCTTGGAGAGAGAGAGTGGAGAGAGAAGAAAAGGGCCGATCCTTCGAGCAGGTAACTCTCTCTCCTCCCATCTTTCTCTCTCCTCTCATCTTTCTCAAATCCCCTCTTTCTTATCACTATCTCTATCTCTCTTCTTCTCGTCTCTATCTCTTTCTCTCTCCTCCCCTCTTTCTCATCTTTATCTCTTTCTCTCCTCTGTTTCTCATCTCTACCTCTTTCTCTATCTTCTTCTCGTCTCTCTCTCTTTCTCTCCCTTCTTCTCATCTCTGTCTCCCTCCATTCTTTGTCTAATGCAGTAGGTGAAGCGAAGTGCAGACTGGATTTCTCTCTCTCCTTTTCTTCAGTTGCAGTCGGTGAAGCTTAGCATCGACCGGATTTTTCTCTCTCCTTCTCTTCTATTGCAATCGACGAAGCCCAACGCCGGCTGGATTTCTCTTTCGCCTTCGGTGAAACCTAACGTCGGCTGGATTTCTCTCTCTCCTTCTCTTCTGTTGCTGTCGGTGAAGCATATTGCCCGTTGGATTTCTCTTTCTCCTTCTCTTCTATTGTTGTCAGCGAAGCCTAACACCGGCTCAATTTCTCTCTCTCCTTCTCTTTGTTGCAGTTGGTGAAGCCTAGCACCGACTGAATTTCTCTCTCTCTTTTTCTGTCATAGTTGATGAAGCTTAGCGTTGACTCGATTGTTTTCTCTCTCTCTTCTGTAACAGTCAACAGGGCCTTGCGCCGATTCAATTTTCCTCTCTTCCTTTTCTTACACCCCACCTTGCGTAAGCCTAGTGCCAGCTGGGTCTCTCCCTTTCTTCTCTTCCGACACAGTTGGTGAATCTTAGAGCCAACTACATCTTCTCTCTTTTCTTTTGACACAGTCGGTGAAGCCTAACAGTGACTGTCTTTTCTCTCTCTTCTTTTAGCACAGTCGTCGAGGCCTAGCACCGACTTTGTCTTCTCCTCTGTATAACACAGTCAATGAAGATTAGCGTCGATTGCATTTTCTCTCTCTTCCTTCTAACACAATCGATAATACCTAGCGTCGACTGCATCTTCCTCCTCTCTCTCTCTCTCTCTCTCTCTTTTATTCTCTCGCCTTTCATAGTCTTCTCTTCCTTTCTTCTTCCTCCTTCCTTTTGTTCCCTTCCTCTCTTATTTCATTTCTTATTCTTTCCTCATAACTATCATTCTGTTATTCATTCATTTGAATAAGAGGGATTGAGGTTGGCCTCTCATGGTAGTCCTGTCGTCTAGCCATAATGTTGTTGCACTAGGATTACTTGGCCCACTTTATTGCCACGACAGACTAACCATCATGCCTAGCTAGTTGGTACTGCTACTGACGTCTAGTAGTAACCCTATGAACCGATCTTAGTTATCAAGCCCGTTTTCCTACCACGTCAGGCCAATTATTCACGAGCTTGGTCACCGCTTTGATCCTCCTGCTCTTTCGAATTCTTCTCTCTCCCATCTTTCTTCGCTTATTTTTCTCTTCTTCTTCTTGAATGGGCATGCTTGTGTACGTTCATCAAAGAGGAAAAGGGTGAGGTTTGACCCACCTGTCTTATAACCTTTTCCATATGTGTGTGAATGCAGATAACAGAAGAGTACAAGCCAAGGGAGGAGATTTTTAACCAGTGTTATTACTAGGGGGCTTTATTCGTGATCCAAGAGGGCGCCCACACCGACCAACCTGAGTAAGTCTCAAACCCACCTTAAATTCCTCTCACCGGTGGGTAACATTTGCCCTTGTTCTCGAATGAGGTTCCTGAGAAAGTGATCTAAAAAACATCCCGCGTCTTCCATCGAAACCTGAGATGCGTGCCGCCCGATGCTTAAGGGATCTGGAGGGTGAGATCGAGGCACCTAACCACCTTGGCGACTCCGTTAGGGACTTACTACCCCTTAGTCGGATCATTCTTGTTTGGCTTATTTCTTCTTTTATTATCTCCTTTTATTATCTTTTCGCATTTTACTTATGGCTTACCGGTGCTGTAACTCATTTATTTGGATCAGGGATTTTCTTATCCCCTCATTCGAGAGTGTCTCTAGGGAACAAGTTCCTTTGACTTCGTTCCCAACCATCCTCTTGAGGAAAGACCCCTTTTCTAGCTCTCAAGTCTTAACCTGGACCGGTGTAAGGCGGGACTTAATGGTCCCTCACTCCCCACTTCCCCGCTTTGGTGGAAACTCCACCAAGGTGCACTGCGTCGGTAGCACTTTTGTTACCCCACACAGCATGCACCCAGCCACCGGCAAGTCACTTGCCGATCGTGTTCCAGAGGTATGCCGGAAGGCTCCCCAGTCCCTTTCTGCAAAAGGAAAACAAGTTGTCGTTGCTTTAGTGGGTCACCATAAGGCTACCCCACACATTTCTTCACTATTGGTCTCCATCCCAAGAGGCTCACTACATCGAGGTAGAAACCCCATGGTCTCCACCGCTCACACACACCACAAGGCTCGTGGGTCACCCACTCAAGCCACATTTCAGCGCAAACCTTGTGCTACCCCAAGTAAGCATCTAGGATCAGACCTTCTAAGGTCGGGTCAGGTCATGCGCATGCTGATCACATGCATCTCACTGCTCGAGACAATGCCGTCATTACGCCAACCTGAGTACACAGGATACGACCTCCTTGTCTTCCTATTTAGCCATCACAGATGTCCACTCGCCCTAGACTCGGGCCTTCTTATGACTCAATCCTGCTCCGACCCACTCCTCCTTCATCAAGGAAGCGCATTCAGCCTTGACACTCAAAGGTTTTCCCCAAGAGCACCATCCTGAACCAGCCCTATCACTTTGGTCGTATCTTTAGAGCTCATAATAGAGCTCCGCGCATTGACCTGATGGACGATCGAGTCCTTCATCCCCCCAACCAAGATGACTCAAATTCTTGGCCCTCATCCATTGCCGCACCTGATGGAGACAACTCTCTCCTGTGCCAGAAGAGCTGACCAGTCGCAACCTAGAGCACAGTTTTGGTGTGAGTTCCATCAAAACCTCAAGGACAAACACGATAGAGGTCTAAAAATTTGGACTAGGGAGGTGACCAAGGCAGTCAAAACAATCAATTCTGACAATCCTCTTCACCTGAATCCAATCTACCCCCTTTAAATGATGAAGCCTGAAGATGAGCTCCATGAGCCCTGTGTTGTGGTTACTATCGTAGAAGAAGACCCAGCCACTCAGTAGCCACTGTCCGAAAACCGTCGAGAAAGGGTCCAAACGCGATCAGCATACTAGAGTCGAGTTCAGTGAGGGCATGTCGGCCCTCTGCTGAGTGACGTACCACGTAAGACCCGTCAAGTTCGCAAGTCCTCAGTTGCCACTAACGTTGACTTCCATAGAGAAACAGTTAGCATAATGGTTGTAGGCGAGCCCGGTGATGCCCAGGAAGAGCGCATGAACATGTTTGAGGATATGGTGCGCGCGATGATGCAAAAGATCTATTGTATCGATGTCGCACGCCAGTCGGCTAACCCTGAGGTCAATTCCTATCACTCTGAAGGTGCATCTCCACGACAGCCCCTTCCTTCCGCCTGACAGGGCAATTATGTCCCTCATCCCGTCTCTCAGACAGACATTGAAGCTATAGTCACTCATAGCCTAAAGAACAGAAAAATCTCGGGCATACAGGGTGCGACACCGTATCAAAGGCCATTCCCCTTGTATATTGATCAGGTCCCATTTCCCTCAGAGTATAAGAAAGGGAAGTTTTCTTTAGTCAACGGTACCACGTCCTGAAACTAACATATTGCCCATTTCCAGGCAGCATGTCGAGAAACAGTGGCTGATGGGAGACTTCTTCTTCGACAGTTCATTGACACCCTCGATGGCCCAACATTTCATTGGTATGCACGATTTCCTCCAAATCAATGCATACATGGGAGGAGATGGAGAAATTATTCTATCAGCGCTTCTATGAGGTCAAGATAGAGGTTCAAGCCATCGAAGTTCTCACCCTAACTCAAGACCCCGATGAGCCTGTGGATCAGTTCATATCAAGATGGAGAAATTTGGCTTCCCGCTGTCCTAATCCTATGCTTGAGATGGAAGCAGTCCAAACTTGCGTGCAGAACATGCAACCCGAAATGGCTCTACATGTCAAGGCCGTTAATCTGACCTCCATGTCAGAGTTGATCTCTAAATCAATTCACGACCATGGCGTGACACGACAACCATCTACAAGCTTAGCAAACAACAAGGGCAATGGTAGCTCTCGGAATAACACATGGGGCAACTAACAAAAAGGGGTAATCAGTGCAGCCATCATGGTCACTGATTCAAAGAAGGCTCCCTCCAAAACTTTGGACATCTCTAAAGGGGTAAGCATGACAAAGGTAACACCCCAGGAAGGCAAGCAACAACAGTCGTACAATTGGGTACCCCCACTAGACAACCTTGATCGGGGTGATTATTACACCAAGCATAGGAACAAGGTCTATCCATTCGAGAAGGAATGGGTCCATGAGCTGTTCCAATTATTATTGCAACAAAATATGAACCAGCTTCCAAAATCGAAGTTCTTAGAGCAACCTAGCCTTGACACCCAGGTGAATTATTGTGCCTACCATCAGAGGATCAATCATCCCACAGATGACTGCTACACGATGAAGGATATTATCGAGGCCTTGATTCAGAAGGGCAAAAAAAGGCTTGAAGGCTTAAAGCAGGCCTTTGGGGCAGCCGAGGCCTCCCATGCCGTAACCATCCAAGAGGAAGAAGAAATGTCTTGTATCCTTTAAGCCTTCTTCATTATAATGCTTCAGGAAGGCATAATCACACTGAAGCAGGCAAGGCAACCCCGTCGCCTTGCTAAGGGGACTGAAGATCGTTGGTGCCCGCAACATGAAATAAGAGGCCATTACTTGTCAGAATGCACACGTTTCCTTGATATATTTTTAAAGAAAATGCGGGAGTGTCAAGAGTTTTACAATCTTCCCGTAAGTGATCCCCAAGTGATTCCTCTTTCGGTGAAAGAAGATCTTACAAAGTAGGACCTTCTTATCAATGAATCGAACTCCTCCGAATCTTCGATTTCCCAATTATGGATAGTTTGTCGTTGCCGAAGTAGACTCAAGTCCTTAAGGTGTGAAGCAGTTTGCCAATATAAAGTTGTTCGTTTGCTGAGTGAGATGAATCAAACATCATGTTAGAAAATCAGAAAGATACCGTCACCAAGAGCTACTCGCCGAAGAAACAAGACTGCTCACCAACCGTCGAGTAGGAATTTCTCAGACCCCTTCCTTAACTTCCAACTTTACTAGACTTCTTCTCTGACACGATCCTTCTTCCTTCTTCATCTTATCAAGAAGACGTTCCCTTGCCATCTCCCACTCACCATACGTCAAATGAGGGTGACGATGTTAAAAGCACTCCCCAACGGTCTAAGCAATGGAAAGACCTAAAAGAACCCCTGTACTCGTTCAACCCTAGTGATGACGTAAAAGGCTGCCCAGATCGGTCTGATGAGGGGAACGACCTTAAAAGTCTCCCACCTTCTAACCCATTCTCCTTCTTCTTCTCCTGCTTCTCATTCTCCCTCTTCTATGTCCCCTGTAGGTACAACCATGATATGCCCGGACTTCGAGGGTCTCGACTAAGAATTCGAAGGAATCAATATAAGTAGGATACAGCGGAAACAATTGAGAAAGATTCTAGCACAGGCAGTAGGATTCCTAACAGTTTTCGATGCCCTGGCAGCTGAAGCCTAGGCAGAGCCACCTTCCTCAAAGAATCACAAGAAGTCAAAGCCAAAGCAATGCCAGTGGTCCCCTGAGACTGACTTTGAGCAGAGACTGAGAGAATCAAATGGGAAAAGCTCCTATTCTCAGGGAGCTTTCCACATGGTGCAAAATTCAAGATCAATAACCACCACAGGGCAAATAAATCTCAGATCAGGGAGGACGCTGCAGCCTCCACCGTAGAAGTCGAGCTCCTTAAAGTTCCCCTGTCCGCCACTGTCCCCTAATCCAAAGACTAGTATGTGTATCTTACAGCTCCCCGGGCTCCTTCCTCATCCCAATAATTCAAACAATCCTCCTATTCTCCAATTCCTTGGGACCCCTTTGATCCCATACACTCAGTCTCTTCCAAAACCTCGAACTTCCATCACTCAAACCAAGCCCGTTATGCAATCAAGTCAGCCAGCTGGCCAAAATAAACCTTTTCTACCCAAACTTACTCCTCAACCCAACATACCACCCAAATCAGTGGTAGGACCAGGAGCACGAGGCCTTGAACATGAAAAGGTGAAATATGATGTGATAGAGCATATCCAGAAAATTCCGGCTCTTCTCAATATCTACGACGCCCTCATGCTCTCGAATGATTACTGGATGGCTTTGGTTCAAGCTCTCTCTAACCCAGAAGTGTATGACACCAAAGTAGAACCTATTGAGGTCGACCCCGTAATTTTAGAAGGATGTATGCCAATCCCCTTTTCAGAGGATGATCTGCAGTTGGGGGAAAAATTTTATAATCGCCCTCTCTTTGTTACTGTTGAATTACATGCATGCTCCATCAATCTAATTATGTTAAATGGAGGTTCAGCAGTCAACCTTATTCCAAGGAGGATCCTTATTAGATTAGGGCTGGGATCTGAAGATCTTACCCCGAGCCACATCCCAGTTCAAGGGTTCAACCAATCTGGAGAAAAGCCAACCGGCACCTTATGCCTTTGTTTTAAGATCGGTGAGCTGAACTATTATGCACAGTTTCATGTAATCGACACCGACACTTCCTATAATATTCTGCTCGATCGGCCATGGCTCCATGATCATGGGGTGGTTCCATCAACATTACACCAATGTTTCAAGTATTCAACATTACACCGTTGTTTCAAGTATAGCTGAGATGAGAGACAGCATACAGTCTATGTTGATAAAAGACCGTTCCTATGGCCGAAACACACTATGTTGATGCTAAATATTACGTCATGGATTTGTCATCGCCCCATAAGATAACGTCTTAGTCTCATGAAGATGTTGAGGATGTTGGGAGAACATTAGTAAACATGTTCGAAGAGGAAGAAAGGCAGGGCAGAATTTTACCCCTAACCACCGTTCATTGTAACAACCCGGCAATCATCCCTCAAGAACTCCTTCTTCGCTCAAGAAGGAGTCTTCACCCACTGCCCCCAGTTCTGAGCCACCTGTGCTGAAAGATGAACCAGAGGTCATTCATGAGATTGAGCAAGCCATGGGCATAGAATTCCCGACTCCAAGGATCACCTTTACACCGGACCAGCAGAAGTCCTGCATATCCCCATTGCGCTCTTGAAAGCCGAAGTGGCACAACAACCGCTGTGAAATATTTTTCAAAATCTGGTTGCTATAAGTATAGAGGATGCTCCTCGAACTGCGGACCAACTGAAAGTTCTACTTTTCCCTGACCTTTCAGGAGGAGAGCAATTCGATAAAGGGCAACTTTCTTCCCCTCAAGGGTAGGATCACCTAGCAAACTTAAGAACAAAAGTTCACAGTCTCCAGATTCAATTGGAGGTCATGCGTATCGCTTCAAAACATCTCAACGGGTTCGTGCCGAAGACTAAAAGCTATGATAAGCTTGAAGTAAGTGCTCCACTAATGGAGGCCGAAGCCCCTCCCTATTAGACTATCTATAGCAACCAAGCTGTCAGAGTCACGGCAGCCCACCATGGGGCTAAACAAGGCCTAGGGTATTAGTCTCTTGGGGCAATAAAAGTGTCGAGAGGAATTCAAAAAAGAAATCACATGTGGTGCAACAAAAGTAAGAAAAGAATGAATTCATGTAGTAAAGTCAATCAAAAGAGAGAAGCACTTTATTCATCAGTTAAAAACTTTTACAAAGTACTGGCAAGAGGAAATGACATGTTCCGAAACTAGCGATCATTTAATTGATCTCTGCGTTGCATGCTGTAGGAGAAGTCGCGGTGCCCTGGACACGCTCCTTCAGTTCTACCACTGTTTGTGTCTCCTCTGCCATGTCATAGTTTTCGACTCAATTGTTCCAATGAGTTCGGACAAATCTTCAACCAATAAAGCCTCCATGGCCTTCCTTTGAACCATCTCCATCTCAAGGCCCATGAATTCTTGTCTCAGTATTCACATCTCTTCTTTGATTTTTATCATTCTCTTGAAGCTTCCTTGCGTCTCCCTCTTGAGATCCCGCTGACGGCTAGTTATCGTGGCCTTCATCTCAATGCAAGCATCTATCTCCTCATGACGGCGCAAGATCGACTCTTCCAAGAAGGCTAGCATTCTAGTTTCTTCCTCATGAAGTAGCAACCCCAACCGTCAGCTTTCCAACTCGTTTAGTGTTGCATTAAAATGGGAAAGCACTAATGGTGCACTCTCAATTGCGGTGGTTGCAGCAAACTCCCTCAAGCTTGCCAAAGCTTTGCCTAGCTCATTAAAAGGCAACTCGCTTAAGCCTTGAAGGCCAGGTCGAAGCATGCCTGCAATCATGTTAGAAACCCCGTTAAAAATGTGCTTAGATGGTGTTCTTGGGATTACTACTTCTGAAGAAGTCTCAACCTGCCTGGGTTCTTCAGTGCCAACCTCCCTACCTTGACCTTCTCCCTTAGGGACCTCTACTTTTGTCCCAGTAGGTTCTTAAGAAACCTGTTCCCCTTGCTCTTCATCTTCCAAAACTGCTACTTCAGCATTAACAAGTTCAAGAACTGCCTCCTCACCAGCCAATTCAGCTCCAGCCACGGCTTCTTCCATTTGGCTTGCACCTTCAATGGCTAAAACCTCGACCACGAGGAGCTCAGTCCCCTCATTTTCATGACCTGGGACCATGGAGGCAGCAACCTCTCGGTGCCCGGTTGCATCATCAACTACAAGCTCTTCTTCTTGAGTCATAGTCCCTGCATCAGTCGGGGCACTGAGCTCCTGATGTAAGGAGACCACATAAACATCTGATTTCTCTCTCTTTTCTGTCAGTCGGTGAAGGCTAGCACTGGTTGGTTTTCTGTCTTTTTTTATCAGTCAGTGAGGCCTAGTGCCGATTGGTTTTCTCTCTCTTTTTCTGTGAGTCGGCAAAGCGTATCGTCGGTTTGTTTTTTCTCTCTTTTTCTTTCAGTCGACGAAGCCTAGTGCCTGTTGGTTTTCTCTGTCCTCTTCTGTCGTAGTCAGGGAAGTCTTGCACCGATAGGATTTCTCTCTCCACTTCGATCACAATCGATGAATCTTAACATCGACTTCTCTTTTCTCTCTCTTCTCTTCTGACTCAATCGGTGAACCTAGCATCGATTGCTTTTTCTCTCTCCTCTCTTTTGAAACAATTAACAAAGCCTAGCACCGACTATTTTTTCTCTCTCTTCTCTTCTAGAGCAGGGGTTGAAGCCTAACGCTGACTGCATCTGCTCTCTCTTCTCCTCTATATAACACAGTCGGCAATGCTTAATGCCAACTATGTCTTCCTTCCCTCTCTCTCTTTCATCCTCTCGCCTTTTATACTCTTCTCTTCCTTCTCCCTCCACCCTTCTATTCCCTTCTTCCTTCTTATTCTTTCCTCATAATCGTAATCTTGTTATTCCTTCATTCGACTAAGAGGGATTGTTGCGCTAGGATTGCTTGGCCCGCTTTATTGCCACGACAGTCTGACCATTGTGTCTAGCTAGTCGGTATTGGTAATGATGTCTACTAGCAATCATGCGAGCTGGTCTTAGTTATCGAGTCCATTTTGCTACCACGTCAGGCCAATTATTCACCAGCTCAGTCACCGCTCCGATCCTCTCGTTCAGTCAAATTCTTCTCTCCCTCGTCTTTCTTCTCTTCTTCTTTTTGAATGCGCATGCTTGTGTACGTTCATCAAAGACGAAAAGGGTGAGGTCTGACCCACTTGCCTTATACCCTTTGCCATATATGCTTGTGATTATAGAAAACCAGAAAAATACAAGCCAAGGGAAGCGATTCCGAACAAGTTTTATTATTAGGGGGCTTTCTTTATGGGCTTAGAGGGCGTCCACACGAGTCAGCCCGAGTAAGTCCCGAACCCACCTTAAATTCCTCTCTCACCAGTTGGTAACGCCTACCCCCTTTCTTGAACGAGGTTCCCGAGAGAGCAATCTCAAAAAAACCATCCCGAGGCTTCTCCAGAAACCTGAGATGCATGCCACCCGATCATCCAGATCTAGAGGGCGAGATCGAGGCACTTAACCAGCTTGGTGACTCCACTAAGGACTTATCACCCCTTGGTGGAATGGTTATTGTTTAGCTAGTTTCTTCTTTTATTATTTGCCTTCATTGACTTTTCACATTTTATTATGGCTTGCGGTTTTGTAACTCATTTATTTGGATCGGGGATTTTCTTATCCCCGCATTCGAGAGTGTCCCTAGGGAACAAGTTCCTTTGACTTCGTTCTCAACCATCCTCTGGAATAAAGACCCCTTTTCTAGTTCTCAGGTCTTAACCTGGACAGGCGTGAGGCGAGACTTAAAAATCCCTCACTCCTCATCTCCTTGCTCTGGTGGAAACTCCATCAAAGCACCCTGCATCGACAGCAATTATGTTGCCCCACACAGCATGCACCTAGCCACCGGCAAGTCACTTGCAGATCGAGTTCCTAAGGTACACCAGAAGGCTGCCTAGTCCCTTTCTGAAAGAGGCAAACAAGTTACCATTGCTTCTGTGGGTTTCAATAAGGCTATCCCCCATATTTCAACACCATTGGTCTCTATCCGTAGAGGCTCAACATGTCGAGGTCGAAAATCCATGGTCTCCACCCCTCACACGCTGCAAGGCTCATGGGTTACCCACTCGAGTCACACCTTAGGGCAACCCTCATGTTACCTCAGTCTGTGTCTAAGATCGAACCTTTTAAGGTCAAGTCTTGCACCCGTTGATTACATGCAGTGCACCGCTCGGGGCAACACCGTCAGCATGCCAACTCGAGTACACGGGAAATGACCTCATCGTCTTCCTATTCTGCACACACAAGCACAACCTGTAAAGGGCAAGCCTACACCTGTTCCCTTACAGACACTTGATCATAGTTCTTGGCCTCTTAAGGCCAGATCACTTGCACAAGGGGCACACGGGTCGCCATCATAGACACCTTCTCACCCTGGACACAGGCCTCCTTATGAGTCAATCCTGCTCCGGCCCACTTTGCCTTCAATGATCAAGCACCTTCAGCCTTGATACTCGAAGTTTTTCCTTAAGAGTACCATCCTGAACCAGCCCCATCACTTTGGTCATGTCTCTAAAGCCCACAAGAGAGCTCAGGGCATTGACCTGATGGAAGGTTGAGTCCTCCAACCTCCTCGGCCCAAGATGACTCCAGTTCCTGACCCTCGTCCATTGTCGCACTTGATGAAGACAACACTCTCCTGTGCAAGAAGAGCTGACCCGCCATGACCAAGATCGCGATTTTGGTGCGAGGTCCATCAAAACCTCAAAGATCCAAATACCCAATTCTGACGAACCTCTTCACCTGAATCCCTTCTACCCCCTTCAGATGATGAAGCCTGAAGAAGAGCTCCATGAGCCCTGTGTTGTGGTTACTGTTGTAGGAGAAGACCTAGTCACTCAGCAGCCACTGTCCCAAGACCGTCAAGAATCAGCATACAAGAGTCGAGTTCAGTCAGGGCATGCTGGCCCCTTGCTGACTAACCTACCACGTACGACCTGTCAAGTTCGCAAGCCCTTAGTTGCCACTAACGTCGACCTCCATTGAGAAATGGTCAGTGTAATGGTTGTAAGCTAGCCCGGTGATGCGTAGGAAGAATGCATGAACACGTTTGAGGATATGGTGCATGCGATGATGGAAAAGATCGATCATATCGATGCTGCACTCCAATCGGCTAATCATGAGGTCAATTCGCATCACTTTGATGGTGCACCTCCACGGCAGCCCCCTCCCTCTACCTCACAAGGCAATTTTGTCCCTCATCCTATCTCTTAGATAGACTTTGATGCTATGATCACCCATATCCTAAAGAACAGACAAATCCCTGGAATACAGTGTGCGACGCCTTATCAAAGGCCATACCCCTCGTATATTGATCAGATCCCATTTCCCTCATATTATAAGAAAGAGAAGTTTCCTATATTTAATGGAACCACTTCCCTAAACGAGCATAATGCCCACTTCCAGGTAGCATTGTCACAACCCGCTCCTTGACCCCTGCCGGAGGGCGACAGAGCGCGGGATCGCGACCGGAGGTCGTGAACATCACTCAGGTGGGAGTGGCCCAACACATGAAAACACGGAATTGAGAGCAAACCACAAAACAAACTAAAATAATTCCATGCAACGAACAATTATCAATCCAAAAAGTACAGCCAATTCATTTCTTCCCAAATCAATGCTTTACAAGATCGTTAAGGCACTATTGGCCCAAAAGATACGCAAAATGAGGAATACATCATATCACTGAGATCACAAAAACATATTGTGGAAGTCTTCGGAAGACGACTTCTCAAACTTCTTGATTTCAATCTTTAGGCCCTAAAAACCTGTCACCCACCTTAAGCACAACTGCCACCACGCTTCACTCTATATTTATGAAATTAAGATGGGATGAGCTAAAAGCCCAGTAAGCAAATCACTACCCTTGCATTCCTAACTATCAGTATATACACGTTAACATGCTCATAGATCGTCAGAAATCATATTTTGTCTTACAGAGTAAGACCACATATCAGAGTGCACATAAGGGCCATATAAAAGAATCAAAATCAGTTAACGGAGCATTACTTGCATATCATAGTTACAGTCAGATAATCTTACAGAATACAGAATTCAGACAAGTAGAACAGAGTCGTTAACTCCCGAAGTAGAAGCCACAATGAACAGGCTAAGTCAAACCTGAGCTTGAGACTTCTACCGTCATTCAGGAGGGAGGACAATGCAAAGTACTGGCAGTCAAAACAAGGCTATAGCTTTCATTTCATTTGGAATTTAAAGATAGTTCCAAAATAAATTTTATGTTAGACACAACTATCTTTCAATTACTGGTGGTTTGAGTGCAATTGGACCTTATTTGGCCCCTCAAAAGAACCTAAGAACGCTGACACTTAGTCTGAAATATGTTGTGCAGTGAAGACAGTGACATGTCTTTGAAATTTTGCCCATGTTTCAAAATCAGGAGCCTTGAAAAGTGCTCAAAATTTGAATTAAATATGACTCATAACCGGTTCTAATGGCTGGGGTTTGGGCTAAAATGGATACATTTTAGGCAGTCAAATTCAGTGACATCAGAGGCATTAAATCTGTACTTTTGTCAAAACTGTCCACAACGACGTACCTTCATAAAGCGAAGCATAACTTTCAATCTAAATAGAATTTTGAAATATTTTCTCATGAACATTTTAACCCATTCAACGATCTTTCAAATGATTGTGGTTTTGCCGAAAATGGACGTCGTTTGGTTAGCTAAAAATTGATGAAAATAGTGGTATTAATGACAAATCCACGAAAACAGTCCACAGTGACATACCCTCTCATTTCGAAGTATAACTTCATTTTTGTAACGAATTTCAATAGTGGGAAAAAACAAACGTTTCACTAGGCTCGTGTATCTTTCCAATAGTAGTAGTTTGAGGTCAATCGGACTTCATTTGACTGTTTAAAATCCTCATTCAAGAGAATGCATATTCTTGGAATTTCATGGTTTCATCTAACAAGTGTCAAGAGTGCCTTCCATAACCATCATTTCATAATGAAGAACATGATAACATCCATTCTCTCACAATGTGAACACACCTAAAAATGCATTTCTTATATAATCTAAGAATTACAACTCCATTCTTACACTAATCATTATCATAGAACAAAAACCCCAAATTTTCATTTAAAAAGGCGTACACTTCAATTGCATACACTTCAATTTCTCATTCATATGCCTAAGTTTCCGTGCATTCCCATAACCACAATACAAGGGGAATGGATCCACTTACCTAATTAACATGGGGGCCTCCTCAAACCTTACGCACAGATCTCACCCTCCCATTAGTGGCTGCTCACAAAGTCACTCTTCCACTTTGTGAATTAGAGAGAGAGAGTAAGAATGAGGGGAGTGGGTGAGAGAAGGGGCTTAAGTACGCTCATGCTTGGGGTGGTTGGCCAAGTGTCACCAAGGAGGCTCAATATCTAGACAACTGGCACCCACAACAACATGCATTAAACAAGTGTCACCTCCAACTCTTGCATGTCAGAAACACAGCTGGCGCTGACCCCCCCTCTACACAGCTGGCGCGGGGCTCACTACCTCAGCCTGCAATGCACTTCCCAACCAGCGCTGGACAACCGGCATTGGGCAAACGGTGCTGACACTCTTCTTCTTCACAGCCAATGCTGGACAACCCAACTAGTGCTAGGCAATCGACGTTGGCCAACCGATGCTGGCCTCTTTGCCTTCATAGCCGACGCTGGACAACACAACCGGTGCTGGCCTCTTCACTCCTACCCAGTTGGTGCTGGACAACAACTTCTTTCCTCCTAGATTTGTCAAGCATTCTAAGTGGTCAGGAAGAGTTTGGGTCATCACCTGCATGACGAGAAACAACGGCTGACGGGAGACTTCTTCTCCGACAATCTGTTGAGACCCTCGATGCCCCAGCATTTCAATGGTATGCCTGCCTTCCTCCAAACTCAGTCCATACATGGGAGGAGATGGAGAAACTATTCTATCAACCCTTCTAGGAGAGAGAGGTTCAAATCATCAAACGTTTCACCCTTACTCAAGACCCCGATGAGCCCGTGGATCAGTTCATATCAAGATGGAGAATTTTTGCTTCCCGTCATCCTAATCCTATGCTTGAGAAGGAAGCAATCCCAAGTTGCGTGCGGAAGATGCATCCCGAGATTGATCTACATGTCGGGGCCTCTAATCTGACCCCCTTGTCAGAGTTGATCTCTAAATCAGTCTGCATAAAAAGTTTTTCACGTCACTATAGTGGGACACGACAACTATCTACAAGCTCAGCAAAGAACCGGGGCAATGGTAACAGTCGGAATAACGTATGGGGCATCCAACAGAAAGGGGTAATCAGTGCAGCCGTCATGGTCACTGATTCAAAGAAGGCTCCCTTCCAAACTTTGGACTTCTTTAAAAGGGTAAGCACGACAAAGGTAACATCCTAGGATGGCAAGCAACAATAGTCGAACAATCAGGTACCCCCCGCAGCCAACCTTGATTGGGGTGATTATTTCACTAGGCATAGGAACAAGGTCTACCCCTTCGAGAAGGAATGGGTCCCTGCGTTGTTCCGATTATTATTGGAACAAAATATGATCCAGCTTCTAGAAACTAAATTCCCTGAGAAACCTGGCCTTGACACTCAGGCGAATTATTGTTCCTACCATCCGAGGATCAATCATCCTACAGATGACTTTTACACACTGAAGGATATTATCGAGGCCCTGATTCAGAAGGGTCAGATAAAGCTTGAAGACTTAAAGAAGGCCTTCGGGGCAGCAGAGGCCTCTCATATCGTAACCATCCAAGAGGAAGACGAAATGCCCAGTATCCTTCATGTCTTCCTCATTATAATGCTTTTAGGAAGGCATAATCACACTAAAGCAAGAGAGGCAATCCAGTCGCCTTGCTAAGGGGACTGAAGATCGTTGATGCCCGTATCATCAAATAAAAGGCCATTACTTATTAGAATGCACAAGTTTCCTTGATATATTGGCAAAGAAAATGCGAGAGTGTCAGAAGTTTTACAATCTCCCGGTAAGTGATCCTGAAGTCACTTCTCCATCGGGGCAAGGAGATCTCTCAAAGAAGGACCTTTTTATCAATAACTCAGATTCTACAGAACCCTCGATTCCCCAGCCATGGATAGTCTTCCATGGCCGAAGCAGACTCAAGTCTTTAAGATGATAAGTAGTTCGCATAGCTAGGGGTGTTCGCCAGCCCAACGAGACTAATCACATATCACCTCAGAAAACCAGAAAGTGATAGGCACCAAGGGCTGCTAGCCAAAGAAACATGACCTCTCAACCCACAGTTGAGCAGGAATTGCTCAGGCCCCTTCCTTTGGTGCCAACTTTACTGGACTTCATCCCTGGCACGATCCTTCTTCCTTCTTCATGCTGTCAAGACGATGTTCCCGTACTATCTCCCACTCAGCATACGTTCAATGTGGGTGATGACATTAAAGCACTCTCCAATGGTCTAAGCAAGGGAAAGACCTAAAAGACCCCCTGCACTCATCCAACCCTGATGATGATGTAAAAAGCTGCCCAGATCGGTCTGGTGTGGGGAAACACCTTAAAAGTCCCCCACCTTCTAACCCTTTTCCTCCTTCTTCTCCTGCTTCTCATTCTCCCTCTCTACTTCCTCTACAGGTACAACATTGATATGCCCGGACTTCGAAGCTCTCGACCAAGAATTCGAAGGAATCACTATAAGCAAGGCGTAATAGAAATGATTGAGAAATACCTTGGCACAGGCAGCAGGATTCCTAACAGTTGCTGAAGCCCTCGCAGCTCAAGCTAAGGCAAAGCAACCTTCTTCAAAGAAGCAAAAGAGGTCGAAACCAAAGAAACCCCAGTGGCCACCTGAGCCTAACTTTGAGTAGAGACTGAGAGAGTCAAGGGGGCAAAGCTTCTATTCTCAGGAAGCTTGCCATATGATACAGGTCTATGAAGCACCAGCTAGCACAGGGCAAACACTGCGGACACCCGTATAAATACTGTGTGATTAATACGAAGACGCTTCCTACCCAACCACTGATGAACCTCAATTTACCTCAAACTTTGAAGACAAGTTTCTCCAACCTGATGTGTTTTCCACGTTTGAGGTTGACCTTTTCGTCACTCGATTCAAGAAAAGCGCAGGAAGCATGACCTACCCAAGAGCCCTATTGGAGGTAGAAATGTCAGGGTCATGAGTCTCCGTGCATGAAGTTGATGAAAAGGCATCTGAGAACAACGAGGAAGAGTTGCAAGAAGCCCTGGAAGAATGGGAAGAAGGTGGTCAGGCCACAGCTGACGAACTTGAAGAAATAAATCTTGGAGGCGAGGTGAACCCCAGACCAACTTTCATTTTTGTGAATATGTCCCCACAAGAGAAAGAAGATTTCATTACCTTCTTGAGAGTAAACCGAGACGTCTTTGCTTGGCATTACCATGAGATGCTCGGTTTAGACCCTCAAGTCGCCATTCATCGTCTCGGCATTGAGTCAACCGTCAAACCTATAAAGCAGAACTCAAGAAGGTTTAGGCCTAACCTTGAAATACAAATAGATGCCGAGATAACCAAACTCTGATAAGAAGGATTCATTCGTGAAGTCAATTACACAAAATGGCTAGCAAATGTCGTTCCGATCAAGAAGAAGAATGGTCAAATCAGGGTGTGTATTGACTTTCTCTATTTGAATACCGCCTGTCTTAAGGATGACTTCCCATTGCCATTCATCGAGATGCTCGTCGATTCTACGGCTCGCTATCAAATCTTATCCTTCATGGATTGATACATTGGGTATAATCAGATAAGAATAGCACCCGAAGTTGAAGAGGTCACTATATTCTTAACTCCAAAAGGGGTTTTCTATTACGCAATGACACCTTTTGGATTAAAGAATGATGGCACCACATACCAGAGAGCAATGACGACCATTTTCAAAGACATGATGCTCAAAGAGGTGGAGTGTTATGTAGATGACTTGGTGGTGAAATCCGAAGAGAAGGACGCTCATATGAGAGATCTTGGAAATGTGTTCAAGCGGTTGTATCTTCATGAGCTAAAAATGAACTTGCTGAAATGTACTTTCGGAGTGCGCTCCGAAAAATTCTTGGGGTTCATCGTCAGACATCGAGGGCTTGAAGTCGAGCCAGTCAAGATCAAGGAAATCCAAGAAATGCCGCCACCGACAACTCTTCAAGATCTGTGCTCCCTCCAAGGGCAACTGACATACATTCGCAGGTTCATCTCGAACCTCTTAGGTCGCTATAAACCCTTTACACACCTGCTAACGAAAGATACCCCATTCATCTAGGATGTAGCATGTCAGGCAGCCCTTGAGGACATCGAGCATTATTTACTCAATCCTCCAGTCCTCTACACTAGTTTTGGGAATACCCCTCATTCTATACGTGACTGCTTTAGACGAGTCAGTCGAAGCTTTGTTGGCACAAAACAATGAAGAGGGAAACGAGACGATGTTATATTACCTCAGCCGCAGGATGCAAGGCGTCAAGAAGAATTATCCCCCTATTAAGAAGATGTGTTTGGCCCTGATCTTCGCGATACAAAAACTCCGCCATTACTTGCATGGTAATGAAGTGAAACTTATATCAAAAGTTGATCCTGTAAATTTTATCATGATACGTCCATGTTTGTCAGGATGCCTTGCTAAGTGGGAATTATTGCTAATGGAATTTGACATCATGTATGTCCCATAGAAGGCCATCAAGGGCCAGGCCGTGGCTGACTTTCTTGCAGCACACCCAGTACTACCAGAATGTCCTCTTTCAAGCGACCTCCCTGATGAAGAAGTATTCTATGCTGATCTTGCTCTTGTGTGGGAATTGTACTTCGACGGAGCCTTCTAATCAGATCAAGGAGGCACTAGAGTAGTATTCCTGACTCTAAGAGAAGGAATATTGCCACTTTCTTTCTTTCTCTCTCAAGCTGGTTTTCATAATGAGGCAGAATCAGGCCCTTATAATCGGACTGGAGATAGTCTTCGACCACGACTTGGAGCAGCTCAAGATCTATGACCACTCTAAGTTGGTTATCCGATAGGTCAAAGGGATTTATGACGTGAGAAAAGACACTCTCAAGGGTTACCACGATCCTGAAAAATCGTATATGGCACAGTTTGAGGACGTATCCCTGAGTCACATCCCTAGGAGGCTAAACTCGCAGGCTGACTCACTTGCAAAACTAGGTGCTACAATTAAATTATCCTCATCAGGGCCCACGCTTGTCAGGGTGGTAGAATGGAGAAACATCAAACAAAGAACCATGGTTGAAGCGGATGATGAGAGGAATATCTTTCCCGAGTGCCTTCCTTATCCATTTGGAGCACTTCTATCAGCCAAAGAAGTGATCAAGACTGAACGAAGAATAGCATAGAGTCAACGAGCTAAGGGTCGAAATAAAAAACCAGAACTCTTTGACCCCATATGTTTAGAAATTGAGCAGGTAGAAGATTGGAGAGAGCTCATCACCAGTTTCCTAAAACATGGCAGGCTCTCATAAGATCGTACCGAACACAACAACATAGATCGAATGTCTACCAAATATACCCTTCTTAAACGAGACGTTGTCTTCAGATAGTTGTTTGATAGCATTCTTCTTAAATGCATCGATATCCAAGAGGCAATCCACACAAGCATTTGTGGACTACACCAGTCTGATCCTAAGTTTTATGAACAAATATGTAGGCTGGGATACTATTGGCCTTCCATGATCGCTGATTCCTTAAACTATGCTAAAAAGTGCCACGTATGCCAAATACACTCGAGCCTTGTGCACCAGCCTTCAGAGCCCTTACACCCTACGTTTGCATCGTGGCCCTTCTCACAATTGGGTATCGTAGGGCCTATTGAACCTCCTTCCGCAATGGGTCATGTATTTATCCTAGCTGCAATAGATTATTTCTCTAAGTGGGCTGAATTCGTCCCCCTTAAGTAGGTTCTTGGGACAACGGTCGCCTACTTAGTGCGACATCACATCATATATCGCTTCAGAGTGTCTGACCGGATTGTATCCGACAACGGTCCTCAATTTAAGAGCCATCACATCGATCGCTTAGTTAACCAGTTTGGTTTCGATTAGAGGTACTAGAGTATGTACCACCCTCGGGTGAATGGATTAGCTGATGCTTTCAATAAGACTCTGTGCAACGTTTTGAGAAAGTCAGTATAAAAAATGATGAAGAACTGACATGAGAAGCTTCTCGAAGCCATGTGGGCTTATCGTACTACTATGCGAAGTACTACTAATTCCACCCCTTATTCTCTGGTCTATGGGGGTGAAGTAGTTTTACCTCTTGAAAGACAAATCCCTTCACTGTGAGTCACTATTCACCAAGTAATAACTGAAGATGAGAGAGTTAAGCTCCAGTATCAGGAATTTGATGCACTCGATAGAAAGATCCTAGAGGCTCAGCAGAGCCTTGAACTCAACGAAGGGAGAATGAAGAGGGCTTTTGACAAGTCTGTCAAAGTCTGCTCATTCACCCATGGTGATCTGGTCCTAGCATGTAAAAGGCCTAATGTTATGCATGGCCGGCATAAAGAGAAGTTTGAGTCTAATTGGGGAAGTCCCTTTATTGTCAAAAAGGTCTCGCCTAACAGAGCCTACATACTGGCACATCCCGAAGGAGGGGAAGCAATGCCCACTATCAATGGATGATACTTAAAGAAGTACTACCCATAATGCGTATTCAAAAGAAAGGGACTCAACGCAAAAATACGCAAGACAGTCCAAACAAAATTCTAACTCCTTTTATTGCAGTAAAAACGAGTTACAAATGACAAGAAGCCCATTACTAGGGAGGTTACAAGTCCCTTGCATTTGAGGATAAGAGGACAGTTACAAACCAAAACTTGTACTTTTGTTGTTGCATCGAAGGATAAGAGGACAGTTACAGAAAAAAACAAATGCATGTCCCATGGGGTAGAAGCAAACCCACTAAAGAAAGGCTTTCCTCATGAAGAAGAAGTGAAACCACTTGGAGAGTTAGCTTTAATTCATCTGATGAGTAAGAGGATGGTTACAGGCTAGAAGACAAAGTAGAGCCACTCTAAGAAGTTACCCTCAGTCCATCCGACGTGTATGTCAAACATACAAGCTATATACCTCATCTGACGTGTATATCAAACATATGACGTAGGATTCATTCGACGTGTATATCAAACATACAAGGTGGGCTGTCGTGGCAAGGAACTGGTCTATGACGGAAAGCATATCCTAATCATAGTGGATGCCCTTCCACAGAACAACATGGACCTCATCGTTGTGCTGGACGATTTGGCTTCCAACAAGTACCACAAGCCACACCTTGTCATCATTCACCACTGTTTTTCGGCCCATGAACATCGCCGTACGTAGCTCATCACCGAACGTCACAAATCCCTCACCTGACTTACTGCTACATGCGAGCATCATTCTCCGCATCACGATAAACCACATGTGCTGATGAGCACCGACTGAAGCTAGCGTCGGTTGTGCGAGCACTCCAAAGGCCAGCGTCAGTTGTGCTCCTAACCCCTAGCGCCGACTTCTTTTCTTGAAGGTCTGCACCGGCTGTGTTAGCACTCCAAATCATCATCGCCGGCTACACTTCTGTTACCGCCAGAGTTGTTGTGACTGTTCACTTCTAGAGACTCCTCATTTTCAAAGCCTAAGTTTTCGCAGCTCCTTAATTGTAACATGATTTTCGGAGGTAACCGTAAACCTTCCCTGTGGCGGTACACTCTTGCAACTGTACGCCTTCCACGACGGTCTGCCTCCCGCGACCATTCGTCTCTCGCCGGAACTTATTCTAACGATCGGAAACCCACTGAAAAACTTTCCAGCTTATGTTTTTTATCTAGACGTCACTGAAACCTCACAAAAAACTTTTGCAAACTTCCCCTAAGTCCCCTGCAACCTCTGTAAACACCACTAACAATGTCGAAAAGTTACTACAAACCCTGAGAAACCCCTTAAAAATCCCCAAAAACCTCCCAAGATATGCGAAAGTGATCACTATCCCACTTACCGCCTCTTTTACCCTAAAAAATACCAAGGCTGGAGCTCTTCCCTCCAATAGAAAGCCCCCTGTGCTAAAAACAACTCTTTGTAACTTCACCAAACTTGGCGAAGTCAGCACGCCGAAGGCTTTCCTTACAAAAACGGCATAGAGTCCCACTATTTTCCAAGAACCTTCCCTTCAAAACCTTTGCTGGAGTCCCACCGCTTTTTGAAACATCGACCGAACACCCTCTCCTCACTGTTAATAAAATTTTCGCTTAAGTGTTCTTTTACCCTTGGTGAAAAGTGAGGGAAAATGTACTTTTATCCCCTTATGTGGACCACACTACCCTCAAATGCCCCTCACAAACTGGGAATTCTAGTCGCGTCGAAGGGAAGTTGAGGGACGATGAGCAGGGTCGGGTTTTGACTCGAGGTCCGAGGTAACTCTCATCAATCCATGCCTGACGTCGAGTGAATTTCAAACACCCCTAGCGCCGGTTGACTTAGTGGCGGGTGAATTTCAAACAACCCTGGCATTGGTTGACTTGGCATATTAATACTCAGCATCGGTTGATAACTCGCATGAAACCACTATTGCTATACTTAGCGCCGGCAGTATTTCAAGTAGCCTATTATCACCTACTCTAGGCTAAATCCTTGGGTGTCCTACCACTACCCCCAATTGAGTGGTACTTAGGTCGTGTCTTCTTATCCTCATTGGAGTTGCACCCAGACTGTTGCACCCAAGCCGTGACCTATCATCACCAATGGAGTCAGGAGCAGGTCACTGTCCGTCATCCCCGAGTAGGAGTCACACCCATATTACAGCCCACTATCCCCAGTGGAGCTAGGCTCATTCCTAATGCTTCAATTCTTAGAGAGTTTGTTTTAAACCTACCTGTCTTATCCTCAGAAAGTCGGGTTACCTATTCTCCATAGAGTCAGATCTTTCACCCCAGAGAGTATGCTTACCCCCCCTAGGCCCTAGTTAAGTCTGCTTTTGTTGACCATCCTCATCAGGGCACAATTTCCATCTGAGCCCTCAGTTTGTGAATGGTCTTAATCATTTTATCCCCAGGGAGCCGGATTGTTACCCATAGACCTATTCCCATGGAGCTTGACCTACATGGCGGCCCAATCGCGGTCCGTGCTACATGACCCTAAACTGCATGGCTTTGGTCCAAACTTTATGACTTTAAATTGTAGTGGAGGTCTAGTTGCACAACCTTAAACTGCACAGTCCTAGTTATATGACTTAAAACTGCATAACCACGGTCCAAGCTACATGACTTTAAACTCCAGTACATGTCGTAGTCGCATGACGTTAAAGGACTCAACACTATGGTCAGAAGTATAAGAACTTAAACTGTAGCGGAGGTCTAGTAGCACGACCTTAAATGGCACGATTTTAGTTGTATGACTTAAAACTACATAACCTCAGTCCAGCTGTATGACCTTAGACCATAGGGTACGTCCTGACTACATGATGACAAAAACTGCTTTGCACAGGTCCTAGAGTCATGACATTTTAAAACTTGCCCCCACATATGTGCACACCCCTTTACGTGCACTCTCATGCACACCTTCCCGAACCCGCCTGTTAGTGTGTACACGACACCTTCATTATCTCCCCAGTGTGTCCATTCACCACATCACTATACCTAAGTCCCCAGTGAGTGTCAACCGTGCTCACAAAACGACGAACCATCCCGCCATCCATACTCAGTGTAAGTTAGTGGGTCACCTCGTCCACTCACATTTCTTACATCATCCATCTCTCATAGGTAGCCTAATGCCAATTCCCGAAGTGAGTAAAACCACCACCATACTCACTCCATGGCCTCCACAGATTGCCATTTCTCACCATCACGGTCCAGCTGTATGACCTTAAACTATAGTGCTCGTCCTGACCACATGATGTTAAACTATTTCGCACAGGTCCCAAAGGCATGACCTTAAACACGCCTTCACAAAAAAAAATCGATGAAATAACAAGCATGGTGTGTACATTAACAAGGGAACACTATGAGTAAAAATGACGGACAGGTATGGTCACGAAACCGTGAGTAAAAGAGTTTTGTGAATAAAAAAACCAGGCTTGGTGAAAACTTGAAAGGGCATCGTGAGTAAAAATGAATGAAAAGGGTGGACATGGCCAAAAGATCATGGGTAAAAGAGCCCCAAAATAAAAAGAAGTTGGTGAAAAATGTCTCTACGGCGCTGCTTCTCAAGTTCAAGCAAAAATCCATAAAGGACGTTTGGACCAATAAACTGGTTGATGCAGCGTTCGCCTCAACATAGGGCTTCAGCCCTCACTCAAAAGAAGAAAATCCTTGCTAACACTATGTCAGGAATCAAAAAATAGGAGCTTCAAGGAAAAGATTCCGGCAGCCTGAGTCTAATTGCAATAGGACTCGAAAGATAGAAGACTCGGAAAGATGGCAAGACAAGTCTCATGAGGGAGAACATTATTCCCATGAGGTCACAAATACACTCTAGAAACAATAATTACAAAGCCAGGGGAAACCTACTAGAGACTTCAGCTCGTCTAGTCGGCATGACATGACCTTCAGGATTGGCTAATAGAGCTTGCCCCCGAATGGACTCGATAGACGAGACTTATAGTGGTACTCTGAACATCAAAAGCAATCCTGGTGTAGCAGCAAACTATGTCGACCAAAAGCAAACAAACGAACCCAGACCAAATAAGAACAATGCCCTTCAACATGGCACTCAATTGCCAAACGGGCGTGATTTTGACTATTGATGTCCATACAAAATCCTCAGCTTCATAATCATCAACAGTCCACACGAGGGTGAGGACTTCGACAAGATCAATCAAAAAATTCCCTTCTCCCCTTAAAGTTTCGACTGATGGAGATGCGAACATTACATCCCTACGTCTGAGAAGCCTAATTATACCATTACGTGAATCTCCTCAGTGTTCACGTGGAAATTTTCCAAATGATTTCCCTTCTCGCTTCTCCTGAAGCACAAAAATTGGTGGGGCAAGCTGTTTGAACGTATTTTTTCGCACCTTAGTCCCTGATAGGAAGCAGATCAATAAAGCTTACAAAATAGTGGAAATTTTGACTGTCTCAGAATTTCCCCATAATGGGTCAATATATTCATCAACACTGCAAAAGACCACTTGCATTAGGTGCGTGAGGTTTGAGGCTATCTCTGGTCCGAACCTTGCGTACAATGAACGGTTTGATTTCACACGAAGATGTCAAAGCTGCTATAAATTCTGGCCACCAGATGTCAAGATTCCGGTAAAAAATGCTAAGCACAAAATCTCCATTCGGACATGAAATCAGGTTATATTTGTTGTAATGTGATCGTGACGGCATGCTCAGTGTGATTCAGCGAAGAAATCACGAAGAAACATCAAGGAACAAGCACACAATCGATCCGAAGGTTTCAAGATTCATCCAAAATTCAAGTCTCATGATCATAGCTCAAAAACTTGATTCATGACTCGAAGTTGGTATCAAAATGATCGCCATGCTGGGCCCTACAAGAAAAAAATAATCTTTCGATCAAATGGGTATCAAAATGACGTCGGGTCAACCACAGAAGATCACACAAGTTCTCGGGCAGTAGCAGGGACTATTTTAGATTTCCATAGTTTGTTAGGTAAGGGCTAAACAGTCCTTTTGTACCCATTTTTAAAATTTCTTTAAATTCAATTAAACTGTAATTATCTTGAAATCCAGGTACTTTTCCAGTGTACACCCACGTTTTAGCCCAATTCTATATAAACAGGCAATGCCTCACTATACAAAAAGAGGGATTCATTATTATTGGATCAATCAATAAAATTCTGATTTTTGCTTGAGCTTATGAATACGTCTTGGAGAGAGAGAGAGGAGAGAGAAGAAAAGGGCTGATACCATTTCAACAAGTAACTTTCTCTCTCCTACCCTATTTCTCTACTCTCCCCAGTTTCTCTCACCTCCTCTCTTTCTCTCTCCTCCCCTCTTTCTCTCTTCTCCCCTTTTCTCATCTCTATCTTTATCTCTCTTCTTTTCATCTCTATCTCTTTCTCTCCCCTCTTTCTCATGTCTCTATTTTTATCTCTCTATCTCGTCTCTATCTCTATCTCTCTTCCTTTCATCACTATCTTCGTCCCCCTCTTCTAATGCAATTGGTGAAGCTTAGCGCCGGTTGGATTTCTCTCCCCCCTTTTGTCAGTCGGTGAAGCCGAGCGTCGACTGGATTTCCCTCCCTTCTTCTGCCATTCAGTGAAGCCAAGCGTCAATTGGTTTTCTCTCTCTTTTTTTGTCAATAGGCAAAGCCTAATGCCTGTTGGTTTTCTCTTTCTTTTTCTCTTAGTCAGTGAAGCCAAGCACCGATTGGTTTTCTCTCTCTTTTTCTATTAGTCAGCGAAGATTAACGCCTATTGGATTTCTCTCCCCTTTTCTATCAGTCGGTGAAGCCTAGCGTCGATTAGATTTCTCTCCCTTCTTCTGTCAGTTCGCGAAGAGTAGCGTCGATTGGTTTTCTCTCTCTTTTTCTGTCAATAGGCAAAGCGTAATGCCGATTGGTTTTCTCTCTTTTTTTGTCAGTCAGTGAAGCCAAGCGTTAGTTGGTTTTCTCTCACTTTTTCTATCAGTCAGTGAAGCCTAACACTGGTTAGTTTTCTCTCTCCACTTTTGTCACAGTCGGTGAAGCCTACCACCGACTGGATTTCTCTCTCCTCTTCTGTCACAGTTGGCGAAGCCTAACACCAACTACTTTTTTTTTTCTCTCTTCACTTTTGACTCCATCGAGGAAGCCTAACACTGACTGCTTTTTTTCTCTCTTCTCTTCTAGCTCAGTCGGTGAAGCCTGGAGTCGACTGCTTTTTCTCTCTCTTCTCTTCTAGAACAGTCGGTAAAGCCCATCACCGACTACATCGTGTCTCTCTTCTTCTCTGTATAACACAATTGGCAATGCATAGCGTCGACTATGTCTTCCTCCCTCTCTCTCTTTCATCCTCTCTCCTTACATACTCTTCTCTTCCTTCTCCCTCCTGCCTTCTGTTCCCTTGTTCTATTCTTATTCGTTCCTCATAGCGGTAATCCTGTTATTCCTTCATTCGACTAAGAGGGATTGAGGTTAGCCTCTCATGGGTAGTCCTGTCGTCTAGCCGAAATGTTGTTGTGCCAGGATTGCTTGACCTACTTTATTGCCACGACATACTGCCCATCGTGTTTAGCTAGTCGGTATTGGTAATGATGTCAAGTAGTAATCATGTGAGCCGGTCTTAGTTACCGAGTCTGTTTTGCTAACACGTCAGACTAATTATTCTCCAGCTCAGTCAGCACTCTGATCCTCTCGTTCAGTCGAATTCTTCTCTCCCTTATCTTTCTTCTCTTCTTCTTTTGAATACGTATCCAATTGTACATTTATCAAAGAGGAAACGGGTGAGGCCTGACCCACCTGGCTTATAACGTTTGCCATATATGTGTGTGATTGCAGAAAACAGGAAGAATACAAGCCAACAGAGGCAATTCTGAACCAGTTTTATAACTGGGGGGCTTTCTTCATGGCTTAAGCGGGCACCCATGTGAGTCAGCCCGAGTAAGTTTCGAACCCACCTTAAATTCGTCTCTCACAGGATGGTAACACTTGCCCCCGTTCTCGAACAAGGTTCCCGAGAGACTGATCTCAAAAAAAAATGTCTCGGATCTTCCTCTGAAACCCAAGATGTGTGCCACTCGATCATACAGATCTGAAGGGTGAGATTGAGGCACCTAACTAGTGGAGTCGCCAAGCTGGTTAGGTTCCTCGCTCTCGCTCTCCAGATTTGGATATCAGGCAGCACGTGTCTCGGGTTTCAGGGGAAGACTTGGGAAGTTTTTTTTGAGGTAGCTCTCTTGAGAACCTTGTTCAAGAACGGGGGTAGGTGTTACCAATCGGTGAGAGAGGAATTTAGGGTGGGTTTGGGACTTACTCGAGCTGACTCGCGTGGGCGCTCTCTTAGATCACGAAGACAGCCCCCTAGTAATAAAACTGATTCGAAATCACCTCCCTTGGCTTGTATTCTTATTATTGCCTGTAATCACACACATATATGGAAAAGGTTATAAGGTAGGTGAGTCAGACCTCACCTTTGTCCTCTTTGATGAACATACACAGCATGCGCATTCAAAAAGAAGAAGAGAAGAAAGATGGGGGAGAGAAGAATTCGATTGAATGAAGGATCAGAGCGGTGATTGAGTTGGTGAATACTTGGCTTGACGTGGTAGCAAAACAAGCTCGGTAACTAAGATCGAGTCACAGAATTACTACTAAACGTCATTACCAATACCGACAAGCTAGACAATATGGTTAGTCTGTCATGGCAATAAAGCGGGCCAAGCAATCCTAGCACAACAACATTACAGCTAGAGGATAGGGCTACCCATGAGAGGGTAACCTCAATCCCTCTTAGTCGAATGAAGGAATAACATGATTTAGTCTATGAGGAAAGAATAAAAACAGAAGAAGGGAACATAAGGGAGGAGGGAGAAGGAAGAGAAGTGTATGAAAGATGAGAGGATGAAACAAAGAGAGCAAGGAAGATGTAGTCGATGCTAAGCATTGCGGACTGTGTTATGCAGAGGAGAAGAGCGAGAAGGCGCAATCGGTGCTAGGCTTTGCCGACTGTTCTAGAAGATAAGAGAGAGAAAAAGCAATCGGTTCTAAGCTTGACCAAATGAGTCAAAAGAGAAGAGAGAGAAAAAGTAGTCGAAGTTAGGCTTTGTCGACTGAGTCAAAAGTGAAGAGAGAAAAAAAGTAGTCGGCGCTAGGCTTCAATGACTATGACAAAAGAGGAGAGAGAAATCCAGTCAGTGCTAGGCTTCACTGACTGTGACAGAAGAGGAGAGAGAAAGTTACCTGCTTGAAGGGTACTGACCCTTTTCTTCTCTCTCCTCTGTCTCTATCCAAGATGTATTCACAAGCTCAAGCAAAAATCAAAATTTGATTGATTGATCAGAGAATAATGAATCCCTCTTTTTGTAAAGTGAGGCATTGCCTGTTTATATAGAATTGGGCTGAAATGTGGGTGTACACCAAAAAACTACCTAGAATTGAAGAAAACTGTAGTTTAATTGAATTTAAAGATATTCTAAAATTGGGGTACAAAAGATCTGTTTTGCCCCTGCCTAACAAAATGTGTAATTTCACAACAGTCCCTGCTGCTGCCCTAAAACTTGTGTGATCCTCCATGGCTGACCCAAGGTCGTTCAGATTCCCGTTTGATCGAAATATTATTTTTTTCTTGTAAGGCCCGGCGAGGCGATCATTATGATACCAACTTCCAGCCATGATCACGAGACTTGAATTTTTGATGAATCTTGAAAATTGAGCAATTAAGTGCTTGTTCCTTGATGTTTCTTCATGATTTCTTCGGTGAACACACTAAGAATGCCGTCACGATCACATTGCAATAAACTTAACTTGATTTCGTGTCCAAATAAAGATTTTGTGTCTTACATTTTTTGTCAGAATCTTGCCATCCAACGGTCGAAATTTACAGCAGCTTTGACGCCTTCGTGTGTGAAATCCAACCGTTCATCATATGCGAGGTTAGTACCAAAGATAGCTTCGGACCTCACGCACCTCATGCAATTGGTTTCATGATGATTAGGTATGCGAGCATCGTGATCTGATTGCTCGAATGAGGCATGCTGTTTGCTGAATTTTCTGCAACTTCTTTCATAGATCAGGGACTTTCATTGAGTTTTTCTCTCTGCTCGGGTGTCGTCACCGGAGTAAAATATATCGAATACCTCATCTTGACAAGAAGAACACACTCATCAAATTTGGGAGTGATCCAACTTGGAATGAGTGAGTTATTGGCCCCGAAAGTGACTGCCCATGACTGTTAAAACAACCACCTTTAATGATGTTTTGATACAAGGTGGCCACACGGGAATAGTGTGCGGCCAACCCCTTTTCGGTATTTTATTTATAACTTTATCTTGGAGTGCCCGATTAAATCGAAACTTGACCCATGGGGGTTTTCGACCATGCTGAATCTAATGGTGGTGGTCCCACAACTATTTGATGCACCAAAGTATGGCTCTAGTTACAGGGTCCATTTCAGGGTGTTAGAGACCGATTTCGTTGAAGTTGTTTCTTTATATTCACTACCTTAGACATGTCTGATCGTAATGACACTTGGCATGCTGTCTTTTCAAGTGCTGATGAAGATCTTGACCAATTCTGAGGTAATTCTAAGAGTGTCAAAATTTCCACTATTTTGTAGGCTTTATTTTCCTGTTTCCTATAAAGGACCAAGGTGCTGAAAAATACGTTCTCGCTTATCATGTTCTCTTCTCTACCTTTATTCAAACTTTCCACTTCATCACCCTCACTTATGAATGTGCATTGCCCTAAGACAAAGGTGGGTCCTTCGGCCAACTTGTCTTGCAAGTTAACCATGATAATGTTGTGCAGAAAACAAGGTGATCACAAGTCAAGGGAGGCGATTCCGAACTAGCTGAAATAGTTGTGGGTTTTCCTCATGATCAAAAAGGGAACCTACGTGAGCCAGCCCGAGTAAGTCCCGAACCCACCGTCAATGCCTCTCTCATCGTTTGGTATACCTCCCCTTGTTCTTGAGTAAGGTTCTCAACAAAGTGATCTCAAGCCGGTTCCCTAAAAACTAGGGATATGTGCCCTCAGATCGTCCAAATCTGGCAGGCCAGATTGAGGCACCTAACCAGCTTGGTGACTCCACTGGGGGCTAACTACCCTTTCATTCGTTCGCTCTTACTTGATTAACATCATCTTTTACTTTTGTACTGCACTCATGGCATCTGGGTTATTCAACCTGTTTATCCGAGTTGGGGAGTTTCTTATCCCTACACTCGTTACAGTCCCAGGGAAGCGAGCATCTTAGGTCTCATTCCCTACACTCCTCTTGAGTTCGGACTCGCTCTCCCAGGTCCTTTCCTAGATTGGTGCGTTAAGGGACTCAAAGGTCCCTAACTCTCCACATCCTAATCATGGTGGACCTTCCACTAAGGTCTCTTGCAATGGTCACA
The DNA here is from genome assembly GCF_000471905.2 of Amborella trichopoda. The sequence continues at coordinate 7,101,528 of NW_006494931.1, read as the reverse complement.
CGTCGCTTACCACCTACAGCACGCACCCTGCGACTGGCAAGTCCCTTGACGGTCACATTGCTCAGGTACGCTTCTACGAAAGGCAAGCAGGCTTTCATCGCTTCTGAGGGTCGCCGTAAGGCCACCAGCCATGCTCCTTCACCACCTCGAGCTCCTATTCCTAAAAGCTCGACACACCAAGGTGGAGACCCTGGGGCTTCCACCCCTCCCATACACCAGAAGAATCGTAGTCCACCCACTCGAGCCATACCTCGAGGCAACACTTATGCTCCCTTGGGCTCACATCGAAGGTTAGGCCTTCTAGGGTCAAACCCTATGTTTACCATGCTTCTGAATCTCACAGCTCAAGCTAACGCTAGTCCTGCGCCAACTTGAGCACATGATGGTCGATCACTTTGTCCTCCCTCTCAGCACACATAGCTTCACCTTGTGAGAGACAGGCTCCTACTTGGTCCCTCACAGATACAAGCTCATAGGTCTCGATCTCCTAAGGCCGTATGAGCTGACCAAGCCTGGGATGACCCCCAAGTCACCTATAACGTTGCCTCTAAGGGTCCATATGCACCGAGTTTGCGAGTTCCTCCCCAACCCCAACACAGGCAGAGTTACAAACCAGCTCCTTCTTTTGTCACCCTTCCTTCATCAGGTAAACACCTCCAGACCTGGTACTCAAAGGTTTTCCTAAGTGTACCATCTTGAGTCAGCCATTTCAGCTCAGGTATGCACACAGACCCCATAAAGGAACTCGGGGCAAGGGTCTGATGGTAGATAGAAGCGTACAGCCTCTGAGGCAGCAGCCAAGATAGCCTTCTATCCTTTGACTGCAGTCTTTGCCCCAGCTGCTAGACACGCCCCTTACATACTCAAGAAGGACTGGGCAATCCAGATCTCAAGCTCAATTCTAGAATGAAGTTTATTGCATCCTTCAGATCCAACAGATGAGAACCCTGCAACTCTTATCAAGAAATGCCTCTAAGACCGTAAAGGTTACCACTCTTGATAACCTCCTGTCTTAATTTCCATTTCCCCTCTTCGGCTTTCAAAACCCGAACCAGAGGTCACAGAGCATTGCTCAGTGGTGACCGCCACAAGGAAGGACCGAGTTACCAAGAAGTCATGGTCTCAAGACCATCAAAAATCGATTCTCACACGGTCAGCATACAAGACCCAAGTCTAATTAAGGTTTGTTGAGCCCCTACGGACTGACTTGCCACAAACAACTCGCCAACCTTGACAGTCCACTTCCCCACCTAGCTCTGACCTTGCAAAAGAGATAGTTAGCATCATAGTAATCGATGACCCGTCTGATGCTCAAGAGGAGTGAATGAATGGGTTCGAGGTGATGATGCAATCCATCCTCGAGAACGACTCCTTTCATGCTGAGGACGCAGTTCCCAAGCAAGCTTTTCCACTGGCCTCACAAGACAGGTCGGCTCCCCATGCAGTTTCGCAAGCCAACATGGAACCCATGGTGACTCACAGTCTCAAGAGCAAGGTCCCGGACGTGCAAGAAATGCCGCTTTATCAAAAACCGTACCCCTCGTACATTAACCAGATGTCGTTTCCCCAAAACTATCAGAAAGGGAAGCTCCTCTTGTTCAATGGTACTACATCACCACAATAACATATTGGCCACTTCCAAGCAGCTTGTCGAGAAACGGTAACTGACAAGCGGCTCCTCCTCCGTCAGTTCATCGAGACTCGTGAGGGGCCAACCTTTCAGTGGTACGCTCGGCTGCCCCCAAGCTCGATACGCACATGGCAGAAAATGGAGAAGTTGTTCTACTAGTGTTTCTACGAGGTTCAGAGAAATGTAGAAACCATCGAGCTCATTTCCCTAACTCAAGACCCTGGTGAGCCAGTGGACAAGTTCGTTGCTGGATGGAGCAAGTTAGAAACCTATCCTGCCATTCCCATGACCAAAATGGAAGCGGTTCTGACCTGCATACAGAATATGCTGCTTGAGATCGTTCTGCAGGTCGAGGCCTCAATGTCAGAGCTCATCTCTAAAGCAGTTCATATTGAAGGTCTATCTAAACACCATGGTGGATCCCGTCAACAGCCCTCTAGCTTAGGAAACAGTTGGGGTAATGGTAATTCTCACTCCAACAATCGGGGCAACCAGCAAAACGGGGTGATTAGCGCGGTTGTTACCATGACTGACACCAAGAAAACCACCCCTTAAACCTTGGACCTTTTCAAAGGGGTAGTCACAACCAAGGCACAAGCATCACATCAGTCCTATAACAGGGTCCTGCCCACCAAAAATCTTAATCAAAGTGACTACTGGGTCCAGCACCAGAACAGGGTGTACCCCTTCAAGAAGGAGTGCGTACCTACACTGCTTCGGCTATTGTTAGCGTAGAACATGATCAAACTGCCGGAACACCAATCTTCAGAGCAGGCTGGATAGGAAACACATGAGAAATATTGCACCTATCACCGGAGAGTAGGCCACCCCACTCAAGAATGCTATACGCTCAAGGACATTATCTAAGCCCTCATCAACAAGGGCCAGATAATGCTCGAAGAGCTAAAGAAAGCCTTTCGGGCAACTAAGGCTACCCACATAGTGACAATCCAAAAGGATGACAAAGCACCCATCGTCCTCCATGCAATATTCTCTGTGATGCTTGAAGAAGGTCTCATCACGTCAAAGGCAGCAAGGCAGCCCAAGTTCCTACCTCCAGGAACTGAAAACCTGTAGTGTCCATATCACCTGATATTAGGCCACTACCTGAGGGAATGCATTGGCTTTCATGAGATCTTGGTAGGAAAGATCCAGCAGTGCTAAGAAGTTTATGGTAACCCATGAACTCACCCTCAGGTCCTCCCTCTGCTACCACAAGAAGATCTCTCGGCACAAGCTCAAGAGTGCGTTGAGCATGACCCTCTGCAGGACCTCTTCAACGCACTGCTCTAACAAGGTCTCGTTACTCCCAAACCCTCCAGGCAACCTAGGCATCTTGCCCAAGGTACTAAAGATCTCTGGTGCCCATATCACCAGGTACGGGGCCACCAGAAGAGGGAATGCACTGGCTTCGAAGCTATAGTCTCGAAGAAGGTGTGGAAGGGTTATATTGTATGTGTCGTTCTCGCAGAATGCCTCCAAGCCATCACTTCTATCCAAAAGGAAGTTCCATTACAAGTCCCTAACAAGGATACCCTAGACCCTTCTCAGCCCTCAACTTCTCAGGCATGGGAAGTCTACCTTGGTTGAAGCAGGCTCAAGTCTCTGAAGCGTGAAGCAGTCCGTCGGGCTGGGGCCACTCATCAGCCCATCATGATGGGCCATACGCCTCTCAAGGGGTCAGAAAAAAAACGATCACCCATGTCAGCTTATCGAAGGAGCCAATTCCCTCAGCCACCAGTTGAGGAAGAATTCTCAAGCCGCTTCCTCCATTGCCAACCTTGCGGGACTTCATCCGAAGCGCAGCTCGCCTTATTCTGTCGTCCACTCTGGACGACGTCCATGAGTCATCAATCTCTCGAGGCTCTCCAATGAGGGTGACAACGTTAAAAGCACCCCCCAATGGTCGGATCCAAGGTAAGACTTAAAATACCCCCTGCATTCGTCCAATGCGGGTGACGAAGTTAAAAGCACCCCCCAATGGTTACAACCGGGGCAAGACCTAAAATGCCCTCTGTACACGTCCAATTCTGGTGATGACTTAAAATGCTGCGCAAAACATTATAACTCTGCCTCTTCCTCTTCTCTTCCATCCTCTTTTATTCTTTCATAGCTGCAGCTCGATAATGCCCAGACTTTTACGTTCTAAATAGAGAACTCGAAGGCACCAACATCAGTAAGTCACATCAGATGCACCTAAGAAAGATGCTTGCCCAAGCCGCTAGCTTCCAAACAGTCGTCGACGCTCTGGCAACCCTAGTCACAACCTAGTCATCTTCAAGATCCCATTCCCAAGAGGCCTCCCACATGGTACGGATCTTGGAAGTACCACCCAGCATGGGGCAAATGAGCCTAAGATTGGGAAAGAAGCTACAACTCGCACCTCAGAAGCTCATGGTCCTCAAGTTTCGTGATCCTTCACTTTTCCTTAAACCTCAACCTCAAACCTCCACATCCTTAATACAAATCCCTATTACCTTCCTGTCTGCTCAGACCGCACAGGCTGAACAACAAAGTCAGCCAGTGCTACAAACCAAAACTCAACTAAAACCTGCTCCCAAACTACCACTCAAACCAGTGACTGAATCAGGAACACAGAAGGCTAATGAGGATAAGGTGAAATATGACGTAATTGGGCATTTGAAAAAGCTTGAAACCCTTCTGAGTATTTATGACACCCTTATGCTGTTCAAAGATTACCGTATGGCCCTGGTTTAAGTTCTTTCTATCCCGAAAGTGTACGAGACTGAAGTGGAGCCTATTGAGGTGGACCCAGCCATCTTGAGTGGGTGTTTGGCGGTCACCTTTTCTGACGATGATCTGCAGTTGGGATGCAGTTGGTAGGCAAGTTTCACAATGGTGAATTACATGCCTGCCTTGCTAACTAGGTGATCCTCACTCGGTTGGGATTAGGATCTGAAGATCTCACTCCTACCCACTTTACAGTGCAAGGGTTCAACAAGTCAGGGGAAAGCAAGCTGGTAAGGTACGCCTTCGCCTCAAGGCCAGTGACCTGAACGATTAAGCTCAATTTCACGTAATCAACACCGATATCTCTTACATGTCCTACTTGGCCACCCTTGGCTCCACGATTTGGGGATTATTCCTTCCACACTCCACTATTGTTTCAAGTATAGTCGAGATGGGAGACAACACATGGTCTATGCTGATAAGAGACCGTTCCTTGTAGCCGAGACTCACTATGCCGATGTCAAGTACTATTTCACATATCCTCTTACATCAGAAAAGCTAAAGGATGATGATTGGAAGCCTGTAAGAGAGACAGAACCCTGACCTCTTGATGATGTTGAAGACCTTGAGCGAATGATCACGGATATGTTTAGAGAGGAGAAAGACAGGGAATGGTTCTTCCCTTAACTCCTGTTAGCTCAAGTATACTGTGCCATGTATCTAAGGTCATGATGTCATCCTCGAAAAAAACCTTTCCCCCTCTACCTCTACTTCTAATTTATCAGAGAAAAATTATAAGTTAGATGCAACTTCTGAGGCTAAGGAAGCCCTAGAGGTAAACCTTCAAGCACCGAGGGTCACCTACACATCGGACCAACAAAAAGTCCTACGTGCCCCCATTGCTCTCCTAGAAGCAGAATCAACGCATCAACCACCAAGGAAGGTGTTCCAAATCCTAGCCTCCTTGAGCAAAAAGATTACCATCAGCCAAAAGAAGGCCTTACACTTCTCAGATGCTCTTGAAAACGGACAGACAAACAAAGGCTAGCCCTCTGGCTCTCAAGAACAAGACCCCATGGTAGAGCTGCAAGGTGAGGTTCGTAGCCTCCAAAAGTAGTTGAAGGCTATGCATATCGCTTCAAAGCACTTAAAGGAATTTGTCCCTGAGACTAAGACTTATGATGAACTCATCAGCAATGCGCCTCAAGTCGAAGCCAAAGCTCCCCCAGATTGGGGCATTTACAATGAACAGGCGCATCAAATCATGAGAAACCTGAATTATGAGCCCCTGTCCAATCAAACACTAATATGCGAGGAATTAATTGCTCCCCCATTCAAGGTCTTTGACGCCACGGCAGGCTGTCATAAGACAAATCAAGGAGTGGCTACTCTTCTTCATCTCACACTCTGGGGCAGGAATGGTAAAACATAAAGAGAGGGAAGAATAAAAGAGTCACACATCACACTTAGCAAAAGAGAGAGATTTCATTCATAAGTCAAAAATTTATACAAATGTTAGCATATAGAGGAAGTAAAAGGCATATAGGGGCACATTATTATCAATGCCAATAATTCATGCACAGAGAATTAAAAATGAGGGCATTCGCTCAAGCCTCAAGATTGAGCCGATAATAGTCCTGTTGTGTCCACTTGATTCCATCCTTCATAGCCACCGTCTGGAGAAGGGCACACTTTCTAACCAATGGGAGGCATTCTCTGCTCATTAGCTGAGGTGAGGACGAGTCTCTTCCTACCTCATGGGCCATATCAGGTAGGCCTTCCAAATCATTGATGTTCCGTTCAAGAATCACCATGTCATCCCCATTTTCAAAATAGATGATTTCTTTAGATATCAAAGGAACCTTTGAAGGCAAGCTCTCAAAATCTGAGTGAACGAACTGTCGCATGAGCAAGTTGGTTTTAAGGTTACCCAAGTGTGCTGCCGCAACATGTGTGACTCATCCCCATTTTCAAAACAAGAGATTTCTTTTGATATCGAAGGAACCTTTGAAGGCAAGCCCTCAAAATCTGAGTGAACGAACTGTGGCATGAGCAAGATGATATTAAGGTTACCCAAGTGTGCTACCGCAACATGTGTGACAATCAAAGGCCCAGGGAAGAATTTAAGTAGAGCCCTGATAGAAGGATATTTCGGAATAGAAGCTGATTGTTCTAATCCGGAACTGCGCTAGCCTGTTGAGCTACTGTAGTCACCCTCTTTTTGAGCAAGTCTTCACAAGGGATGTCCAAGTACATGAGGCTGTCCATCAGCCTCTTCATCAAAAGTGAGAACACGATCAACTCGAAGAAAGAAGCTCCGATGAAAAGTTGATAAGCAACTCTGAGAAGGTCATTTCCAAATTCCTTAGAGGCATTACGGTTATTGAGCCTAGTAACCTATACAGGGAAAGGCATCTTGGCCTGTGATACGATAAAGCCACGGCGAATGTGCCAAATGAGAGGATGAATAACTCGCTGCAAGAAAGAGGTGACTACAAAAGCTACACATATGATAGGTTCACTTTGAGTAGGAAGTACAAGTCCCCCTCTCAAGGTTTAAAGACAAATCGCCCTGTTGCCCAGTACTATTAGGTCACAAAAGGGCACCGGTTCACCCTCGCCCTTAGAAGCAACAGCTTGAGATGAAGGATGCGGCTCATTCTTAGTAATGAGAGGCTCTTCGTCCTCGATAACAATAAGGTCCTTTTTGGGAGAGACCTGCATTATGGGAACTTTCAAAGCCTTGGCCGACTGTCAGGAAGACATCTAACTGAGAGGCTCTTACCGACAGCTGGCTATGCACAAGCAAAACCCAAAAGGCAGGACTATCACCGCCTTTTGGCCAATGGCAAGCTATCGTCGTCTCGTGACTAAAGGGGCTATCGCCATATGCCGAAGTAAAGCACTTGACATTGCTTACGCTCCAGCTGTTCGCAAGCATCCCACGTGCGGCACGCCACATCCCTCGAAATCCAGACATGTTGTCTGACAATTGCCACATGACCTGTCAGCACGCGTGCGGACGGTGATTGTTCGCCGTATCACAATTCACCTTCCTGACCATTACAGGTTCGCACCGCCTTGGTTTTGACAAACATTTCCTCTTCTCGCCGGGAAACCCTTCCTTGTCTGTTCCCTCTCCTCCACCGATGACTTAGCTATAGTAAAACCATCGGAATTCCTGTTGAAGTTCCCTTGCGACCCTGTGGGTTTCCTTTCTCCCTTCTTCACACTCTAAACAATCGCAGAATTTCTAGTAGAGAGCCTTCTCCTTCTCTGTCGCTGAACGCTACACCGTCAGAGTCCCCTGACCTCTCTACAAGTTGTCAACGATCACAAAAAGATAAAAAAATCACTGAGTTTTGGTAGAGCACCACTGCTCCCCTCATAATAGCATCAATGGCCGTCAGTCTTCACCGAAAAAGTCACGGTAAAAATCTGAGTAGCCCCTGTTCCCTTCTCAAAAAGCCTTGGCACTCTCTGAAAACACTTGCATGCACTATGCGAAGGCTCACAACCTGCTCAAGCTCACCAAAAAACTCTTGAAGGCTTCTATGCTACAAGTATTGGCTGGGAAACTCTTGTCGGAAGTCTCTTGGTGGAAGCCCATCTCTCTCTCTAAAAACAAAAAAACCCTCTTTGACTGTTTTACCTTTCGTAGAAACAGTAAAATGGGGGTTTCCCCCCCTTTTATACTCGGCAGTACCGCAAACTGCCCCTCACAAGCTTGAAATGGCACCGTAGTCATCATATTTACATGGTGACGCAACCAGGGAGGGTCGGGTGAGGACGAGACCTTGGTGCAAGTCACATCTGCCCAACACCGCGAGCTTCTTTAACTGGACTATTGTCACGTGCTCCTTTGAAGGGCTATTGTCGTGCACTCCGTATCACCATGCACTTTACTAATAGCCCTATCGTCACAAGCTTCACTTGGGACTATCGTCGTGAGCCTCTTTAAAAGGGATATCACCACGTGCCTCTCTCTAGTGACTAACGTCGTGTGCTTGCCTATGCCGGTTGAGGTCCTCTCGAGCTACCCTAAGTCGTGACCTGTAATCCCTAATGAAGTTGGGAAGCCGGCCGCCACCATATATCCCGAGGGAGTCCCATTTGTTTTCTGAAATAATACTATTTGAAGACATTTTGCAGCACCATGGGTCCCCGGTGCTGAATAAAGTAGAGAAGTCAATCAATAAAGCCTGATAAATAGTGGAAATTTCGACAGTCTTAGAATGGCCCCAGAACTTGTCAAGATCTTCCTAAGGACTTTATAAAGTCTCTTACCAAGTTTCGTGACATTCTAACATGCTTAAGGTGGTGCAGACTAAGAAATAGTTCGATAGAATCTTGCTCTAACACCCTGAAATGGACTCCTAAAACTCCAACTCTACGTTGGAGCATCAAACAATCATGAGGCCACTTCTATTAGATCCGACATGATTGAAAACCCTCAAGGCTAAAATTGCAGCTTAAACAGACACTCCAAGAAGAAGCTAGAGGCAAAAGATAAAAACAGGAGGCGCTGCACACTATTCCCATTCAGCCACCCTGTAGCTAAAGTCCATTAAAAGAGCAGTCTCAAACAGTGACTTGCAAGCATAATATCTCCCTTGTCCTGAGTCGGATCGTGTTCAAATTTTGTAAACGTGTTCGTATTGTCGAGACGAGCTTTTGATATATAGCATGCCTGGCGACAACCCCCGAGCATGAAGAAAAGCTAGAGAGAAGTTGCCGATCCGTGAAGGAAGTTGCAGAAAAATCAGCAGCGACATGTCTCACTCGAACAACCAATTCACGAGGCTCGCATATTGGATCGACGCAAGATCAATTCCATCATGTACGTAACGTCCAAGGCTATCACTGATTTGAACCCTGTGGATGATGAAAGGTCGGATTTCGCACACGAAGCTGAGAGAGTGACTGTAAATTCCGATGTTTGAATTTTAGATTCCATCTAAAATTTCATAGTTGAAAAATTCTCATCAGGACACGAAATTGAGTTTCGTTTTTTTCCATGCGATCGTGACGGCCTGGTCAGTGTGATCCAGATGAAGAAAACATGGAAAACAATCAAGGAATGAGCACACTATCGATTTGAAGTTTCAAGATTCATCCAAATTTCAAGTCGCATGCTCGTGGCTTAAAACCACGATCCATGGCTCAAAGTTAGCATCCAATCAATTGCCATGCCGAGCCTTATAAGAAAATAATTTTCTTACAAATAAATGGGCACTAGAGAAACCACGGATCATCCACGAAAGATCACACACGTTCTAAAGTAGCAACAGGGACTGTTATGGAATTCCACGAATCAATTCCCCTTCTTTTCGTTTTTCTCTATCTCCCAGCAAGGGTCGCAGATGGCACTGCTCATCGCCGTCCGTAGATGTGACCTTGAAGTCTAAGTGATGGGCTCAGACGGCGCAGCCTATTGCTACCTGCAGGGGCCTTCCCCTGTTGCGTGCCTATCGCAGACAGCAACGTCTATTGCCCCCAGCAAAGGGTCACAGCAACACCTATCACCCTCGACGAGCTACTTTCGTGCACTCTGTGCTTGTCACTATTTGCGAGCTTCCTTCACGTGCTCAGTGCCTATAGTCATCCGTAGGTCTCTCTTGCATCCTACGCCTATCACCGTGTGCCTCAGAAGGAACTATCGTCGTGTGCTTCACAAGTGGCTATCGCCCCGCACTTCACAAGAGGATATCGCCGCTCATGAAGGGGTGTGTTGCCTTCACTTGTTGTCAACGACGATGCCTAGTGCCACCTGTAGTTCACTGCTCACCCTCCAGTTGTGAGAAGTGTCTAGCATCGTCCAAGGGTACTATGCTATTCCACGGTTGTGAGTGGCGATGCCTAATGTCGTCGGGACCCCATCTCTTCATCGTCTCATTCCTTCTCTCCATCCTCTTTTCACTTAACTGAGGGTAGACTCTGACTAGGACTGTTATAAAGGTCTAGCTTTCGAGCAGTATTATCGTCATGCTGGTCTTGAGTACCATGCCTGTCTTGCTGCCACAACAGATCACAACATATTAGGACAGTCTTATCTACCTCAGTTTAAAGTAGTATTGCCCGTGCTAATCCTGAGTACCATGCCTGTCTTGCTGCCACAACAAATGAGCACAATCTTATCGACCTTGATTTCTAGTAGTATTATCGTGTACTGGTCTTGAGTACCATGCCCGTCTTGCTACCACACCTAGTCGGTCACTGGTCCAGCTATCATGCTAATTGCGTCCCCTTATCAAGTTCTCTTCTCTGCCATCATTCGAACCTTCCACTTCATCACCCTCACTTATCAACGTGCATTGCCCTAAGACAAGGGTGGGTCCTTCGGCCCACTTGTCTTGCAAGTTGACCATGACAATGTTGTGCAGAAAACAAGGTGGTCACAGATCATGGGAGGCGATTTCGAAATAGCTGAAGTAGCTAGGGGGCTTTCTTCATGATCTAAGAGGGAGCCCACACGAGCCAGACCGAGTAAGACTGGATCCCATCTTAAATTCCTCTCTCATCAGTTGGTATACCTGCCCTTGTTCTTGAGCAAGGTTTCCGAGAGAGCAATATCAAGTCTCGGGTTTCCTAAAAACCCAAGATATGTGCCACCAGATCATCTAGATCAGAAGGACGAGATCGAGGCACCTAACCGGCTCGATGACTCCACTGGGGAGTTACTACCCCTTCGTCAATTCGCTCTTGCTTGATGAACATCACCTTTTACTTTCTGTAGTCCATTCATGGCATCTGGGTTAATCAACTCGTTTATCAGAGTTGGGGATTTTCTCATCCCCGCACTTGTGACTGTCTCCGAGAACCGAGCCTCTCATGTCTCATTCATGACACTCTTGAGTCAGGACTCGTAGTCCGGCTCCTAGGTCCTTTCCTAAATTGGTGCGAGAAGGGACTTGAAGGACCCTAACTCCCCACATCGTAATCCTGGTGGACCTTCCACCAAGGTATCTCGCATTGGTAGCACGTCTGCTACGGCCCACAACACACACCCTACTATTGACGAGTCCCTTGTTAGTCACATTACTGGGGTACGTCGGATGGCTGCCTTGTTCGCTTCTACGAAAGACAAGCAGGTTTTCATCACTCTTGAGGGTCACCACAAGGTCACCCCCATGCTTCTTCACCACGTCGAGCTCCTATTCCTAGAAGCCCAACACACCAAGACGGAGACCCTGGAGCCTCCTCCTCTCGCACACACCCAAAGGCTCGTTTCCTGCCCATTCGAGCCACACCTTGGGGCAACGCTCATGCTACCCTAAGCTCGAATCCAAGGCTAGGCCTTCTCTGGCAAAACCCTACAGACGCCATGCATCTGCATCTCAAAGATCGAGGCAGCGCAAGTTCTACGCCAACTCAAACACATGAGGGTCTATCACATTGTCCTCCCTCTCAGCAGACACAACTTCACCTTGTGAGAAACAGGCTCCTACCAAGTCCCTCACAGACACAAGCTCATAGGTCTCGACCTCCAAAGGTCGAACCAACTGACAGAGCTTAGGTTGACCCCAAGTCACCTGGAGTACTGCCTGTAAGGGTGCACACGCACCGAGTTTGCAGGTTCCTCCCCGACCTCGACTCAGCCGGAGTAACAATGCATCTTGTTCTTCTGTCACTCGTCCTTCACCGGGAAAACACGAGACCTGGTACTCAAAGGTTTTCCCTAAGAGTTCCATCTTGAGTCAGTCGCCTCAGCTCAGGTATGTACTCAGACCCCACAAGGGAACTCGAGGCTTGGGTATGATGGCAGATAGAATCCTACAACCTCCGAGGCAGCAGCCCAGATTTCCTTTTATCCTTGGACCGCACTCTTTGCCCTAGCTACTAGACACGACCCTCACATGCTCAAGAAGGACGGGGCAATTTAAATCTCAGGCAAAATTTTGGAATGGAGTTTATTACAGCCTCCAGATCAAGCAGAAGACAAAACCTACAATTCCTAACTAGAAAGGCCTTTAAGACAATAGAGTTTACCACTCTCGTTAACCTCATGTCTTACAATTCCTTTTCCCCTCTTTGGTTTTCAAAACCCCAACAAGAGTTTCAAGAGCATTGCTCGGTGGTGACCGCCACAAGGAAGGACCGAGTTACCAAGAAGTCATGATCCCAAGACCGTCAAGAACCAGTTCTCACATGGTCAGCATACAAGATCCAAGTTCAGTCGAGGCATGCTGAGCCCCTATGGACCGAATTGCCATGGCCAAATCGCCAACCTCGGCAGTCTACCACCCCACCAGGCTTTGACCCCCCAGAAGAGATGGTCAGCATCATGGTGATCAACGTCCCGTTCGACGCCCAAGAGGAGCAAATAAATAGGTTCGATGTGATGATACAGTCCATCCTCGAGAAGATGGATCATCTAAAGGCCTCCAGATCCCCTTCGTCTCACCATGAGATCGACTTCCCATCTAGTGAGGACACAGCTCCCAAGCAAACCTCCCCACCAACCTTCGAAGATAGCTCGGCTCCCCATGCAGTTTTAGAAGTGGACATAGACACCATGGTGACTCACAGCCTCAAAAGCTAGGTCCCAAGCATGCAAGGGCGCCTCTTTATCTAAAGTCGTACCCCTCATACAATGACCAGGTACCATTTCCCCCAAACTATCAAAAAGCGAAGCTTCCCCTGTTCAATGGTTCTACGTTGCAACAACAACATATCTCCCACTTCCAAGCAGCTTGTCAAGAAACGACAACTAACTAGCGGCTCCTCCTCCATCAGTTCATCGAGACTCTCGAGGGGCCAGCATTTCAGTGGTACGCTCGGCTGTCCCCAAGCTCGATACGCACATGACAGGAAATGGAGAACTTGTTCTACCAGCGTTTCTACAAGGTTTAGAGAAACGTAGAAACCATCGAGCTCCTTAACGTGACTCAAGACCCTTGTGAGCCAAGGTACAAGTTCATCGCCTGATGGAGGGAGTTGGCAACCTATCATGCCACTCCCATGGCCAAAAACGAAGAGGTTCAGGCATGCATACAGAATATCCTGCCTGAGATCTCTCTGCAAGTCGAGGCCTCCAATCCAACCTCCATGTCAGAGCTCATCTCTAAAGCATTTCGTGTTGAAGGTCTGTCCAAACGCCATGTTGGATTCCGTCAACTGCTCTTTAGCTTAAGAAATGGTCGAGGCAATGGAAATTCTCACTCCAACAATCAGGGCAGCCAGCAAAAAGGGGTGATTAGTGTGGCTATTGCCGTGATTGACATCAAGAAAGCCGCCCCTGAAGCTCTAGACCTCTTCAAAAGGGTAGTCACAACCAAGGCACAAGCGTCACAGTAGTCCCATAACAGGGTTACGCCCCTTAAAACTCCAAATTGAAGCAACTACTGGGTCCAGGAATAGAACAAGGTGTACCTCTTTGAGAAGATGTGGGTCCCTGCACCGCTTCGGCTATTGTTAAAGCAGAACATGATCCGACTGCCAGAAGTCAAATCCCCAGAGCTACCTGGACAGGAAACACGTGAGAAATATTGCGCCTATCATCAGAGAGTAGGACATCCCATTCAAGAATGTTATACGATCAAGGACATTATCGAAGCCCTCATCAGATAAAGCTTGAAGATCTAAAGAAAGCATTCGAGGCAACAGAGGCTTCTCACATAGTGACACTCCAAGTGGAACTGTCCTCCATGAAATATTCTCTGTGATCCTCGAAGAAAGTCTCGTCACACTAAAGCCAGCAAGGCAGCCCAAGTTCTTTCCTCCAGGAACTGAAGACCTCTGGTGTCCATATCACCTGGTACGCGGCCACGACTTTAGCGAATGCATTGGCTTTCACAAGATCTTGACAGGAAAGATGCAGTAGTGCCAAAAAGTTCATTGTAACCCAGGAACTCACCCTCTGGTCCTCCCTCCGCCAGCGCAAGAAGACCTATTGGCACAAGATCAAGAAAGTGCTGAGCCTGACCCTCTGCTGGACCTCTTCGAGGCAATGCTCCAACAAGGTCTCGTTACTCTCAAACCCTCCAAGCAACCTAGGCATCTTGCCCAAGGTACCGAAGATCTCTAGTGCCCATATCACCCGGTGTGGGGCCACGATTTGAGGGAATGCTCTAGCTTCGAAGCTATTGCCACGGAAAACATGCGACAGGGTGATATTGTGAGTGCCGTCCTCCCAGAATGCTTGCAATCCCATTCAAAAGGAAGTTCCACTACAAGTCCCTAAGAAGGATACCCTAGAACCTTCTGAGCCCTCAACCTCTCAAGCATGGGATGGCTACCATGGGCGAAGCAGGCTCAAGTCCCTGAGTCAAGCAGTCCGCCAACCCAGGGCCAATCATCAGCCAATCATGATGGACCATACGCCTCCCAAGGGGTCTAAAAATGGATAAACATCAAGTTCAGGTCACCAAAGGAACCACTTTCGTCAGCCACAAGTAGAGGAAGAATTTCTCGGGCCTCTTCCTCCAGTACCGACCTTACAGGACTTCATCCTAGGCACACCTCTCCATATCCAGTCGTCTAATCACGAGGACGCCCCTAAGTAATGAACTGCTCGACACTCGACTAAAAGAGTGACGACATTAAAATCACCCCCAATGGTCAGAGTCGGGGTAAGTCCTAAAATACCCCCTGCACATGTCCAATTCTGGTGACGACGTAAAAAGCTTCCCATATCATTTTAACTCTTCTTCTTCTCCTTCCTCCTCTTCTATCTCTTTTGCAAGTGCAGCTCGACAGTGCCCAGACTTTGACACTCTAAATAGAAAGCTCGAAGGCATCAACATTAGTAGGTCGCAATAGAAACACCTAAGAAAGATGCTTGCTCCAATGGTGGGCTTCCTAACAGTCGCCGACGCCCAGATAGCCCTAGTCACGATCGAGCCATCTTCAAGTTCATATTCTCATGAGGCCTGTCACATGATTCAAGTTCATGAAGCACCACCCAACTGGGGGCAAGTGCTGAGTGACCCTAAGCACGATGTCATGGACTCCATGTTCAAAGTTGACCCTTTCATTGCTTGGTCCAATCAGGGGCTGAAAACCACCTCTTGCACTAGGACCCTCTTAGAAGCTGAAATGTCAAGATCTTGATCCTTTACACTTGAGATTGAAAAGAAGCATCCTGAATCCCATGACAAAGAGTTACAAGAAGCTCCAGAAGAGTGGGAGGAAGGTGGTCAGGCCACTACTGACGAGCTTGAAGAGATAAACTTAAGGGATGAGGCCGACTAAAGGCCAACTTTCATCTCAGCAAAAATGTCCCTAAAAGAGAAAGAAAGTTACATTTCCCTACTCTGAGCAAACCACGATGACTTTGCCTGAAATTATCATGAGATGTCAGGTCTTGATCCTCAAATTTTTGATCATCACCTCGACATTGATCCATCCATCAAGCCCATAAAGCCGAAATCAAGAAGGTTTAGACCTTACTTTGATATGCAGATTAATACTGAGGAGAACAAGCTCAGGCAAGCTGGATTCATAGGCAAAGTCAAATACCCAAAATGGCTGACAAATGTTGTCCCAGTCAAAAAGAAAAATGGTCAAATTAGAGTCTGTATTGACTTTCATGATTTGAACACTGCCCGCCGTAAGGTAGAATTCCCTCTACCATTTACCGAGATGCTCGTTGATTTCACGGCTCATTGCAAAATCTTCTCCTTCATGGATGGGTATTCTGGTCATCATCAGATCAGAATGGCACAAGAAGATGAAGAGGCCACAGCATTCTTGACCCAAAAAGGTTTCTTTTGCTACACTATAATGCCTTTCGAGTTAAAGAATGTCGATGCCACGTACCAACAAGCTATGATGACTATCTTTAAGGACATGATGCATAAGGAGGTCGAGTGTTACGTGGACGACTTGGTGGTGAAGTCCGAAGCAAAGGATCTTCACATGAAGAATCTTGAAAAGTTATTTGAGTGGCTGCAGCGTCACCAACTCAAGATGAATCCCTTGAAATGCACCTTTAGCATACACTCAAGAAAGTTCTTTGGGTTCATCGTGAGGTATCATTGGCTCGAGATTGAGCCGGTCAAAATCAACGCGATCTAGGACATGCCACTGGCTACAACTTTGCGTTAGCTTCAATCCCTCAAAGGACGACTGGCCTACATCTGAAGATTCATCTCGAACCTCTCGGGTCGATGCAAGCCCTTTTCACACCTCATGAAGTAGGACACCCCCTTCATATGGGATGAGGCGTGCGAAGCTGCACTTGATGATATCAAGTAGTACTTGTTGAATCCTCCTTGTTGGGAGATAATTTTCATCAACATGGGGCCCCGGCTCAATAAGGGCCTAGCAAATAGTAGAACATCCTACAGTCTTGGAATAGCCCCAAAACTGGTCAAAATCTTCATGTAGAATCTCAAGAGTCTCCTGCCAATTTTTGTCGTATTGTGACATGTCTAAGGCAGTGCAGAGTGAGAAACAGTTCCAGAAAAATAAGCCTCTAGCACACTATAACTAAAGCTACATTTTCGGTATCTTAATTTGCTCTGAGAGCACTGCCATTGGATCCTGCACCGTTGAAAGCTCTTAGAGGTCAATTTTCAGTTTAAATAGACACTCTAGGAAGAAGTTATAGAGAAAAGAGTGAAACAGGAGGAGCCGCACACTAATCCCGGGCTGCCACTCGACAACTCCTCACCATTGAAGGGACAATCACAAATAGTGGCTTTTTATGCTCATATCTAGCCCGTCCCAATTCAGATTGTGCTCAAATTTGGTGAGCTAGTTTGTCTCATCAAGACGAGCGTTTTGATATGTGGCATGCCCCACGACGACAACCGAGCCGAAGAAATGTTAGAGAGAAGTTGCTTATCTATGAAGAAAGTGCGGGAAATTCAACAGCATCGTGCCTCTCTCAAGAGGCCAAATCATGCCGTTCGGGAGCCCGATCTATGCAAGACCAATTCCATCACATGCGTAAGTTCTCGGGCTATAATTGACCCGAACCTCGTATATGATGAACAGTCGAATTCTGCACACCAAACCAATGAAGTGACTGCAAATTCTGTCGTCGAAATTTCTTACTCCAGCCAAAATTCCAATGTTTCAAAATCTTCATTCGGGCATGGAATTGAGCTGCGTTTGTTGCCTTGCCATCGTAACGGCATGCTCAGTGTGATCTAGTGAAGAAATCATCGAAAAACATCAAGGAGCGAGCACACTATCGATCTGAAGTTTAAAGATCCATTCAAATTTCAAAACACATGATCGTGCACCTAAAACACGATCCATGACTCGAAGGTGGTATCAAATCGATTGCCATGCCGAGCCCTACAAGAAAACAAATCATCTTTCAATCAACCGGGCATCAGAACGACCCCGGATCATCCATAAAAAATCATGCATGTTCTAAGGCAATACAAGGACTGTTATGAAATTCCACAAATTGTTAGGAAGAGGCAAATCTATCATTTTGCACCCTATTGTGTAATTTGTTTTAATTCAATTTAATCTTAATTTCCAGCAATTATGGTTACTTTTGATCATCCACCCATGTTTTGGACAAATTCTATATATACCACGTACCATCATTGTACGTAAAAAAAAAGAAGAGAAAAAAGGAGACACACAAAGTGGATTCAGCCCTTTACAAACATAGAGTTTTTACATAATAAATTTTTTCTTTCTTCTCATTGTTGGGTCACATTTGGAGAGGGAGAGTAAGGTGAGAGAAACTCTTAGACCGGTACCCCTAGGCTCGACGTAAATCTTCCCTCTCTTCCTCTCATTCTTCTTCCTCTTCTCCATCTGAGTTCCTCTCGAAGGCCATGCATGGTAGTGGCATTGCCATGCAGGCCTCTTCAGTGGTCTCACAGGTTGCACATGGCAATGGCAGCGCCATGCGTGAGCTTCTTCCCTCTTCTGTTTTCATCTCTACCTTCTAGTAAGGCTTGCAGATGGCGCTGCTCATCATCGTCCGTAGATGTATCCTTGGCATGTCAACAAGGAATGCGGGTAGTGAAGCCTATTGCCGTCCGCAGGGGCTTCATCATGTCGTGTGACTATTGCAGGTGGGCGATGTCCATCGCTGTTTGCAAAGGGTCACGACAATACCCGTCGCCGGGCGTAGGCTCCTTCCGCGCCCGTTGCGTTCATCGTTGTGCGCTCTACTAGAGGTACGCGTCGTGTGACTCATGAGAAGTTACCGTCGTGCACCTCATCAAGAGTTGTCGCCATCCACAAGGGACGTGTTGCCTCCTCGCATTGCCAACGATGATGCTTATTACCACCCGCGGGCTTCTCTCGTGTTCCACGGCTACCACTGTATGTCTCACGGGGAGCTATCACCGTGAGCCTCACCAGAAGCCACCACCATCCAGAAGGGTCACGACATCTTCTCATGATGCCAACGATGATGCTCATTGTTGTCTGGGTTCTTCTTCTCTCTACCTTCTCACTCTCTTTCTCTTCTTCCCCTCTTCGTCTCTTTATTCTTTTCTCTTCTCACTTGATTGAGGGTAGACTTAGCCTGACACTGCCATATTAGCTTCGGTTTGGAATAGTATTGTCGCCGTGCTGGTCTTGAGAACCATGCCCGTCTTACTACCACTCTGAGTCGGTTATTTTCCATTTGTCATGTTAGTCTCACCTCTCCATCAAGTTCTCTTCTCTTTCTTGTCCTTTTTTAAACCTTCCGCTTCATCACTTTTATATGAACATACAATGCCCTAGGACAAGGGTGGGTCTCTTTGACCCACTTGTCTGGCAAATTAACAGTGAAAGTGTTGTGCAGAAAACAAGAGGATTGCAGGTCAAGGGAGGCAATTTCGAACTAGCTAAAGAATCTGGGGGGCTTTCTTCATGATCTAAGAGGGCACTCACCTGAGCCAGCCCAAGTAAGTCCCGAACCCACCTTAAAATCCTCTCTCATCGGTTGGTATACCTGCCCTAGATCTTGAGTAAGGTTTCGAGAGAGCGCTCTCAAATCCCAGCTTCACTAGAAACAAAAGATACGTGCCTCCAGATCATCTAGATCTGAAGGGCGAGATCGAGGTCCCTAACCAGCTTGGTGACTCCACTGAGGACTTACTACTCGTTAGTCGGTTCACTCTTGTTTAACCAGTATCTTCTTTTACTTTCTGCATTAATTTCTATGGTATCTGGATTGTTCAACCCATTTATCTGTGTCGGGGACTTTCGTATCCCTGCACTAGTGACGGTTCTAGGGAAACGAACTGGTCATGCTTCTTTCCCTACTCTCTTACTGATTTGCGACTCTCAGGTTCTTTCCTAGGTTAGAGCGAGATGGGACATAAATGTCCTTGACTCCTTGCTTCCTCGGCCCTGGTGGACCCTCAACCAAGGCCCTTTGCATTGGTAGCACATCTGCTACCGCACACCGCACACACCCAAGGGCTAGTAGTCCATCCACTCGAGCCGCACGTCAGGGCAACCTTCACATCACCTTGAGCTCGCATTCAGAGCTAGGCTTTCACGGGCCGAACCCTGCATTAGCCATGCATTTGCTTTCCACAGCTTGGGGTAGCGTTAGCTCTATACCACCTTGAGCACATGAGGGTCGACCGCTCCATCCTCCCTCCTAGCACACACAGCTCCAGTCTGTGAGAGATGGGCTCTTGCCCGATCCCTTGCTAACACAAGCTCATAGGTGTCAACCTCCTCAGGTCAAACCCATTACCAAAGCTCGGGCTGACCCCAAAGTCACCCAGACGGCTAACCCTAAGGGTGCACAAGCACCATCTTTGCCTGTTCCTCCTCCGTCCAGACTCAAGCGAAGTCATGAAATAGCTACCTCCTTTATCATTCTCCTGATACCAGGCAAGCACCTAGATCCCTGGTACTCAAAGGTCTTCCCTAAGAGTACCATCTTGAGTTAGCCTCAGGTCAGTCGTGCACTCGGGCCTCACAAAAGAATTCGGGCCAATGACTTGATGTCAAACAGGGGCCTCCAGCCTCCAAGGCAGAAACCCAGGGTGCCTTCTGTCCTTGGACCCTACTCCATGCTCCAACTCATAGACATGACCCTTACATGCTCAAAGAAAGAGGGGTATTCTAAGTCTCAGGCTCGGTTTTGGGATGAGGTCCACAACCTCCTCAGGATTAGGCAGACGAAGGGCCTGCAGATCCTTACCAAAGAAGCCTCCAAGGCAGTTGAGGTCCCCACCCTTGGTGACCTCTTGCCTCATAATTCATTCTTCCCCCTCCAAACTCTAGAACCTGAATAGTTTCAAGAGTATTGCTCGGTCATCACTGCCCAAAAGCCACGGTCCGAAGACCATCGAGAACGGGTCCTCACAAGATCGGCATACAAGGCTCGAGTGCAGTCAAGGCAAGCTGAGCCCCTACAGACTTACTTTCCACCCATGACTCTCCAACCAGGGCAGTCCATTACGCCACTAGTCTCCAACCCTCCAGAAGAGATGGTCAGTGTCATGGTGATCAGATGAACAAGTTTGAGGTAATGATGCACTCCATCCTTGAAAAGATGGAACGCTTAGAAACCTCCAGGTCCCCTTCTTAGACTGATTCCCCCTATCGATGAGGACACGATTCCCAAACAATCTCCCCCGTCGGCCCCCCAAGATAGTTCTGCCTCCCTTGGGGTCTCCCAAACGGATATAGATGCCATGGTGGCCCATAGTCTCAAGAACAAGGTCCTAGGCATGCAAGAGGCACCGCTCTACCAGAAGTCGTACCCTTCGTACATTGACCAAGTGTCGTTTCCCCCAAACTACCAAAAAGGGAAGCACCCCCTATTCAACGATACTACGTCCCCTCACCAGCATACCGTCCACTTCCAAGTAGTGTGTCAAAAGATGGAGATTGATGGATGACTCCTCGTCCATCAGTTTGTTAAGACTCTCAAAGGGCCAGCCTTCCAGTGGTACACTCTCTTGCCTCCAAACTCGGTGCACACATGGAAAGAAATGGAGCAGTTGTTTTACCAACATCTCTATGAAGTCCAATGGAATGTGGAAACCATTGAGCTTCTTACTCTGATGCAAGACCTTGGTGAGTTGGTTGACAAGTTCATCGTCCAATGGAGAGAGCTGACAACCTTTCATGCCACTCCCATGACTGAGAAGGAAGCAGTCCAGACCTGCATACGGAACATGCTTCTCGAGATCACCCTACATGTCGAGTCATCCAATCCACCCTCCATGTTAAAGATCATCTCTAAGGAAGTTCATATTGAGGGATTGTACAAGCACCATGGCATCTCTCGTCAACAACCCACTGCCTCAAATTCTTGCTCAAACAGTTTGGGCAACCAAAAGGCAGTGATCAACGTGGTCGTCACCTTGACTAACACTAAGATTGTGGTTCCTCGTACCCCTGACCTCTTCAAGGCAACCTCTTCAAGGCAATGATGCCTCAGGCCCGGGGCAAGTCGCAGTCCTACAATGAGGTCCCGCCTCTTAAAAATTCTACGCGAAATGACTTTTGGGTCCAGCACTTGAATAAAGTTTACCCCTTAGTGGACTCCTGTATTGCTCCGACTTCTACTAGAACAGAACATGATCTAGCTGTCGGAGGTCAACACCCTAGAGCCTGTTGGGCAAGAGATAAATGAGGGGTACTGCGCCTATCACAGGAAAGTAGGCCACCCCACTCATGATTACTATAAGCTCAACGACACTATCTTGAAACCCTTATTAACAAGGGTCACATAAAGCTCGAAGAGTTAAAGAAATTGTTCGGGGCAACTGAGGCTTCTTAAAAAATAACTATCCAAGAGGGTGATGATGCGCCCACTATCCTCCATGCATTTTTCGCCATAATGCTCGAAGAAGGACTCGTCACCTGAAAGCCGACAAGGAAACCAAATTCCTGCCTCCAAGAACTGAGAACCTCTGGTGCGCGTATCACCAGATTTAAGGCCATGATGTTAATGAATGCACCGGCTTCCACAAGCTCTTGGCAAGGAAGATACAACAATTCCATGAAGCTCATGGTAACCCAGGAGGACACCCTCAAGTCCCTCTTTTGCCAGTGCAAGGAGACATTCTGATGTATGCCCAGAGAAACACAGAGAAAGACCCTTTGTAGGCTCTCTTTGAGGTAATGATACAGCGAGGCCTCATCACTCCCAAGCCCGCTAGGCAGCCTAAGCACAAAGCCCAGGGTATGGACAACCTCTGGTGCCCATATCACCAGTATGGGGCCATGAGCTGAAGGAATGCTCTAGGTTCGAAGCTATAGTCGGGGAGAAAGTCCAAAAAGGCCGCATTGTTTGTGTCGTCCTCCCAGAACGCTTCCAGGTCGTTGCTCCCGTTCAAGAGGAAGCCACACTACAAGCCCCTCATGAGCATACAACAGACCATTCAGAGCCCTTGACTTCTCAACCCTACGAAGTTTACCATGGCCGAAGCTGACTCAAGTCCTTGAAGTGTGAGGCAGTCCACCAAGCTAGGGCTACTCACTAACCTGTACGACAGTCCAAACACTTCCTCAGGGATCCAGAAGAAATCACAAGCACCTAGGTTGGCTCACCGAACCTGCAAGCTAGATAAGGGGTCTTTGCTCAAGAGGATGGTTGGGAATAAAGTCAAAGGAACTTGTTACCTAGGAACAATCTCGAATGTCAGGATAAGTAAATCCCCGATCTGGATAAATGGGTTACAAAACCCACAAGCCATAATAAAATGTGAAAAGATAATGAAAGCAGATAATAAAAGACGAAACTAGCCAAACAAGAATGACTCGACTATGGGGTAATAAGTCCACAATGGAGTCGCCAAGCTGGTTAGGTGCCTTGATCTCGCCCTGCGGACCCTTTGGGGATCGGGCGGCACGTGTCTTGGGTTTCGAGCAAAGACCTGGGACGTTTTTGAGATCGCTCTCTCGAGAACCTCGTTTGAAAACAGGGACAGGTGTTACCAACTGTTGAGAGAGGAATTTAAGGTGGGTTCGAGACTTTCTCAAGCTGGCTCGCGTGGGCGCCCTTTTGGATCACGAAGTAAGCCCCCCATTAGTAAAACTGGTTCGGAATCGCCTCGCTTAGCATGTATTCTTCTGTTTTTTGCAATCATGCGCATATATGGCAAAGGTTATGAGACAGGTGGGTCAGACCTCATCCTTTTCCTCTTTGATGAACGTACACAAGCATACGCATTCAAAAAGAAGAAGAGAAAAAAGACAGGGGAGGGAAGAATTCGACTGAGCGAGAGGATCAGAGTGGTGACTAAGCTGGTGAATAATTGCCCTGACGTGGTAGCAAAATGGGTTTGGTAACTAAGAGCGGCTCACAGGATTACTACTAGATGTTGTTACCAATACCGACTAGTAAGGCACAATGGTCAGTCCGTCGTGGCAATAAAGTGTGCCAAGTAATTCTGGCACAACAACATTATGGCTAGACGACAGGACTACCATGAGAAGCAAACCTCAATCCCTCAAAGTCAAATGAGGATTATGGGAAAATAATAAGATGAGAAGAAGGGAACAGAAAGAAGGAGGGAGAAGAAAGGAAGAGAAGAGTATGAAAGGCGAGAGAATAAAAGAGAGAGAGGGAAGGAAGGCAGAGTCGGTGCTTAGCATTGTCGACTGTGTTAAAAGGAAGAGAGAGAAAATGCAGTCGGTGTTAGACTTCATTGACTATGTTATACAGAGGAGAAAAGAGAGAAAACGCAGTCAGTGTTAAGCTTCATCGACTGTGACAGAAGAGGAGAGAGAAATCTAGTCGGTGTTATGCTTTGCTGACTGATAGAAGAGGAGAGAGAAAATCAGTCGGTGCTAGGTTTCATCGACTGACAGAAGAGAAGAGAGAAAATCAATCGGCACTAGGCTTCATCAATTGATAGAGGAAAAGAGAGAAAACCAACCAACCCTAAGCTTCGTCGTTTGTGACAGAAGAAAGAGAAAACCAATCGGTGCTAGGCTTCACCAGTTGTGACAGAAGAAGGAGAGAGAATCAACAAGTCGGGCTAGGCTTCACCGATAGACAGAAGAGGAAAGAGAAAACCAACCAATGCTAGGCTTCACCAGTTGATAGAGGAAAAGAGAGAACCAATCGGAGTTAGGAAGAAAGAGAGAGAACTAACCAGTAGGCTTTAGGCTTCGCCGATTGACAAAAGAGGAAAGAGAAAACCAATCAGTGCTAGGCTTTGTCGGATGATAGAGGGAAAGAGAGAACTAACCAGTCGACGCTAGGTGTCGTCAATTGACCGAAGAGGAAAGAGAAAACCAACAGGCGCTAGGCTTCACCAGTTGGAAGAGGAAAAGAGAGAACCAACCGGCACTAGGCTTTTGCATTAGAAGAGGATGGATAGAGATAGAGATGAGAAGAAGAGAGAGAAAGAGAAAGACACATGAGAATGAGGGGAGAGAAAAAGATAAAGGAGAGAAGAAGAGAGATAGAGATAAAGATGAGAAAGAGGGGAGAGAAAGAGATAGAGATGAGAAGAAGAGAGATAGAGATAGAGACGAGAGAAAGAGATGGAGATGAGGAGAAGAGAGATAGAGATAGAAATGAGATAGGGGAGAGAAATAAATAGACATGAGAAGAAGAGAGATAAAGATAGAGATGAGAAAAAGGGAGGAGAGGGAAAGAGGGGAGGAGAGAGAAAGCTACATGCTTAAAGGGTATTAACCCTTTTCTTCTCTCTCCTCTCTCTCCAAGGCGTGCCCACAAGCTTAAGCAAGAATAAAAAATTTATTGATTGATTCAAGAAGAATGAATCAGTCCTTTATACAATGAGGCATTGCCTGTTTATATAGAATTGGGCTAAAATCTAAGTGTATGCCCAAAAACTACATAGAATTGAAGATAATTACAATTTAATTGAATTTAAAATAATTCTAAAAATGGGAGCAAAAGGATTGCTTTGCCCTTGCCTAACAATGTGTGGAATTTCAGAATAGTCCATGTTGTTGCTCAAGAACTTGTGTGATCTTCCGTGGCTGACCCGAGGTCATTTTGATGCCCGTTTGATCGAAAGATTATTGTTTTCTTTTAGGTCTCTGCATGGCGATCATTTTGATCCCAACTTCGAGCCATGAATCATGCTTTTGAGCCATGATTATGAGACTTGAATCTTTGACAAATCTTCTAAACTTCGGATCGCTTGTGTGCTCGTTCCTTGATGTTTCTTCATGACTTCCTTGCTTAATCACACTGAGCATGTCGTTATGATTACGTTGCAATGAACGTAACTTGATTTTGTGTCCTGATGAAGATTTTGTCATCTTGAGTTTTTGGCTAGAATCATGACATTTGACGGTCGGAATTTACAGCATCTCTGATGCCTTTGTGTGTGAAATCTAACCGTTCATGGTACGCGACGTTCGGACCAGAGATAGCCGCGGACCTCACGCACTTAATGCAATTGGTTTTGTGCCGATCGAGTATGCAAGCGTCGTAATCTGGCTACTTAAACAAGCCATGCTGTTGCTTAATTTTCTGCAACTTCTTTCAAGGATCAACGAAATTCATTGAGTTTTTCTCTCTGCTCGGGCGTCGTCACAAGGCGTACCACATGTCGAATTTCTCATCTTGATGAGACGAACACGCTCACCAAATTTAAGAGTGATTCGACTTAGAACGAGTGAATTATAGGCCCCAAAAGTGACTGCCCGTGACTATTAAAACAACCACCTTTAATGGTGTTTTGATGTAGGGTGGTCACATGGGAATAATGTGCAGCCTACCCCTTTTCAGTATTTTACCCATAACTTTGTCTTGGAGTGCCTGATTAAGTCGCAACTTGACCCATAAGGGCTTTTGACCATTTTGAATCTAATGGCGATGGTCCCCACAACTGTTTGACACACCAAAAAGTATGGCTCTAGTAACAGGATCCATTTTAGGGTGCTAGAGTCAGATTTCGCTGAAATAGTTTCTTTATTTTCACTGCCTTAGACATGTCAGATCGCGATGAAACTTGGCAGGCGATCTTTTGAAGTGTTGATGAAGATATTGACGAATTCTGTGGCCATTCTGAGACTGTCTAAATATCCACTATTTTGTAGGCTTTATTGACCTGCCTCCTATCAAGGAACAAGGTGCTAAAAAATACATTCAAGTAATGGTGCCCTTTGAGTTTTCACCGTGCCCGAGTTTTTATTTTCAGAACTTTCTTAGTCATGGTTTCGTGACCATGCTCATCCATCATTTTTACTCAAGGTGTTCCCTTATTTAGGTATACACCATGCCTATTATATTTATATATATATATATATATATATATTAGTGAGGGCATGTTTAAGGTCATGCCTCCGAGATTCGTGCAAAGAAGTTTAACGTCATACAACCAGGATGTGCACTATTATTTAAGGTCATATAGGTTAGACCATGGTGGTGAATGATGGCAGTCTGTGGAGGCCACAGAGTTAGTATCATGATGGTTTGACTCACTTCGGGGAGATGGAACGAGTGCTGCCTATAAGCGGTGGATGGTGTATGGATGAAAGATGGAAAATGGTGACAACGAGTATGAATGGTAGGATGGGTCACCGTTTCGTGAGCATGGGTGAGACTCACTAAGGAATGATGGAGGGTAATGATGTGAATGGACTCACTGTGGAATGATAGATGGTAATGAAGTGAATCGACTAATTGGGGAGGTAATGCAGGTTGTTTGTGCACACGAACAAGTCGGTTACGGAAAATATGTGTGAAGACTCACATAAATGGCATGTGTGCCTGCGTGGGGGCGTATTTATGATCATGCCTTTGGGACCTATGCAGAGCAGTTTAACGTCATGTGGCCAGGACATGCACTATGGTTTTCGATCATATAGCTTGACCTATGGTTGTGCAGTATAAAGTCTTACAGCTTGGACCACGCAGCTTAAGGTTGTGCAACAAGACCTCTGCTACAGTTTAAGGTCATATAGTTTGGACCATGCAGTTTAGGTCGTGCACCTAGACCATTGTGTGGGTCGCCACGTAGGTGAAGCTATATGGGGGATAGGTCTGTGGATGAAAATCCGACTCCCTAGGGATAAAATGGTTAAGGCCGTATACAAGTATAATGCGTAGATGGAGATGGTGACCCTACAAGAAGTGGCTAATGGAAGCAATCTTTGATGGGGATTAGTGTGTGAGTGTGACTCCCAGAGGGTAAAACGTTAGACTCCATGGAGAATAGGCAACTCGACTCCCTGGGGATAAGATAGAAAAGTACTAATGACTTGGTGTGAAACAGAACCATTGGGGTTGAAGGTGTAAGAATGTCCTTAACTCCACTAGGGATAATGGGTTGCAGTACGGGTGTGACTCCTACGGGGAAGAGGGGCAATGGCCCGCTCTTAACTCCACTAGGGACCATGATTCATGGCTTGAGTGCAACTCCACTAGGGATAATGGTAAGACACACACGACGATGACTAGATTTTAGCACGCGCGGCGCTAGCACATGCCTGATGCTAGCATGGGGAGGTAACACACATGCCTTAGCGTGTACAGTGGCAACACATGCGGCGGTAGATGGCAAAACATAGCCGATGCTGGGCACAATCAAGGCTAGGTCATTGAGAACACAGCCGACGCTAGGCTTTGAGAAAAGAGCTGGTGCTAGGCTAATGAGAACAGAGCCGATGCTAGGCTATTGAGAACACAGCAGGAGCTAGGCTATTGCGGAGACAACTAACGCTGGGTCTTTAAGAAGATAGTCGGCGCTAGGCTTTGATAACACAGCCGACGCTAGGTATGGGTTAGTGTTCGAGCCTTTGACCCGAGCCCGACCTGGTCTAGCCCATCATCATTTGGCCTTCAAGGACTTGATTAGCATTCCTGATTTGTTGGGGAAACTTTAGGGAAGCTTTGCCTATATAAGGGGGTAAACCCCATCTTTTACCATTTCACTGAAGGTAAAACGACCAAGGAAAATTGTTTTAACAGTGGAAGAGAGCTTCCGACAAGAATTCTGGTAAGCATGCAGAGCACTTGAGTGAGGTTTGTAGGAGTTTTCCAACAATTAGGAGAAGGTTCTAGCCGAGAAAAGAGAAGACTAGAGGAAACATAAGAGCATTTGTGAAGTTGTAGAAGTTCGCAAACAAAGGTAGCGAGAAAAACAAGGGGTTCGCTAGGGAGCTTCAAAGATTTCGGTAGTGGTTTTGGGGGTTACGAAGAAGGGGAAAAAGGGGCGGAAGTTGAAACAAGGGGCTTCTTGAGAACTTTCGGTAGTTTCTAATAGTTTTTCGATGGTCTGCAGGAAGGGGAAAGGTCTCCCAGTGTGTTTTTGATGGAAAAGGGGAGTTTCCCAGTGAGAAACTAAGAGGTCGTGAGGAGAAGAGCAATCACTATCAGCAAACAGCTGCTGGGAGATGAACAGTCATGGGGAGACGAAGGGAACAATCACGGGGGGACGAAGGGTCTTGTGGACACAACCGGCCTTAGCCTTTTGGAAGCGCTGTCGGCGCTGGTTCTCAAAAACACAACCGGTGCTAGTCTTAGAATACACAGCCTGCGCAGGGTCTCAGAACACAACCGGTGCTAGCCTTTAGATACGCAGCTTGCGCTAGGTCTCAGAAACATAACCGGTGCTAGCCTTAGAATACGCAGTAGGCGCCGAGCGTTAGAAACACAACCGGCGTTCAGTCTTTTGAAGATACAGCCGGCGCTAGTCTCATGCGGTGCTAGTCAGTGCCTTGGTTGCAGGTGGCTAGCAACATGACGCGCCTAACTTTAGTCGTGTGCGGCTATTGTTTACTTTATCCTTGGATGAACGGCGGTGAATCGTGCTCTACTGTGATCATGCACGGTGATGACTTGGGTTGGAAAAGGGTGGTATCCAATGGTGAGGCATGGCTTACAAAGCCTGTTGGAAGCCAAGTCCTCTAGTACAATTGTGAACTCCATGTTGTTTTGTGGAAGGGCCCTCATTGTGCGCAGAGTATGCTCTCCATCATAGGCCCGTTCCTTGCCAGAGAAGTTTGATTTGTATGTATAATATACTCCATCAAAGCGCTTCGACCTTTTCCTATTGTGAGGACCACTTGTGGCCTGTAACTGTCCTTTCCTCCTCAGATGCGAGAGCAACGCTTCCGATGTGAGGAAAATTTTTGGCCTGTAACTATTATCTTTTCCTCAAATGCAAGAGCAGCGCTTTGGCGCAGCAGTTCTCTTTTCCTCCGATGTAAGAGATTTGTAACCTCCCTAATAATGGGCTTTGATTGTAACTTGTAACTTTTTCCAAGGCAATAAAAAGAGTTAAACTTGTTTGGACAGTTTTGCTGCTTCTTTCCATTTCTTGTGTTCTTAACTCTTTTCGGCTGCATATTGGATCCTTTGAGAGCATATTAGGGATAATACTTTTTCAAGTATCGCCCATTGATAGTAGGCATCGCCTCCTACCCATCGGGATGTGCAAGTATGTAAGCCTCATTTAGTGAGACTTTCTTGACTATAAAGGGGCCTTCCCATTTAGGTTTAAACTTCCATTTGCGCCGTCCATGCATAACAAGTGGCTTCTTGATGGCTAGGACCAGATCTCCATGGACAAATGAGAGGACTTTGACTGACTTGTCAAGTGCCCTCTTCATTCTGCCTTGGTTGAGTTCGAGATTTGTTGAGCTTTGAGCCTCTTTTCATCGAGTGCATCCAATTCTTGATAGCGAAGCTTGATTTTCTAATCTTCGGTTAGGCTCTGATGTATGGCGACCCTCAACGAAAGGAGTTGAATTTCGAGGGGTTAGACTGCTTCACCCTCATAGACCAGGGAATAGGGAGTACAATCGGTGGCATTTCGTGTGGTGGTGTGATAAGCCCACAGTGCTTCTAGAAACTTCTCATGCCAATTGTTCTTTGTCTTTGATATTGCCTTTAGGATCTTATTGAAAAGCTTGGCTAAGCCATTCGCACGAGGGTGGTACATAGTTGAGTACTTTCACTCGAAGCCAAATTGGCAAACCAAACGATCAATGTGATGACCTTTGAATTGAGGACCGTTGTCTGAGATAATCCGGTCAGGCACCCCAAACCGATATATCATATGATGTAGCACAAAATTGGCCACTATGGCATCAGGAACTTGCTTGAGTGGAACTGCCTCAGCCCATTTTGAGAAATAACTCATCAGTGTCAGGATAAAGACATGACCCATTACAGAAGGAGGGTCGATAGGCCCTATAATATCCATACCCCATTGTGAAAAGGGCCATGCATCCACTGTACGGTGTAAGGGCTCGAGAAGGTGATGAATAAGACTCGAGTGCACACACCTAGCACCTCTTGGCACAGTTTAAGGAGTTGGCAGTCATCGAAGGCCAATAATACCCCAGTCTGCATATACGTTCATAGAGTTTAGGGCCTAACTGATGTAGTCCACAGATGCTTGAGTGTACTTCTTCCAACACCTTATTTGCCTCTGAGGTATCTACACATCTGAGGAGAATCCCATCAAAAGATTGACAGAAGAGAATATCCCCTTAGAGGAGGTTGTACTTGGTAGACATTCGACGCATACTATTGCGCTTAATACGATCTTCAAGTAATCTACCATGCCTTATGAAATTGATGATTAGCTCTCCCCGATCTTCTACCTGCTCAATTTTTGCACACATTGGATCGAAGAACTCTGGTTCCTGTTTTCGAAATTCCGCTCCTTGACTTTGTGTCATTTCATGTTCTGCTTTAATAACCTCTTTAGCTGATAGCAGTGCCCCAAATGGGTAAGGCGGACAATCAGGAAAGAGGATTCTCTCATCATGTGCATCAACTTCAATTCTCAATTTAATGTGTCTCCACTCTGCCACCCAGACAAATGTAGGCCCTGGGGAGGACATTTGAATCGTGGCTCCAAGCTTTGCAAGTGCATTAGCTTGCGAGTTTAATCTCATGGGGATGTGAGTCAAGGATACATCGTCAAATTCGCTCATATAGGAATTTGCAGTATCGTGATATGGCTTGAGATTGTCTTTCCTCATGTCAGAGATCCCCTTAAGCTGTCGAATGACCAACTCCGAGCTGCCATAGATTTTGAGCTGATATCTCCAACCCAATTATAAAGGGTCCGATATTCTACCTCGTTATAGGAACCAGCTTCAGTGAGAGAGAGGGATAGAGGAAGTATCCCTCCTTTTGGAGTCATGAACACCATTCCAGCACCTCCACGATCAGATTGGAAAGCACCATTGAAGTACATTTTCCATGTGTACGCAAGTTTTGTACAGAATACCTCTTTATCGAGGAAGTCACTTGATAAAGGAGATTCTACTGGCACAAGATGTGCTGCGAGAAAATCTGCCAGGGCTTGACCCTTGACGGCCTCTCGTGGAACATATCTGATGTCAAATTCCATCTGCAATAATGCCCACTAAGCAAGGCGTCCCGACAAGCATGGGTGTGTCATGAGAAAGTTCACAGGGTCTGCTTTCAATATGGACTTCACATCCTGACCGAGTAAGTAGTGACAGAGCTTTTGTACTGCAAAGATTAAGGCTAGGCACATCTTCTCTATAGGGGGATAATTCTTCCTGGCCCCTTGCATCCTGCGGTTGAGATAGTATAGTGTGGTTTCTTTCCCTTCGTCATTGTTTTATGACAATAGTTCCCCAAGGGACTCGTCGAGAGCAGTCAAGTACATGACGAGAGGTCTTCCCAACACCGGTGTAGAGAGCAATATAGGGTTGAGCAAATACTGCTTGATGTCATCAAGCACTACCAGACATGCTTCATTCTAGACGAATGGGGCATCTTTCTTCCATAGGCACGTAAAAGGCTTACAGCGACCTGAGAGATTGGAGATGAAAATGCGAATGTATGCTAGCTGCCCTTGAAGAGATCGTAGCTCCCGTAGTGTAGTTGGTGGTGGCATTTCTTGGATTGCCTTGATGTTGACTGGCTTAATTTTCAACCCTCGATATCTAATGATGAACCCCAAGAACTTTTTTGATCTCATTGTTTGAACGTATTTTTCAACACCATGGTCCCTGATAGAAAGCAGGTCAATAAAAGCCTACAAAATAGTGGAAAATCTTGAGAGTCTCAGAATGGCCCCAGAATTGGTCAAGATCTTCAACAGTATGTCAAACGACCATCTGCCAAGTTCAATCGCATTCAGATATGTCCAAGGCAGTGAAAACAAAGAAACAGTTTCAGTGAAATCGATCTCAAGCACCCTGAAATGGACCCTATAACTAGAGACATACTTTTGGTGTGTCAAACAGCTATGGGACCACTGCCATTATATCCAGCATGGCTAAAAACTGCTATGGGTCAAGTTTCAGCTTAATCGCGCACTCCAACACAAAGTTATAGGTGAAATGCCGAAAAGGGGTAGACCGCACACTATTCCTGTGTGGCCTCATTGCATCAAAACACTATAAAAGGTGGTTGTTTTTATAGTCACGGGCAGTCACTTTCGAGGCCTATAACTCACTCGTTCCATGTCGGATCGCTCCCAATTTGGTGAGTGTGTTCATCTCATTAAGATGAGCAATTCGAAATGTGGTACGCCCATGGCGACGCCCTAGTAGAGAGAAAAAATAAATGGAACTCGCTGAACCGTGAAGGAAGTTGCGAAAAATTCAACAACAGCACGCCTTATTCGAGCAGTCAGATCACGACACTTGCATACCCGATTGGCACGAAACCAATTGCATTATGTGCGTGAGGTTCGAGGTTATCTCTGATCCAAACCTCGCATACGATGAACGGTTGGATTTCACACACGAAGGCATCAACGCTGCAGTAAATTCTATCCACCGAATTTCAAGATTCTGGTCAAAAACTCAAGAAGAAAAAATCTTCATCTAGACACGAAATCAAGCTACATTTGTTGCAACATGATCGTGACAGCATGCTCAATCTGATTCAATGAAGAAGTCACAAAGAAACATCAAGGTTTATGCACACAATCCATCTGAAATTTTCAAGATTCGTCCAAAATTCAAGTCTCATGATCATGGCTCAAAAACATGATTCATGGCTCTAAGTTGGTATCAAAATGATCGCCTTGCCAAGCCCTACAAGAAAACAATAATATTTTGATCAAACGGGCATCAGAACGACCCCAGATTAGCCACGGAAGATCACCCAAGGTCTCAAGCAGCAGCAGGGACTGTTCTGAAATTCTACACATTGTTAAACAAGGGCAAAATAGTCATTTGACACCCAGTTTTAGAATTTCTTTAAATTTAATAAAATTGTAATTATATTCAATTCAAGGTAGTTTTGGGCGTACACCCACGTTTTAGCCCAATTTTATATAAACAGGTAATGCCTCATTATACAAAGGATGAATTCATTCCTCTTGGATCAATCAATAAAATTTTGAATTTTCCTTAAGCTTGTGCATACATCTTGGAGAGAGAGAGTGAAGAGAGAAAAGAAAAGGATTGGTACCCTTTGGGCAGGTAACTCTCTCTCCTCCCCTCTTTCTCTCTCCTCTCATCTTTCTTAAATCCCCTCTTTGTCTCTCCTCCCCTCTTTGTCTCTCGTCCCCTCTTTCTCGTCACTATCTCTATCTCTCTTCTTCTCATCTCTATCTCTTTCTCTCTCCTCCCCTCTTTCTTATCTCTATCTCTTTATCTCCTCTCTTTCTCATCTCTACCACTTTCTCTATCTTCTTCTCGTCTCTATCTCTTTCTCTCTCTTCTTCTCATCTCTGTCTCCCTCCATTCTTCGTCTAATGCAGTCGGTTAAGCGTAGTGCCGACTGGATTTTTCTCTCTCCTTCTCTTTAATTGTAGTCGGCGAAGCCTAACGTCAGCTGAATTTTTCTCTCTCCTTCTCTTCTATTGCAATCGACGAAGATTAGCGCCGGCTGGATTTCTCTTTCGCCTTCTCTTCTGTTGCAGTCGGCAAAATATAATACCGGCTGGATTTCTCTCTCTCCTTCACTTCTATTGCGGTCGGTGAAGCATAATGCCCGTTGGATTTCTCTTTCTCCTTTTCTTCTATTGTTGTCGGCGAAGCCTAGCACCAGCTTGATTTCTCTCTCTCCTTCTCTTCTGTTGCAGTCGGTGAAACCCAGCACTGGCTGGATTTCTCTCTCTCCTTTTCTGTCATAGTCGGTGAAGCTTAGCCCTGGCTCGATTTTTTTCTCTCTCTCTTCTGTAACAGTCGACAAAGCCTTGTGCCGGTTTGATTTTCCTCTCTTCCTTTTCTTCCATCACACCCAGCGTAAACCTAGCGGCGGCTGGATCTCTCCCTTTCTTCTCTTCTGACATAGTTGGTGAGTCCTAGAGCTGACTGCATCTTCTCTCTTTTCTTCTGACACAGTTGGTGAAGGCTAACACTGACTGTGTTTTCTCTCTTTTCTTCTAGCATAGTCGGTGAGGCTTAGCACCGACTTTGTCTTCTCTCTCTTCTCCTCTGTATAACACAGTCAATGAAGCTTAGCGTCAATTGCATTTTTCTCTCTCTTCCTTCTAACATAGTCGGTAATATGTAACGTCGACTGTGTCTTCCTTGTCTCTCTTTCTCTTTTATTCTCTCGCCTTTCATACTCTTCTCTTCCTTTCTTCTCCCTCATTCCTTCTGTTCCCTTCTTCTCTTATTTCATTTCTTATTCTTTTCTCATAATTATCATTCTGTTATTCTTTCATTCGAATAAGAGGGATTGAGGTTGGCCTCTTATGGTAGTCCTATCGTCTAGCTGTAATGTTGTTGCGCCAGGATTACATGGCCCGCTTTATTGCCACTACAGACTAACCATCATGCCTAGCTAGTCGGTATTGGTATTGACGTGTAGTAGTAATCCTATGAGCCGATCTTAGTTACTGATCCCGTTTTGCTACCACGTCAGGCTAATTATTCACCAGCTTAGTCGCTGCCCTGATCCTCCCTCTCTTTCGAATTCTTCTCTCTCCCGTCTTTCTTCTCTTATTTTTCTCTTCTTCTTTTTGAATAGGCATGCTTGTGTACGTTTATCAAAGTGGAAAAGGGTGAGGTCAGACCCACCTGTTGTATTCCATATGTGTGTGAATGTAGAAAACAGAAGAATACAAGCCAAGGGAGGCGATTTTGAACCAGTTTTATTATTGGGGGCTACTTTCTTCGTGATCTAAGAGGGTGCCCACGCGAGCCAGCCTGAGTAAGTCTCAAACCCACCTTAAATTCCTCTTACCGGTTGGTAACACCTGCCCTTGTTCTTGAATGAGGTTCTCAAGAGAGTGATCTAAAAAACGTCCCCCGTCTTCCATCGAAACCTGAGATGCGTGCCGCCCGATGCTCAAGGGATCCGGAGGGTGAGATCGAGGCACCTAACCACCTTGGTGACTCCATTAGGGACTTACTAGCCCTTAGTCGGATCATTATTGTTTGGCTAGTTTCTTCTTTTATTATCTCCTTTCATTATCTTTTCACATTTTACTTATGGATTACGGGTGTTGTAACTCATTTATATGGATCGGGGATTTTCTTATCCCCGCATTCGAGAGTGTCTCTAGGGAACAAGTTCCTTTGACTTCGTGCCCAACCATCCTCTTGAGCAAAGACCCGTTGTCTAGCTCCCAGGTCTTAACCTGGACCGGTGTAAGGCGGGACTTAAAAGTCCCTCACTCCCCACTTCCCCGCTCTGGTGGAAACTTCACCAAGGTTCCCTGCATCGGTAGCACTTCTGTTGCCCCACACAGCATGCACCTAGCCACCGGCAAGTCACTTGCAGGTTGTGTTCCAGAGGTACGCGGGAAGGCTACCCAGTCCCTTTCTACAAAAGAGAGATAACTAGCCATATGTGGAGAGAGAGAGAGATAACTACCTATATGTAGAGAGAGATAGTGAGAGAGAGAGAGAGAAATACCCATAACATTCCTTTCCATCATCTTTTATATGATATATGGAGTCATAGACTCTGGGAAAGGATTGTATAGTTTTTAGTCAGAAGAGGGAGCATATGGTGGTGTTTTAGGTCATAGGCGGTGGACCTTCTGATGGGTATTTTAGGGTCAAGCTTCCTAAGGTTGGGAATGTTATTTGGAAAGTATTTCCAGCCGTAATGGTGTTCTAGAGTTTGGTTATGGATGTGGAAAGAGTGAAAAATAAGATCTTAGTTACAATAAAAAATTGGCAGTTGGTTAGAGGAGAATTTTGGAATATATCAAGACATGATTTGTAATTTAACCTTAGAAAACAAGTTAACATGGGGGAGTGTAAGAGGAAGATAGTGGGGAATTGGAGAGCTCCATTCCTTAATGGGTTATTAAATAGAATTTTGATGATAATCCTTTAGATAATTTGCGAGCTATAGGTGTGGGAGATTTGGTCGGTGATCAGAATTACCTTGTTTCAGTGTGATTTTCTGGCCCATGTGGGTTGGTAACAACTAGTGAGGTTGAGTTACAAGGTTTATTGATAGGGCTAAACATTGTAGTTCATGAGATTTTGGAAACATGATATAAGTAGAAGGTGACTCTTAGAACATGATTCATTGGTGTAGAGCAGTTTGGAAGATTCTTTGAGCTTTGAGAATACTTGACCTCAGATTGAAGATATTTGTTAGAGGCTTGATGTTTCCTTTGCGCATGTTTATCAGGAGGTAAATGGAGATACAATTGAAGTAGCTAAGCAGGGTGTTGGAAATGGGAGCCGATGATGTTTGATGGCTGAACGGATTTTATGTTAATTTGTGATATCTAGCACCAAGTTATAATTATTAATAGGAAAAGTATAGAATGAGACGATTTACTTTTGGTATAAGGTGGTCACAATTAATCTTGACCATAGGAAAAGAAATTTTTTCGAAACTTTGTGACATACCAAAGCTATCAAAATTCACATGGTTGTAAGATCCCTTATCAATAAAATTTAAAAATTTTATTAAAAAAAAAAAGTTTAAAAAAACTTGGATGACAATCTTGACAAACACGATACAAAGGGGGCAGTTTTTTATATCGTGAGAACAATGGCGTGAATTGAGATTTGCCAATCTTAATTAAAAGTATTTATTATAGTTAAAATATTTTTCATGTATACATGCCCTTTTAATGATCGTGAAAGCATGGTGGCAGCGGTGAAATTTTGTATTCGGATTAAACTTTTTGTTATTTGAAATTAAACATATAAAACAAGAAAAAGAAAATGAAAATTTATATATGGCAGATTAGGTTTCGTCCATATTTTTGTGAGGTTTACATTGAAGTCGTAAATTTTGTTCTATTCCAGTTTTCCCCCTGATATGATATCGTGCCTTTTCTTTTTTTTTTTTTTTTTTTTTTTTTTTTTTTCATTATTTCTAAGGCAATTTTATGTCGTAAATATGGGATCGACTGATCCCTTGAGCAGTATGATAGCGAAAAATATCGAACCTTGATTGAAATTTAAAATATAAAGATGGGCCGGTCTCGTTAGATAGCTAAACCTGAGTTACTAGGAGCACGTCAAAAGATCATGGTTCCGACTCCAAAGCAGGGATCTCGACTGTAGCTCCTTTTTTTGGTCTTCATTGAGGGAGTGTGATCCTTTTTCTTGGAATCTCGATCCCCCTGATAAGGGAACTTGATAACTCTATTTTGTGGATTTTGATCCCTTACATATTGGGACTTTGATCCCCCGATTCAGAGATCTCGATCTCTATATTTTTTGGATGTCCATCCATATCATGTGGTAATCCCAAATCTAGACTTAGAATATTTAGATTTCTACATATATATTATCGACGATGGAATAATAAACTGGAGTTATAAAATGTATAAATCATATGTAGAATTAAGATAATTACTAAAGAATTTTAACTCAATGGGAATAGGGAACCCCATCCATCGCTCAACGGGATCTAGTTTCCATGAGTATTGGGATTGTGGCCTTTTACATTTACGGATCGCGGACCCTACTTTATAGGGATCATGGCCTCTAGGTATTTGGGATCCAGATCCCATGACCATTGGGACGAGATACTTTATATATGGGATCCAACTCCACGCTAGATATGTTGTACGGATATCAATCTTGCAGTAGCAGAACTTTTAGACCACATCCATCCGAAAATCCCGTTCTCGGTCGTGGATCCGTTCCTGCTCCAGTTCCCCGTATAGCCAAACAGTTTTCCTTTTGCTACATGCGACCAAAATCAGAGGTGTTATACTCTCCCTTCTGCTAATTCACTCTTCTCGTTGATTTATTTTACTGGGTGACAAGGCTGTACTTTTCCTCTGGCTAACACCATTGGTTTGTTCTATTTGCAAGAGGAAGAATTGGAAGTCATTCGGTAGACATATTGGATTAGTTTAATTTTATATCTTTTATAATCTTGAAAACATTAGATTGGAGAAAAAATTAAAATAATAAATACAAAGATACTAAAATACAGATATAAAAACTTAATAGGAGAAGTTTATATAGAGCAAAGACTCTAAACAATCAAATTTGAGCTTAACAATTTCATTAGAAGAAGTTGTTTTGATGCCCAAATATAATAAAATTGATCATCTCAAGATGCATGGATATGAGAAAAAAATGGATTTTACGTTTTGGAAATAGTCCATTTTGTAATGCATTTTGAACCATCAATTTTCAAGATTTTCAAGTTAATAGATCTATCGAACTACACTATTTTTGAAGCTTTAAATTTTATAAATAAAAATGAAAATATATTTTAAAGCTATCACAAATACATTCACTATTGAAACTACATTTCTAGACACTATTTGAAGGTAGGCTCTAATTTGATTGTTTAGAGCCTAGGCTCTATACAAACCGCACCCAAACTTAATTCCAAAAAAAAAAAGTCAATTGGCGTGCCATGCATGCCCTGAAAAAGGAATTCCAAAATAATGTGAATCAAACGCGCTACAATCCCATGAAGTTTGTGTAGAATAATAAGGTGGAAGAGCCTAATTTTACCAGGTGTGCCGCAGCCTAACACCGTCTAATGAATAGATGGACGGTTTTGAAGCCTTCTAGAGTGAAGAAAATCAAAATAACCCACTTTTAATTAATATGAAGAAATTCATTTAATTGTGAAGTATACAGCATAAAACCAGTCAAGTCACGATGGGGATCGACGCCATAGCCATCTCCCTAAGAATTCTATGAACTTACCCTAGGTTTCTTTCAACAAGACAACCAGACACTGAGGTGTGTGAGAGAGAGAGGTCTTCTTCCTCTCTCAAAGCTTGTCGCACTGAGCAGATGTGAAGGACAGGAGCTCCTTACCAAGGTCGTACTGCACCAAGAAATTCTGCTGCTGCACGTTGCCTAATATCGACATCCCAGACGCCGGCATCATTGCGAGACACAAAAGCCCGGTGCTCTCGTCTGCGATGAAGTAGTTCTCTGCTGGCAGCTCCAGGCTTCCCCCTCCGCCAAAGTGCAGTGTAAGCGTGGGTACCTCCACCTCTGTTGCAGACGATGGAAGGGAGAAGCACAGGTCGAGCCCGGTTGCTGAGCCGTCTGTCTCTGGCGTCTTCATCTTTGACAGGAACGCTTTCCTTACCTCTCTGTATCCTGCTACCTCCAAATATGTAATTGTTGTCCCCGAGTCCACGATCATGCCACCATTCCCGTCCGCCTTCATTTCGAATGTGGTGTTCTTGATCGGCAAAAGATAACCTCCTACGCTGATCCCCTCCAATGTTATGTAATAGAATGAAAACTGTTCCGGGTTCCGAACAAGCGGTGTAGTGATGACCTCTCCTGTTGTTTTGGCTTCAGCACCGAGCAAGAGAGGGCTAGTAGCTGAATCTGAATCATCGATGGACTTGAGGCAATACGAGAACTTGTTTGCGACTGAGCCCCCTAATTGTGTAATTAGGGAGAGCGGGCCGCGGCCTAGACCAACAAGACCAGCTCCTTGTGAGAAACCTCTGCCCTGGTTGTAATTGCCGCACCCGAACCCGACCTCCGAAACTGACACTCCCCCGAAGGTGAACAACTCCGTTGCCAATGTGCCCTGTGTGGAAGAATAGTCACCGTATGTGTAGACATACTCGCAGTCGGGATCGCAGGTCGAGGATGGAAGCGCCTGGCAGAGGTCGCTCTTGCAGGAGAGCTTGCCAAATGTTGATGATTTCGCAGGGTCGAAAATTGGGGTCGGTTGCTTGAAGCATTTATCACAGGGAAGGCATTGTGTCCACACAAGGTCGCTCCCAGTGTCAACAATCGCAGAGTAGGACACAGGCGGTGTCCCAATGGCTAGTTTCATGAGGAACTCGCCGTTTCCGACATGCACTGGTGCCTCAATATCAACCTCGCCCGAGCCATCTAACGCGGCAGTCGTCTTCGACTGTAGCTTCTCGAGCCTAAGCTTGCCTCTCGTGACTGCTCGCTGCAAACGTTGTAGGGCCGTGAAGTTTAGACCTGCGTCCACATGCACCAGATCAACCCGAATTCCACTTTCCGGAATCTTAGACGCCGACGAATCTAGCATGAACGCACAAATAACCATGGACGCCATTACAAGAGACCCTACACGCGCCATGGCTGACCTCAACAATAACCACGGATTTTCAGGATTATGGTATTCTTAAGTATTTGATTTAGAATGGAGAGAGAGGGATATATAAAGAGAAAAGAGGTAATGGTTCATCAAAGTTAGGAAATCCTTTTGCTTTTCAGTTGTTCAGATTGTTTGAAATTCAACTTTGGGTACATAACGCGTGAACCGCAGGATGGAAGACCCATAAATCCGGAATTCTCTTTCCTTTTCTCTTTGGAATTCCAATAACAAGAAGGAAAGGTTTACACAGGGTTGCAGCTTTATACTATAGATATAAGATTCACCTAAAAATTTTAGTTTAAAAGATTGTTATGGAATTGGAAAAAACCATTGATTATTCGATATGAATATAAAATTTCATGTCCTAAATATAGCACCTTATATATCAAGTTAACTGTACCAATCTTTTTTTTTTTTCTTTTGACAAATATTAATAAATTTATTTTTCTAAATGAGGTATTACAACAAATTTACTTTATCATAAACCAAAAGCATTTGAAAGACACTTTGCTTTTAGCTAAAGAATCAACCTAAGAATTTGCTTCCCTGTAAACGTGCTGGAAGGATATTTTAAGCCCTCCGACCAAGTCGAGGATCTCATACTATTGAACCATCTATATTTAAGATTTTTATTTATTTATAATTCTGCTCGATCTGTAACATTTTTTAAATTGGGATTATATGCAATCACACCATTTATTTTTGATACAAGGTGGTCACAATTACTTACAACTGCTCAATGTCAAGTTTGATAGCTTGGATGTGTCACAAAGTTCGAAACATTTCTTTTGAAGTTTGAGCTTGGTAATGGAATAATTGCAGCCACCCAATTTCACATCCAATGGTCAAGATTAATGTCTCACCTTGTACCAAAGTTGAATGGTATCATTCTATACTATCCTTTTTGAATTTTAAATTTTGTAATTAGGTTTGAACATGGATTTTCAAGCTATCACAAAATTTCCAATACCCAACCGATATCTTTGGTCAAAATTTAGAGGTGCGCTGCACTTGTATAGTATAAGGTCCGCATCTTATATTACCTTCACCTTGATTATTATTATTACTTTATTTGCATATAAACAAAAAGGGAGGGTGCGGTTGGTGGCCAGCTCGCTGATTCTCCTTGACAAGCATGGAAGAAAGGATGGTGTTTGCCGATGGGTCCGATTGTAGTGGGTGAACGTTGCCCTCTACCCTGCGCTGATGAGAACTTGGCACCAAAGGTTCCTTTTCATGTCATGACAAAATTGCTCATATTATTCAATGTTCACTCAACAATCCAAGAATATTTTAATGAACGCAATGTAAGAAAATAAATTTTAAAACGCCACATGCGTTTCAAATGATATAAATAATGTCATAAAATTCAATAAAACCTTCTTATTTTTTGATGGTAGGATCTTAATCTTTTTACAACTCGAATTTTAAACTTTCAATAAAATAATCATCCAGCGATTCTTAACAAGGAGTAAATATACAATAGGTCATCATACAATATTTATGTTGGGAAAAAGTTTATATAAGAGCGAGGCTCCAAACAATTAAATTAATGGGTATCTCAAGTATAAGAATATTTAGAAATACATTATCTGAACAGGGTACATTACTTTACGGACTTGAATTTTGTTTGAGACAATGTATTTTGTCGAGGATTGTCGAGTCGTAATGATCAATTGCATGCTCTCTCACATCCGAACTATAATTTTATGTCCGGTTTAACTTTGGAAAAAGTCCAAAAGAGAATTGAAGTGAGACTTTACTTTTTGGGTGTGGTTTCTAATTAGGGTAATGTTCAGGAAGCTAGGAGAGAGAAAGGACTTATTTTCTTTTTTTTTATAGAGAGAAAATACAAAATTTGATTGGAAAATTATGGAGGACGAATTGAGGAAGAAGATAGGTACTGACCTTTAAA
Source organism: Amborella trichopoda (assembly GCF_000471905.2). The sequence goes on along the minus strand of NW_006494931.1, from coordinate 7,059,033 downwards.
GACAAATACAAACGGAAATACTGATTGCTCTCTAAATTTATTTTGTCTGCCGACTCTACTTCACCGATCGATTCGATTGTGCAGTAGCAACAAGTGCTGTAATACCATACAGAATTCTAAAGAAAGAAAAGAACTTTTGAGAAGATGATTATGACCTACATTAATTTTTTGAGGTAGTTCTTTCATTATATATATAATGGTAATACAAAAGCATAATGTGCATTTTTCTATCTTATTACATATAATATACAATTTTCTCTCTTGTTACCTTAAGAATGACAATATCTCAATGTACACTTTCCATCGTGCTACATTCTACCATGCTAATATTTTCTTTTTATTAGGTAAGCTAAAAGTCCATTTTGATCTTTAATTATAAAATTAAAATTCTAATAATGGATCAGATCAAGTAGAACTAAACACACATGAAAATTTTGAAAATGAATAGTCAAGATAATATGTTACAAGATGGACTACTTTTGAGACATGAAATATCTTTTATTTTCTTCATATCCATACATCTTGAGTTAGAGTTTATTAATCGGAGGGTTTTTCACCATTAAAACAACTTTGTCTGATAAACTTTTTGTAAGAAAGACCTATGTGACCTTTTACAGGAAAATACATTTTTTTTTTTTTTTTCTTCACCCTCTTTTTTTGGCAAAGGATCACTTACATGTAATCTTTATTATAATAAGATAAATTTCAAAATAAAATCAGCATAACAATAAAACCAAGATCTTAACAACTTGATGCCATTGAAACAACTATGCACTATGCTTGAGAATAAAAGATAAGATTGCAAGAAACAAAAGAAAGACTGTCGGAGATTACCTCAACCATGCTTATTACACCCCACACCGAGTCACCACCATCCGATGACGTGGGATCAACGGTCCAGCTTCAATCTCAAACCGAAAAATTTTGGCCTAGCCACACCAATGGAACATGGATCCCTTTGATCACAAACTCAAACCCTAGGTGAATTCTCTTAGCTAGTTTGAGAGAGATGGATTCTCTTTTTGCTAAACCCTAAGACCTTTAGCCACAAATCTATATTTGAGAGATAAGAGAGAAGAATTCCATAACCTAAAACCTTAGGTTCTTCCATAATGTAGGAGAGAGAGAGATTGAACATGAGAGAGCGAAACTTTCTTAATAGAGATAAATAGAAAGATAAGGTGTAGAGATTTTTTGGCAGAGACAATCTATTTTTATAAGTTTTGAATAAGATTAGGGTTTCTTAGGGTTTTCTTTGACTTGCCTCTTTTTGTGAGATTGAACATAGACTGTCGATTAAGGATAACTTGTGGGGTGAGAGATATAAGCCATCCATTTCATAGATGGGACATCAACATTATGAAAGGTGCATAAACCAATATCCCCCTTTCCTAATCCATTTTCTCATCAATAGAAATTCAATAAATTAAATCTAATCAAAATATTGTGCATACCATAAAATAACACAAGTCTTCTTAATCTTTCCACAAAATCTTTCAAAGATATATCAAGTCAATATTTAGTCAATATCTTCTAACCATATGGCCACATGCCATATCACCAAAAACTAGGAAACAGAATAAGGGTGGGGTGTGCCACCCAAGGGAGGCACTCATGGGCCCCACCTTCTAAAAATATGGCGAGCTCATGTACACAATAGGCCCCCATGGTATTTTTATATATTTAAAATTAATTAAATAATTTTAAATTATTATTTAAATATTTAAACACTTGTAAAATCAATATCTTTAATTTTATAAATCAAAAAATTATAAAGGAAATATCCAGGGGTTTATAAAACTTCAAATAACAATATGAAAATAATTTTCATCATAAAACAAATACAATTAAATTAATTTGAAAGGAAAAGGATCCATATGGTTTAGGAATTAACAATCATGGGGCACTCCACCTTCAACTGTGGACTACAGATCACACTTGCTTTATCAGACCGACTTAGTATTTCCCATGTCCCACAGTCCAAACAGGGGCTTATTAGCGAGTCACCAAAGTCCGGCCAGTGAACCAAGGGATCGCAATCCCAGTCTGTGGATTTCAGGTCCTCCCCTTGAGATGAGTCAAGGTCACCTAGACTTGATGCGACCATAACTCTTATGGTGCATAGGGGTATCTCTCGTACATGTATACTCTTCACCTTAAAAGGTGGATTTCTGGCTTTCCCAAATGATCTATCGATATGCATGCTGTGTGATGGTATATGGATGAAGTTTTGGCCCCTGTCTCTGTAGGCCACCATCACACACATGGGTCACATAATCCCTCGGCTCACTCATCCGAGCATGTTCTCCGACCTCATCAAGGGCTAACCCATAAACCCTCATCGGTTTGTTCTTCATGCCCAGGTAACATTGGTTTTTCCCAACCGACTGGCCTAGATCATTAAGCATAGATCGGTATCAGCAAATCATCATTTGCTTAGTATGGTCCACGAGAGACCACACTCCCATTGAGTTTATGTTCCACTATATCATTTCATTTTACAAGTACTCATAAGACCTTTAAAGGCTACATAAACCCAACACTTTTAAAGTGCACCATAAGTTGGTTCTCTCCCTCCCCTTTCAATTTACACGCTCTCTTCATCTTTGTGTCCCATATGATTCTCTATTTTGTTCCAAAATATTTTAGTGTAGGTTAAAATTGAATATTCCTTCGGCTTAGTAATTGAATGAGCACGCATGAGCCAATTCATTGAAGCTCAATAAAATACAATAGCTTAAACCAAAAAGAACACGTCACCTCGGGACCCAGCTAGTATTAGGAAAGGAAGTTGAAAGGACCATCTTACTTGCCTTAAGATGTCCATTGATTGCCTCTCATGCTCTATCGACTCTGAAATTATAAAGGATTTAAGATACAACAATCTATCTTCCTTGTTTTATCGGACACCAAGGCTTTGGGAAATAGATTTTTGGGATTAAAAACGACCGAAATCATCATCATTATCATTCGAGCCTTAACCCAACTATTTGGAGTTGGCTAAAAAATTAGAGATATAGTCCTACTTTTTAGTATGTGCTCAAAATTTACTCTCACTCCATGATTTGACAAATCATGAATTGATAAGGGAATTAATCCAAGTTTCTCGACTTTTGCCTAACGACAACTGATTCTAGACAGTAGAAAAGGAGGATAGCTCAGGAAATAAGTCATGATTCTCCCTTGAGATTGCTTATGCTTCACTTCGTAGCAGGTTAGTGGGAGTCATGATTCCTTGCCATCATATTACTTTAAGATAATTAGAAGAAGGTCTCTGATGTCCCCTTCCCCACTTGAATCTCAAAGACATTGAAAGTTATGGTCACTTGGTTCACTTCAAAGAATTCGTGGAGGTTTGCATCTTAAGAAAAGGCTTCTTGTAGAAAGAAAATCTCAATGGCACTGAATTGGAGTGGTACTTAGTTCTCTCGAAAGAACTCAAGAAGGTTAACAAATCGAGAAAAATCTTTTTCTTTTTTTTCTTTATTTATTTACAGAGAGTGTTTACGCTCATATTTATGCTGATCTCTTAGCAAGATCAACTCAAATATCTTGTGGAATGAGTTAGATTTTCGAGATCAGTAGAGAGAGAAGTCACTCAAGGGCTTAGAAACATTGTAGATCTATATAGATCTGGTTCTTTTCTGAGTCCACTAACAGCGCCAACCCCAAATCTATATATTAGAGCTTAAACATCTTCTAAAATTTAAATAAATTTGAAAATAAAGAGATATTCAGAAAATAAAGTAAAACAAAAAATTAAAAGAAGACATAAATAAATAAAATTTTTAGAGAAAGAGTACATACCTGAGAAACCCAATTGGGCTCTGTATCAGAACTTCAGGTTGATTTACATCTTTGATGCCCTTTTTTGCCTTCTTGAAGTATGGCTTGATCTTGTTTTTTGAAGAGGTTTTGAGCTTAAAAGCAAGGCTTTATAAAGGTTTTTCCCTATTTTTCTAAAGGTTTTCCCTAATTTTTTAAGGGTTTTGGAACTTTTCCTATTTTTCTAGAGTTCTTGGATGAATTTCCTATTTTCTACACTTTCTATGATTTTTTCAAATTTTCTACAATTTATCCTAATTTTCTAGAGGGTTTTCCCATTAATCTACAATTTTCTAGGATTTTTCTAATTATTTGGGAGTTTTCCTAACTAATTTTTTAGTGATTTTCAGTTTATTTTTAGATTTATTTTCTGGGATTTTAGAGGGAGTATTTATTGTTTTCACTATGGTTAGGGTTGAAATAGTTTGATTTGATCTTCTAATTCTATTTGGATTAGATTTAAGGCCTTTTACATAATTTTTCGGAATATTCCATATCACAAAAGCACCTCAAAGCCCCATTTTAAAAAAGATAAGAGCGTTCTGGCCCATCGGGTGGCACAGATTGGGGTATTTTCATATTTATGGTCTAGGACATTTTGAGGTTTCTAACATTTGATCTATAGGATTGATTTGACGATTCTTAGATTGATAAAAAGATCTTAGGGCCTACTACGGCCTCAAACATGATTTGGATGGTATTAGGACAATAAAATGGGATCTAGGCCACCTATGACTCACTAGGATTTGTGTGGTCTTCAGATTTATAATCAATGTGTTTTGAGAATTCCCTTCGCCCGAATTTCAAAGGCAACTTTTACAGTTGTCTAACTTTGGCATTCACCTCAGACACTAGGTGAATAGCAAAGAAATAGACACCTGAGAGATGATGGAAAGAAAATAAGGGGCATGCTTTTGAATAACAACTACACTTGTGGAGGTAATACACTGATGGATACTTTTGATCTGTAAGACATCGAACTACTATTGAACTATCCTTGAGGCAGTGGCATTGAGAGGTCTCCTACAATCGGGATCCGAAGTGAAAGTCTGCAGGAAGTGTGCTATATTTGAGCTGGTGACTTCTCGTTGCTGAGCTCATCCCAATACTATTTGGAACGCTAATGTAGTCATCTTCATTTTTAGACCTTTTTCTTGGGATCTGGTTTTCAATTGAATGGGATTTTGAGTTAAGAAGAAATGATGATCATGAATTTTTGGCTAGTTGAACATCTATTCACCTTCGATTCTAAAATTTGAAGACCATAGGTTCAGGATGAGATTTTGGGAACCTATGGATTGTTCTTCGTAAAGATGGGTTTTCCAAGTTTTTTTTGGTCCACGCTTCAAGACTTTACTGAATACATAGAATCATGTATGGGCTTGTCCAACTCCTTTAGTTTAGAAAATATGTTTAGCAAATTTTGAAAATAGAAGGAAATTTTAAACTAGAATCAGGTGTCTGAGCGACAATTTTACAAAAGAACTAAGGTTATTGAAATGTAACAAACACATAGGGAAAATTTTTTTAATAGGGAGAAAATTCCAAAAACAAAAGGTTTGGTAAGAAGTTTAGGCTCATGCTACCACTGAGTATTTTTCTTTTTTTTTTTTTACAAATACGAGCTTGCCTAGCTTTTTCTCGAGACCTTCGGTAGAAGGAATCATCGATTACTTCCTCATCTTCCAATCTTGGCTCTTGTTTCACAACTCAAAGGGAAGTTTTTTGAACTTAATGAACAAACCTGTGTCTTTAATAATATGAGATACTGCTCCTAACTACTTAGAATCTCCTTGGACTTATTTCATTCCTCCACTACTACTTCTTTGAAGTTTAGATAGCCAAGGCTCTTTTAGATTTACTTGCACTGATGCCTTCATATTACTTTGCTTCCTAACAACATTCTAGCCTCCAAAGGTCCCTTTCGGGTGTTCAGCTTGATGGAATTTTTTTCCAACTCTCGGGGTTCCTTTCATATTTTTATCCCAGCAGAATTTTTTTTTCATTTCTTTTTTTTGGTTTTTTTTTCTCTCTCTCTCTTTTTGTTTTTCCTTTTCTTTTCACTTTTGAAGAAGATGAAGAAAGAGGAGGAGAAGAAGAAGAGGACAAAGAAGAGGCAGTGGTGCTTTCCCCTATTTTGGCATTTCTTCGTAGAAATAGACGAGAAATTATCATCCTTCTTTCCTCCAGATGGCAGGGAGGTTCTAATCTTGGTTATCTTTGAATTTTAGTTGCCATTGGTTGATATCTCATGCTTCCTTGATCAAGGTTGTTGAATTCCCATTGAAGTTTTCCTCCTTGATTTGCTTCACTCGGACATTGATATTCAGACTCGGAGTCACTCTCAGCTTCCTAGTTCTTCAATCTCTTTTTGGGTTAGCTAAGCTCATGTTTTTTTCTCTTACATCCTTAAGCATACATGGAACGACCTTTTTTCTACGCTTTTTTTTTTTTGAGGCCCGGAAGCGTACTTGGGGCTGATCCCCCATTTTTCTCTACCGACTCCTTAAGCCATTAATGCCACGAAGCAGGATGTCTAACCATAGCGTGGATGCCCCACTTGGATTATTTGAGAGGGAGGATCAAGCGATCAGCCTCCTCCTTTTTTATAATCTTTTTCATTTGTAACCTCATGTTGCTTTTGGGAGTTGATGACCTTAAGACATGTTAGGAGTCATAGGATAATGCGTGGGCCTCACTGACTACCCCTATTATATTATCATCATGAAACGAAGGTGCTCCAATCAAATAGTTCAATGGAAGGGTCTTCTTCATGAGATGAGGTCATCCCTATTGGTATGATGGATGGGATTGCGTCAATTATATTTTCATCAGCGATTGAGACTGCTTTGTTGGTATGTTGTCTCGACAACCTTTACAACATTTTCATAGGATGGGGCAATCCTTATCATATTGGTAGATGAGATTACTCCTATTATATTTTTATTGACACTTTCTATATCAAGGGACAGATCCTCCTGAATATGGTAAGTTCCCAATTAGTGGAGTTAGGCCCCGATCTCTATTTTCTTCTGGGTGTTCTTTATTCCAAATGGGTGGATCATTCAACAAAAGTTTTTGAGAGTGGTCCTAGTGGTAGCCGGAGAATCTCTAGGGGTTTGATTTTGAGTGAGCTCACACTTATGTGGTACTTTTTCTATGGGGTGGATAATTTGCTCTCCCTTTGTGGACTCACATCTTTAGCTTGTATTTCTCCTTACTTTGGATGACCATCACTATTAAGATGGAAACTCTGGGGAATCCCCACACTAGTTTTTATTAGTAAGGCATCGTGTTTCTTTTGCAGGTTGGACACTTTTAATTCTATAGGAGCTGTTCATAGAATAGACTTAAAGTTAAGGCGATTCTCAACATTTTGTTTTTGAAGTTCCTAAGCCACATGGGATTGGGTCATCTTATCATTTTAGTCTTCATTTTTGGGTCAGTCTCTTCTTGTGCCCCAAGGCTATATGGGATCATTTTCAGACTTGGGCAAGGATCTTGACTAGTCGATCTTTATGAGATTGATATCGGCTAGGATTTCTTCATCTTCACACGAAACAGTCTTATCATTTTATATCTCCTGGCTTTTCCACGAGTAAGCTACATTTGTATCCCTAAGCGATTATGGATTGGTTTCGACTTGGGATCAGTTTCTCATTCTTCAATTGTCACCTCGTCAGAGTCACATTCAGATGAATCTTCAACGTGGTTAGGCTCTTGTTCCATCATGACTTCATCCTGCTCTTTCCCCAATATGATTGATTACTGATCTCAGGCCCTTTCCTTCTCTCTCATAACGGGAAACCATTACAAGCATTGAGTCAATAGATAAAGGCCGAATGCTTTTACTAAAGTAAGCTTGTAATTAAGGCAAGAAATTTCTATAGTCATATTGATCCGAGAGGCTTCAGAGAGTGTTTAATCCATGAATTTCGATGCAACATCCCTAAATTTATCGACAAAGTCTTTGGACAACTTACTAGGATTTTTCCTGATGAAGACTAATTCACCAAGGGTCATTAGTCTTTCTCTGGTCTTGCAATATTGATCAACAACATGTCAAACTATTTATCGGGAGTTTGATCTAGGTATTTAGTTATGACCTTTCCGAACCCACCCATGGTTTGTTTAGAGATGGTGTATTAGAACTTCACCTTGAGTTAGTGAGGTCTATCTTCAAGAGATGGAACACATAGAAGGTAAGCATGGACATGATTTTCAGGGTTACCCTTCCACTATAGTTGTTTTCAAAATGGGGGAATTCGAAACCCAATGGGGGAGGTTCAACATCTCCGAAGATTTCATTAACGTAAGATTTTGGTGGGAGAACATTAGGAACCCCCATATTCGCCAAGGTATGCTAAAAGGTTTTTAGTTCACTTTTCATGTCGGCTAACACGGTCGATTGAGCAGATGGGATTGCTCTAGCCAGCTGGTTCCTAACACTGATGGACTGGCTTGGACTGTTTGTATGGTTGGGATCAATTGGACTGGGTAAGACTGGACTAAGTGATGGATAGGGCATACCTGGTTCTATGGCACAGCTAGCGTTGGACAAACTTGGACCTGTGGCAAAATCAGAAGGGACTGGACCAATGGATAATGCACTTGCACGAGTGGTGCAACCTGGGGTGGTAGAGCCGGCACATGGTAGATATAAGCTAATGGGTTAGCATGAACTGGCTAGGCTGATGGACAATAGGTTTGGGCCAGTTGGATGGACTAAAGCTGACATGGATAAGTTTGGGCAGGAATCGGATAGGCTCGAAGCTGAACATGTGCCCTAGGCAGTAAGAAACAACTGACTTATGGGTTACAGACTCCTCCAGATTGACTCTCCCTTGAGTTGGGACATGATATGGGTCAAGATAAGAACTTTGGAGATGCCAGCTCATCGAGGGGGTGGAACGAGCATGACCATGTTGGTTAGGGGCAGAAGAGATCCCATGACCATGAATAAGACGTTGGCTCGTGATCTAAGAAGGGTCACTAGATTCGGTAAGGCCAGTGTTGTAAGAAGGCTCTGACTTGGGGTAGGCCCTTAAGAAGCTTGATTGAGAGGAACTCATGGTCCACAAAATTGCCTGAGGGTGCCCCTTGGTGAGTAGAGGCCAGATTTGATGAACTCTTGGGATTAGGTGATGATGCTTGAATCTCTAGTTTTTCCTGATGGCTAACCTTATTTGGGCCATTACTTGGTTGATCCCTGACTAACTGGTTATTAGAGTCAGGAAGAAGGTTAGCCTGGTTTGGGTCAATTGACCTCAGGGTTATGGGGTTCTGCATCTTTGATTTGCCTCGGTCGTGTTGACTTAATTTTCGACAATACTCTAGATCTCACAACAGAGCCTTCGTAATGAGTTCATCATTCAAGTTGCTATGGGTTTGAGTGACTTAGTGAACCCTGGTTCTTGAAACATGGGTAGGATAACTGTTACCGTGGGGACCTAGGTGACTAACCGTGGTTCCATGTGGATTCTGACTGGACTTACCCTCATGGGGCTTATGATTTGAAGGTACAGCTTGATGATGCCTCAATGACTGACTTTGCTCCCTATACGTAGGTTGGGATAAAGGGTTAGACTGCATCTTGATCGAGTGTTGAGCCCTGATTCCTAGACTTGGCTAGACTTAAAAGGTCAGCCCATACTTAGACAGGACCTAGACTTGGACCTAGCCCTATAGCTAGAGAACGAGCTGGGTCTAAAACTTGGGTTTTGACTCAGAGTAGGCCTGGGCCTAGACTCTGCATTGAACTTGAGCCCTAAATGTTGACCTAGGTGTGGGCATGGGCTCAGACTTTTAGACTTGAGCATTGACCTAGACTCAGAGCTAGGGCTAGAGACCTAGACCTAACCAAGACTCGGACTTATCTAAGCTTAGTCCCAAACCAAGCTAGACTCGAACTTGACTAGCCATCCGCTTGAACCTAGCAAGACCTAGACTTGGATTGTGTTAAACTTGGACTAGAAAATAGGTAAAATTGGGCTTGAACTTGGATGGATTAAAACTTGATAGGGCTAGACTTAGACTTGGGTCTAACTAAACCTATACTCAAACCTACATGGATCAAAACGTAGACTAGGCTAAACCTAGACTTGGGTTTGACTAGGCCTAGACTCAAACTTATGTGAATGTTGATTAGAACTTGGATGGATCAAGGCCTAAATTGAGCTTGGCATAGGCTTTGGCCTGACTAGAACTAGACTCAAACCTAGACTCGAACTTGGATGGATCAATATCTAGAGGGGCCTAGAGATAAACTTGAACTTGATTAGACCTAGAATCGAACCTTGCTTTTTCTTATGCTCGAACCTAGCTCAAAGCAAGGCACATGACAGTGATTTGAAAACAATTTGACCTAGGATTACTTGGTAGGCTAGGTCTGATGGATTTCCTAACTACGTAAAAAGCTGAAATTGGCTATGTTTGATAGGGACCCACGTAAGGTCCTACTACAATTTTCCATCGAGGTCAGTCCTTACTACAGTGGGCTTTTTTCATGGTCAGAGTTTCCCTAGAGTGATGCTTTGGTTAATCGCTGGACACATTCCTAATGGTTCATGCACGAAACTAGGTAGCTGCAGGACTTAAGTGTCAGTGTATCATTTTTTAAAATTTGAAAATCTTTGAGTAAGTTTGAACTTGTGTGGATAAGTGTGTAAGATCAACACTCAGTTACGTGTGTGACAAATATGATCAAACATGCACATACAGACAAGCCTTGCTATTCATGCAAAATATAATCATAAAAATGAAAGACAATCTAATGAGATAAGGTCAAGTATTTCTAGGTTAAGAAGATAAGGTTAAAACAAAGAGATAAGGTTAAATCTAATCTAAACAGATAGACTAAAGGACAACCCGAAGCCCTGTCTTTTTTTCCTTTTTTGTTTTATTCAAAAGATAAAGATGCGTTCAAAGAGATAGTCAAAGAATTCTAAAAAGTGATAAGGTAAAGAAAACCTAAGATTTATCCTCTTTTTTTTCTCTAGAATTTATTAAAGAGAAAACAAGGAGACGGATAGATAAAAAATCATAGGGGGTAGAATTAACTTGAAGGATGGGCGGTTAGAAAAATATCTTGGCAATCTATATTGCGTGACATAGGAAGTGTCGCGTAGCACGATACGGGCTGTGTAATGTAGCTCTACACAATAGGGGAGTGTCACGTAGCCCGACAAGCTCTGCGTCGCATGAAACAGAGAGCCTTGAAGAGGTTTCCATTTTTTGGAAAATGCTAATGTAAAATATCAGGAAGCATTTTCAAGGCCAAAGTACATAGATCTGAACCTAGAAGGCCCCATAGTGGCCCCCAAACTATTTATCCTCGGATTTACGCCGAACTCCAAGCGAGATCTGAAGTAGTACAGGAGAATCATACTAGGTATGCAAAATAAAAAATTCAAAAAGACTTTACATAATCTTTAACTGAACCTTCGGATAACCCTAAATTAGTAAATATTAGAAGATCACAAATACAATAACAACATTACAACTTGAGCATCACTCTTTTTTCAATAAACAAAAAATGCCCTCTGTAAAAAAATCCTAAAAATCACGTAGCAAAACAAGCCCTTAACCTAGGAGCCCCCAGGGCACGAGGTTGCCTACGGTTCACTCGGTCGGGATTCTTCACCTTCTCACCAAAACCACTTTCATCTATGTTCTGAAAACTCGTCTCTCCTCAGAATTGTGACACCACGACTTCAGCTGACAAATGGAGGGCATTGCGATATCTCCACTGAATGGGTTAAGCTCACCTTCAGGTCTCGGATATTGCAGGCACTACAAGCTAACTGATGTTAGAATTTCAAGGGACTACATCGTTTCACATTGCTCACATGCACCCATTTTGTTCACCTTCATTCTACTCTAACTTTGTGTCACATGTGCCTACTTCTTTACCGTCCTGTCTCGCATGCATGCACCCCTCTTGTTCACCTTCATTCTACTCTAACTTTGTGTTACATGTGTCTACTTCTTTGCTGCCCTATCTCACACCGCATGCATGTAATACAAGTATCAAAGAGAGGCAACTGTAGATACCCCGATCCTGATAAAAAAACTGTATGAAACCCAAAATTCCCAGAGACAGTCAATCAAAGACCTGGACCATACTCGATACCTTGAAAGAACCATACCACAGTACCTAGACCATGGGCAGAACTAGAAACTTAGAGAAGTAGCCTCAAGCAATCCCCAAGGATAAAAACAGACCAAAAAAATGAAGAATTAAGACAAGAAACAAGCATCTTAAGGAAAAAAGAAGCCAACTAAAATGTCATACTCGTCGAGAAAAATCCCATGGGCATTTATAAGGCGGTGAGTCTTGTAAATCAGGTGGCAACATCTTTGACGCAAGTCAAAATGTCATTGCTTCCTGATTGGTTGGAAAGGTGGCCTAACCGCCTAACCTTGGAAGGCGAAAAATCATCATTATTACAGAAAATGATGCTACCCACTTTGTTGCCAACCTCGGTGCTTTCTGATAGGTCAGGATCACCACCAACCTTCTGACATCAAAATAAGGTAACTGAATCGAATGATTTCACCATTAACAAAAATGATGGTGACGATGCCGTTAGCATACGTGGCAGTTTTTGATTGGCCGGAACCACAACCCAAAATCGAGTTCCAAGATGGACAGTTGGTGACATGATGGTTATACCGAATATCCCAACACCGTCAGTGCTATTGCAAATCCCGTTCAAGCCCCAAAAATCCCTTAAGTGGAGGACTCAACGTTGGCAACAAAATTTCCATCTCCATTGCGCTTTTAACACGACACTGCCCAAAATCACGCGCACTGAAACATCAATGGTAGTGTGCTACACAGCCTACAATGATTCCAAGCAAATGAGATTGGCAGTTCCGTTGATGAAGGTGACAACAATAATAGCCATCAAAGCCCCATATTTGATTTCTGATTTCAGCGGTGATTAAACATGCCACTTGTCTATAAATTGAATTGACACCCCCCCAACATTTTCAAGACATAATTTTGGTGCCAAAGCTATGCTACTTCTTTGAAATCCTTAAAGTTTTCAGTTATTACACTCAGATTATGTCTGCCTGAATCCTAAATCCAGACCTCGACCTGAACCTACGCTCGTGTAAATCAAACCTTAGAGTCCCTTTTTGAAATACTAATTCAGGTAATCCACATTCGCTTCGATTGGTGAAGGACCAAGAAAAGCTATGCTCAAAATGACCCTGAATAGGCACCGGGCCTGGGGGCCCAACCTCAGGTATCGTTTATTTTGTTTATTTTCCTCATTTATTTAATTTTTTGGTTCTATTTTGAACTCTTTTTGAAATCTGTCCCTATGTTGACCTCGATTACTAAAAATTCTATCCAAGTTCCACCTTTAGTGATACAAGGAGCCAGCTTGGCTCACAGTCGGATTGAAGGAGGGTATGTTGGCCTGACCTTTGCCCCTACTGCAATTTGATGGGACCCATTCTCTATATTTCCCATCTTCGACGAGTTTAGGCCCAATAATTAGATAGGGACCACAGTGGTAGACGAAATTTTCGAGCATAAACAAGTTGTTATTGCAAGTCAAGGATTATTGTGTTTGTAATACTCTAGTTTGTAGTAATTTGAGGATTTCCCAAGGTTCAGTTGAAGATTTTATAAAGTCAATTCAAATTTTTTATTTTGTATACCTTGTGTAAAACCCTTGGTATTACTTTAGTTGTTAGTATATTTGTGATATTCTTAACTTTTTGGATCCAAGTCCCATATAATCTTATTAAATATCTTTACGTATGTTTTAATTGTATATTAGATAATTAAAATGAAATTTTAGATATCTTTGGAAATTTTATTTTAGTGAAAAAGGAATTTTAAATAAGAAAATTAATATTTTGGATTTATTAAATTCAAAGAGAAAGAAATAATATTTACTGGTTTTCTAAAATTATTTTTATTTATCTAAAACTCTTTTTGCGGTTGGGGGCCCATTGGTACTTTGGTTCCACCACAGTCGAGCCCATTACGTGGGGGCATGAGGCCCACATAGCTAACTATGTGGGACGCCCCAAATAATCAAATCTTTCTTAGTGTGTGGCTTGTGATGGAAGACACGTACTTGTTTTGAAAATAAATGGAAGATTTTATGCAACAAGGTTGATTGATTTAACATATGAAGGTGTAGATATTGATTGAAATTAGATTTGTGAATACACAATATTTCTCTACACAAATATTTGATGTGAATAGAGTTGTGAAAACTGAGGGATAATGTTTCTAGCTCATTCCTTTAATCATGATTATGATCAAGATTAGATCCCATAATGATAGCAAAACCCTAGACCCCAAAGCCCTAGCATCTCTCTCTCCCCCCTCCCATTGGCATGTACGCCCCACTCTCTCTCTCTCTCCTCCT
>NW_006494931.1:6999767-7044721 GCF_000471905.2 Amborella trichopoda | reverse complement strand
TATACCTACTAACTAGTATAGACAAACCCTAACCGAACCCAAACCGACCCTACGCACTCTCTCTCCTCCCCCTCCCCTACCTCGTCGATGTACGCCCACCTCTCTCTCTCTCTCTCTCTCTCTCTCTCTCTCTCTCTCTTATTTCTCACTTCTAGTTGGGTTTTGAGTTTCTTTGAGCATTGAGTAAATCCTAAGGGGTAAGCCCAAGCCACAAGAAGATGGCACGCTTTAGACTAGATAGTGGTTGGGCCTCGATCTCGTCTGGTTAGTTCGTGAATGCTAACCTAGATATGGGGTCCAGCCCAAAATCTCTTTCTCGGAAACCACGGTGTGCGTGGTGTGGGTGCGGATAGGTGCCAACGAAGGAGAAAGAATTAGGGATGTGAGGTGGGACCTAACTCACGGTGGGTTCATAATACACTTGGGTGCTCGAGACTTCCTATTAGATCACGATGACAAGCCCTCTAGAAAAGTGTAAGATGGTCAGGCAAGTGGGTCGAAAGACCCTGACTTATCATTATAGGTATGAATTAGTAGTTAAACTAGTGTAAGGCCTCGAACTCTAAGAAAATGTACCTCAAGATAACCTCAGCACGAGTGATCGAGCCCATGAGAATCAGTCTCTTACGACACAACAAAACTTCATGAGCAGATGGTATGTGTAGCAGTTCAAGAGTTAGAACCCTAAAGAACTAACTCAGTAAGATCCTAAATCGAGTGCTCAAGGGTGAGAGAAGCAGCAAGTAAAGAGATGAAATAAAGAAATGATGAAATAAAAATAAAATAAAATGAGTAAATGAGAGATGAATATGTGGGTTAGAGAGAGAGTTTTTAGAGTGAGAAAGAAAAGAGTTATGGGGGATGAAAGATGATGAATCGAGTGTCTTGGGTTGTAGGTTAGGGTAAGAGAGGGTGAGAGATAGTGAGATAAAAATGGAACGCTCCTATGGTGTGGGTCCCAGTGTCTTAGGGGGTAGGTTGGGGTGAGAGAGGTTAACAGTGTAGAGGGGAAGATTTGGACTTGCCTAATATGCAGATCTGGTCTTTAGATGGGAGAGAGAGAGTGGGAGAGGGAGAGAAGAGGAAAGAGAGTAGAAGGACCCACCTTAGGTATGGGTATGTCAATTGTAGGTGGGAGAGAGAGTAAGAGAGAGAAATAGAGAGAGGGCAAGACTTGTCAAGGGCACGGGTTTGTGACTTGAACAAGGGGGGAACAGAGAGAAATAGAGAGGGAGAAGCCAGGCCTACCCTAAGTGTGGGTCTATGCACTTTAGACATGAGAGAAAGAGAGAGAGAGGGTGAGGGTCGAACATGCCCTGGGTCTGAGTAGAGAGAGAGAGAAAGAGAAAAATACAGAGAGAGGGGGGTAAGGCTCAGACTCGCCCTAAGTCCGAGCAGAGAGAGGGAGAAGAGAGAAAGAGAGAGAAGAGAGAAGAAGAAATAAGAGAGAGAAAAGAGAGCAGAGAGAGGTGAGAAAGAAGAGAGAAAAAGAGGAAGAAAGAGAGAGAAGGAGGAAGAAAGAGAGAGAAAGAGAGAATAGAGAGGAGGGAGATTGGACTTAGAATGGGCTTGAGCCTAGGTACACTTTCATTGGTCCCTTTTGCATAGACATGAGAGAGAAGTCTTGGTCTTTGTGGGTCAAGACTAGGGTCTAAGGTTTAGGTTTATGGCTTAGGTGGGTTGGAGTAAGGTGTGATGTATGGAAACTAGGGTGCATAGACTAAGATGGTATACATGGAAGGTTTATGGTGTATAGGATACTATGCTGTATGGGATACTATAATGTATGGCGGAAGGTAGGGTGTAGGATAGCTAAGGAAGGTATTGGGTGTATGGAGTAGGATAGCTAAGGAAGGTGTTGGGTGTATGGAGTAGGATTCGAAGATAGGAGTTCTTGGGTGTATGGGAGCTAGAGTGTATGGAGTAGGAATAGGAGTTAGGTATCCTAGGGAAGTTGGAATTTTGAGGTTCTAGAGAGTGAAAGGGTTTCTATGGGTATTTTTTCTCTCTAGGAATTGTTTCTCTCTCCTCTCTCCTTGAGTCTTGAGCTTAGAATCAAAGCAAAAGAACAATCCTAGCTCTTAGAATCCTCAAGCTCTTCTTATTAATTTCCAAAACTCGCAAGAGTCGTATTACAAATGACTACACTTTCTTAATATAAATGACCACACTTTGTTTATATAGAGTATCCCAAAAAATAGGGTGGATGCTAAAAGCCTCAAAATTGTTGAAAATTAGACATTTAATGAATAAAAATATTAATCCCGTTATTGAAATTAATGACCAAAATACCCCTAAACACTTTTCAATAAATGACAATTCCATTCCTCCAAGAGGGGAATCTTGTCATTGGTAGGCCTCCAGAGAGTTTTTTGTACGTTTACGGTGGCAATTCGAGTGATCAAATATCATAGAATCAATGTTTGGATTGTAAAGTGCATTTTGATACCCATTAATCATCTTGGAACGAAGTTTTAAGGAAGAACCCAAAATCCGGCCAAGTTCATATGTTGTACGTCATTTTTTATGTACTTCCATGAGCCCATGCGAATAAGGAGAGAGCCAGCGACAGTCTAGTCTGCAGTCTAGGATTGCACAGAGAAATAAAGCCTCCAGCTTAGTGACCTAGGTTTGCCACCTCAGCACCGAAGAAGGAATCTCCACTATAGCCCCATGATAGAGGCAACAAAGGGGCACCAGACCATCGCCATTGTAATCAAAATGTTAAGAAACCCCCGATGAAAAAATTCGGGCTCAATCGGACCCCTCTAAAAGGGTATATGCTCATGCGGCTTCACCAAACCTGTCTTGAAAAAGGGGCTGCTTCAATGTTCTCTGGCAGACACTTCTCCAACCTATGACGCCTTGCTCAAATGTTGACATGTTCTAGATCATGTCAACCTCGTCATATTGACCTAAGGCTCTCACTGTGGCGTGACCGGGAACCCCTACTGCTCTGAAAAAAAAGGCAGCCGAAGAAATCAAGGACGAGAAAAATCCCAACAGGCATTGGATTTGGTGAAGCATAGCTCGAAATCCATGTCGTTGATTGACGAGAGGAAGAGTTCAAAAGAACCACCTCGCATAGAGCTACATTCTGGTGCGACCCTTGCATTCGATCCCTTACTTGATGAATGTGAGTCCTCAGGTCACCAAGGAAGCAAATCCAGTCGGTTGTCGGAATCCCATTCTTTGGTAGCCTTCCAAAACAACTGAAGACGTAAATCTGCACCAAATCTGCCCCAACTTGGTGTAAAACAACTGCAACAACCTCCTCTCTGACTTGCAAGTAGAGTCAGGAGCTAAAACGACACAGCTCGGAGAAGTGTCGGCAAACAAAGTTTACAAAACTGGCTGGACATTCACCCCGAGAAAGAAGGCCACCACATCACGATTGAAGGGCATCAAAATGCTTGCAATCGAAAGGAGAACCAAGATATGTTTGCGGAAAAAGCTGAACGAATGCCACAAGTTGTAGAATAGGATTTTAAGGTCTGCCAATGGTAGAGCAGCCTTCATGCAGAGACAATCTCGTCATTTGGGCAAAAGATCGTAGGAGGGTATTTTTGTCATTTGTGTCTAATTTTGAATTTGTTTTCAATTATTTTAATTGTAATTAAGCTTGAATTTTGAGCGTTCACCCCTATTTGGTGAATCCTCTATATAAGCAAGCTCAACTCATTTGGAAAAGAGGAGGAAATCGCTCCAAAAGGTTCCCTTTTTGGATACTCCAATACCCCCAAAGGCTGGGAAGAATCGAGGCTTATTCGTTATCACTTTGTTCATTCTTGCTTTGTCTCATTCTATGGGCCCCTAGTATATTCGACAGAGGAGAGAGGAAGAGAGAGAAAACATTGAGAGGGATGGTACCCCTGAGCGTGTGGTCCCGTGGACACCCTGGACATGTAGGTCCTCCCATTTCCCCCAAGCCTAAGCATTCCTTCTCTCTCTCTCTCTCTCACTCTCTCGTTCTTCCTCTCGCTTCCACTCTCGTGATCCCATTCACATGAAAACCCTCATCAACCCACGAGCCTGCGAACGTGTCCTAGCTTATAAGACTCTTTCCTCGACTTCGATCCATGCCCCTTTCAGTGGTCAGCAAACCCTTCCAAGAAGGGCATCCAGAGAGGAGGGACATCAAGATCCCATCCCTATAGCACAGCGAGAGTGAAAAGAGAGAGAGAGAGAAGTTGAGAACCTGGGGAGGGCTCCCGTCCAAACCATGCTGGCAAGCAGTCAGAGGGCTTCATAATTGCTCTAAGAGGCCCATTGGCCCGAGCGCGAATAAGAGATGTTCGCACTCCAGTAGCATAATCTCTCTCACTATCAAACTCCTATCTGGAAGTAGGAGGGGCCGTGTGGCCACAGCGCACCAGACCTCCACAGTTGTTCGAGATAAGGTTTCCTCATCCCCGCGCAGGAGGAAAGCAAGACCCCACCGACATCAACTGGCGACTCCACTGGGGACGCGTCACCCTATTGTTTGCTCGAGTCGTCTCTTGGTACCAATTCCTCTACCCTGGCTTTCCACTCTTGCTATGGGATCCACTTATCCCTCTTTCCTCCTGGTCGAGGAGTTTTATATCCAAATACTCATGGCTGCTCAAGGAGAGGCTTGACCATTTGGTCCTTCCTCCTCTGTATGTCCTCTTTGCGACCATGCTGGCCCAACTGTCCCAGTTGCGACTTGGGAAGTTCGGGGCATGGGCCCTCAGATACGTTACCCTGCCTCCCCCGACGTCTAGAGGGAGGCCCTTAGCGCCCACTGTGCGGGTGACTTTGCCACTCCTCCTCACTTGGTTGGTCCTGACAGACCTCCATTGTTACGGGTAGCCAAAGGGCAACCCCGCCTGCATCACAAAGGGGCATCACCAACACTGGAACCCTCGCGCACACACCACATGCTGACCATCGTTATGTCACTTAACGTGGTTACTCCACCGTGCACACTCATGTCTATAAGCTCCCTGACGGCCTAACCGCCATGATAATGAATCGGGCCAGGCAGCAGCCTACCCCTGTCCCTCAAATACTTTCAGGTCACTTCTGCCACGGCGTAGCGCTAGTGGCCTTGCCGCGACCTGAGCCATGCATTTTAGCTCTACGGTCCGGAGCAGCCCAAAGGCCGGCCCCTGAGCAGCACACAACTTTTGAGACCATCAGAAGTCCTCCAACCAAATGAGCACGCATACGAGAGGCCCAACGGCCTCACCAGCTAAACGGGTGGTTGTCACACGCACTCCGCCCCTCACTACACACGGGACTGGCCTTGCAGCTGTCCTCGATACTACTAAGGGTCATGCACACACATGCTGATCCAAAGAAACCCTTGGCAGAGGAAAAAGGACGAGCACCCATCACTCCATTCACCACTACTGCGCCACTCGCTGTATGGTACTCGAAGAAATTTCCATGAAGCACCATTCTCTCTACCCCTTTCTCCCGACATGAACATGCCAGCCCTCTGGGGGAAGGCTCGTAATTGAGGCATGCCTTCAAACACATTCGCGCAATGCCCTAAGTGGAGGAGGAGCAAAGACTTTAGAGGGGCGATCAATGACCAGACCTTGAGGGGTACCTACAAGAATCACGCAAGGTGCCCCCTGTGAATGCTCTTACTTTTTTTTTAAAAAAAAGGAGAAAATGGGGAAGCTGAAAGATGCATGGATTACATTCCTCCAGCTTGACTATGTCTCTGACAGCCTCATCTACCAAGCCGCGATTAGACACCGCCTCGGGCTCCAAACGCTCCAATGATTGCGAGCATAAGCATACTGCCTCTTCCTTTGAGGAACGCTCGGATCTCCAAAGGGCCACCCGGGCCTGTAGCGCCCTTATCTCATCTTCAGATGTTAGAATCTCATGAGAGAGTTTGGTGATTTCCTTTAAGGCATGGACTTGTTCCGAAAGCCATTGGGCCTTTGACCACTTCGACTTCTCTAAGACCGCACGCTGGTTGACCAAAGTTTTTTCTAGGATAGCCAAGCGCTCCTTATAAGAGGTCAACACCTCGGCCTCGCATGCGAGGGCTTCGAGACTCCAATTTGAAAGGTCCCTTAGCACCCCCTCAAGATGACCCGAGAGTTACCCGCCGGCATGAACATGCTAAAGGATGCCGGCACACACCTCAAAGGCCTCTATTCTTCAGGGAAGGGCTGATTGCAGGAACTCCTCCAACAGTTCGAGCCCGGAGTGCAGCATTACCCTCAGCATCATGTCTTTGTCGTCCTGATAAGAAGAGGTGATCGCCACTGTACCCAGTACTCCCAAAGGAGTGACTTCAGGGGTAGGGTCCCTCACAGTAAGAGCAAGGGTCTCTCCGGAGGAGACGGGAGTTTTCAGTGAAGCCCCTCGACCCGACAACCCGGGGTCAGATATGGCCATGGGCTTTAGTAACCAGGTCTCCGCCTCCTCATCTGAAATGGTCGGGGTGGACGTCGCAGGTCACAAGGTCAATGCGGGGTGATCGCCCACAAGGGGTGATGCTCTCCTCCAGGCACTATAAAGGAACCCTCTTGAAGGGCTGTCGGAGCAGGACGAAGATCGATCAGATTCTCTGCTAAGACCTGTGGCTATGCTTGATGGCAAGGCGGGCACCGTTGACACTACTCGACTGGTCACTCAAGCACGCTTCATAAGTGGGACTGTTGAGGAGGCATCTGAATCGGACGAATCCTCCTCAAATACTGAGGCTCCTTCGCCTGAAGCCGAGGGAGCAAGTGCAACCCTCTTCGGGTTACTCTCCCTTTTATCCTTCCTCTCGCCCACCCCCTTTCTTCGAGAAAATTCACGCTGGCACCACCATTGTACGAGCTCTAGGCGGGATCCTCGCCCTTTCAATTTGACGAGAGCATGACCCACTCTGCCCTGGGGTACCCGACCTTGGGGTAGATCTCTCTTCCCTGCCAAGAATGACACCCCTGTGCGCCCCCATGAACAATGGACCGAAGTCATCAAAGAATGACTTTGTCCTGTCTCGCAGGGACATGTACTCCATCCCTTCCCATCCTACTCCAACAAGAAAGGGCGGGTCAACCTCTGCCAGTCCAAGGGATAGTGCTTCAACTGGCAGACCTGGAGAAAGGCAAGGGAATTAAGGCGCTTCACAACCCTACTATCCTGGTGAGAACAATTAATCTTCTGCCAAGGGTGGTCCTGATACTAATATGCACGCCCAACAACTTCCCACCATTGTTGGTACTCGACAGTCATGTGACTCAAATAACCATAATGGGGAATAACGAACCAGTTAGAGCTTGGGAGATCGAGACAAGTCTCCCACACTGCTTGCAAAGCAAGGTTGGACCAACCATCACGATCGGCTCCTGAGACTTCGGGGCCAGTCACTCCCCTCCTCCTGAGCTTGTTGAAAGAAATGGGGGGTAGCACCCCTAGTATAGGTGGTGCTGGCGTGCAAAGTACCCCTCAAGCCTCCTGTCACCACCACCCTAGAAAGGGATGATACAACCTCGCATGCTCACCAGATACATGGCCTCTCATGTCTCTGTAGTCACACTGCCAAGCGACTTCCCGAAACCGTCAACGAACATCGCATCGAAACGCCTGCCACAGGAAAAGGGGTGCCCTTAGAAACACAAGAAGCGTTAATCAGAAGTTCACGGCCCCCTTCGGTTCTCTAAACATCGCCTTCATCCCCACGATCTTCAGTAGGTGAGGGCAAGCAGTTTCCGAGAGTCCCCGATTAACTTCGTATGCCCCCTTGAAATACGTAGAAAGCCATCCAAAAACGCAATGGACTGGGAAGCCAAAAGTAAATCACCCTGGGGGGCCTTCGCCCTCTTGAACGTCCTGCCTCGTATCCCTCTAAAGGGTCTTCCCTCGAGCGATGGCCTTGAGCCCCATGAAAGATACTACACAAGAAAGGTTGAGCCAACGCGCAACCCTGCCCTTCGACCATCATATAGGCCACATAAAAATAGCTAGACCGGATAAAGTAGCCCCAAGCGAAATTGCACAGAAAAAGCATAAGGTAGGTGGCCAGATATACCCCTTCTCTTTCCCCGTGCACAGGGGGAGTCGCATCCATCATGGAAGCCTTAATGGCCTCCGCTGCCACCGCCTCATTGCCCCATAAGGCTCTTGAACATGCATCTTCGCAATCCTGGTGGTTGCCATGGAAGTAGTCACTCCACGCCACAAAGTGCACCCTGGAGGACTTTAATTTGGTCTCTGACAGTAAGTACTGGTAAATCTCAAATAGCTCGCGGAGCCCAGCAGTGGTCAGTCTTCCATTCAGACGTTCCTTGCCAAAGATGTCTGAGTTACTGGTCACAAACACCTCCCCCAAAGATGTCTGAGTTACTGCTCTTGAGAAGGAGTCAAGGACATCAAGCATCCAGGTCGTGTACCCGGCCAAGAATTGGTGTTCCCCCTCAAAGTGAAGAGCCTCAAGGGCACGCCCTCCTCCTCAATAAGAGGAGCTTCGTCATCATCCCTGTTGGTGCAAAGCCTAATACTATCTCCCACATAGGTGATGCTCGAAGGCCATCTTACCTCCTGGGTAAGTTCAACCTCCTTGAACGGGGCTCCTCTCGGCAAAAATGATCCTATGTAACAATCAGCCACCACCTCACCCGTGCACAGCAACTGGTTCTCATCAAGTACCTTTGCTGTAGAACCACAAGAAAAATAAAACAGCGTAAGCAAAAAAAAAAAAGAGAGAAGAGAAGGGGGAGGAACAAAGCCTCAGTAGAGGGAGAGGCGGCGCTCGTGCTGGCCATTGTCACCCGCGAGTAGTTTAGGCCAAAGAAAGGCGAGCTTTGATAAATCAGAGCTGTAAAGACTATGCGAGTAGGGAAATATAGAGAGGACGATCCCAAGCGCTCTTGTTTTATAAAAATCAGGGTGGAAAAGGTGCATGCCAGGCAAAACAGGAAAGGATGTTCTCCAATCACAAGGAAGCGTGAACAACACGTGGAGCGAGGTGTCACACAAAAATAGGGCATCGAGGCACTGCGAGTGTGCAAATCAAATTCTCGCACGAACCAGCGTCACGCATCTCAAAGGTACGATCGTACGAGCAGCACACCAAGCGACGTGCCACACGTGTATAAGATTACGCTCAGTCCCAAGGTGGCACTAAGGGCACGTAATCGAATCGTCGTACGACGGTGATGCGACGCCTCCCACTTGGCATTAACTGC
Source organism: Amborella trichopoda (assembly GCF_000471905.2). The sequence goes on along the minus strand of NW_006494931.1, from coordinate 7,035,557 downwards.
TGCATGCATGACGTGGCCTGTTAGGAACAACACACCTATCACTGTCCAAACGCCTCCTGACTCATGCATACAGCCTTGCTCCACTCGATCTGCCCACAGCAAGGGCCCACTCAAAGCGGCCGGGGCACTCCCCTACACCGCTTTACCTCGCAGGCAATCGAACCCTCTCCCTTATCTCTCTCACATACAAAACCCACAGAGGTCCCTCTCAAAAAAAAAAAAAAAATGCAAGGTCTTGCGAAACTTGGCAATGACGCATTTCCCAGGGGTTGAGATGAAAACCCGCATGGGCATCCCATCCATCACCACGCAGCAAGCAGCAAGTGCCCCACGAGCAGATTGGGAAATTCATCGGCCATTCCTTACCCTCATCATCAACAGGGATAAGGACTGCGCTGACATACAAAATAGGGAGAACAACAGATGGAAATACAAGGCAAAGAAGAAGGATTCAACACAAAAGGGGATTTCATTTCATGAACAAAAAACGGATTACATGTTTGTTACAATGCATTTTGCAAAACGTGTACATTCGTTCTGAAGTAAGTCTCCTCCCTTCAAAGGGCCAACCACCCCCTGCAGTGGTGGTTCCTTCAAGTGGTGGTGCCCATCCCTTCAAGCATGACTTGAAGAACATGGGGGGAGGCCCCTCCTTCAACTCATCCTCCAGTGAGGATGGTGAGCCCCTGCCTCCTACATGACCGCGGGCCTCATGCCATGGGCCCCGCAAAAACAAAGGATCCCCGCAGCAACAAGATCCTATGTCATGGGTCCATGTCGCCTGTGCGCGAGTGAACACCTTCACAAGGACGCCCAACGACCACACGCACCTCAAAGGTCGGTGTCAAGTAGTTCACCCCCACAGCGGGCATCGCTCACTGACCAGGCTCTCAAAAGAAATAAAGTCTCCGCACTGCCTCCCAACAAAGGAACATAAAAAAAGGAACTTTGTGGCAAAAAGGAGAAACTTCATCAAACTCTTGCAGCCAAGGTGAAGTCCCCTAAAATGGGACCGCCTTTGAAGCCATCATCCTATCATGCCTGGATAATCGGGACGAGCCAAGCAACCACCAGCCACGCCAGTAGGATGTAACCCAAAGAGGTACCCTGCCTGCTGTTCTTCTAAATCAAACTCCAGCACCCAAGGTGAAGTCCCCAAAAATGAGACCGCTTCTGAGGCCATCCTCCTTTCACGACTGGACAATTGGGACGAGCCAAGCAACCCCCAGCCACCCTAGTAGGACATAAGCCAAAGAGGTACCTTGTCTGCCTTTTCTTCCTTCACCTACCTTCAAGCATCTAGAGGGAACTCCCCTAAAATGGGATGGCCTCGAAGGCCATCCTCCTATCATTCTTTGAAAATCTGGATGAGCCAAGCAACCCCCAGCCACGCCAGTAGGACGTAAGCCAAAGAGGTACCTTGTTTGCTCCTGATGTTTCTATTTGAACAGGGATAAAGCTCACAAGAAGGGCCCCTTCCAACTGGAACATCTGGACCCCCCATCCAGAATAGGATAAAGCTCACAAGAAGGGCCCCCCGTGGCTGCAAAATCGGGAGTCTGCATTGAGAAGTCATAAGCCCGCCAACGATAAAATATCAGCGTGGTCTCCTAAAGAGGAAAAACAGATTCTAGCCTAACCCTGAGAAAGCCACTCAAGAGATAATAAACTCTTCTTGGCAAGGATTCGTTAGAGGAGCTATGACGTTTTCTCGAAGCGCAACATCCGACGAAGCAAGTTATTGTACGTCATTTTGACATACTTCCATGAGCCCATGCAAATAAGGAGAGAGCAAGTGACAGTCTAGTCTCGTGGGTTCACAAAATTCCTGCGGTCTAGGATTGAGCCAAGAAATAAAGCCTCCAACCTAGTGAGTTGGGTTCGATGCCTGAGCATCGAAGAAGGACCCTCCCCTATAGCCACATGTTAGAGGCTGTAATGGGGCACCAAACCATCGTCATTGTGCTAAGAATTTTAAGAAACCCCCGAGGACCAAATTCAGACTCAATCGGACGCCTCTAAAAGGGTCTATGTTCATGCGGCCTTGTGACTGGTAGGCTGTACCTTAGTGCAATGCAGCTTCACCAAAACAATTTCGAAAAAGGGGCTGCATCAATGTTCTCTGGTGGAAACTTCTCCAACCTATGACGCCTTCCTTTGATATTAGACTAAGCTCAAATGTTGACATGTTCTAGATCATGACAGCCTCGTCATTTTGACCTAAGGAACTCACTGTGGCATGATTGGGAACCCCAACTACTATGAAAATAAAGGTGGCTGGAGAAACCAGGGTAAGGAAAAAGCCCAACAGGCACTGGATTTAGTGAAGCATAGCTCGAAATCAAAGCTAGGGAAGAGTTCAAAAGAACCACCGCACACAGAGCTACATTCTGGTGTGACCCTTGCATTCAATCCCTTATTCGATGAATGTAAGTCCTCAGGTCATCAAGGAAGAAAATCCAGTCAGTTGCCGGATTCCTTCTCCAGTAACCTTCCAAACCAATCGAAGAGGAAAATATGCACCAAATCAGCCCCAACTTGGTGTGAAACAATTGCAAATGGCCTCCTATCTAACTTGAAAGTAGAGTGAGGAGCTAAAATGATGCAGCTCAGAGATGCGTCGGTAAACAAAGTTCACAAAACTGGCTGAACATTCATTCTAGGGAAGAAGGCCACTACAACACAATTGAAGGGCATAAAAAAGCTCGCAATTGAAAGGAGAACGTAGATATGTTGTTGAAAAAGCTGAAAAATTGCCACAAGTTGCATAACCAACTTCCATTGTCTTCCCATGGTAGAGCAACCTGCATGTAAGGACGGTCTCGTCATTTGGGCAAAAGATCACAGGTGGGAATTTTGGTCATTTGCGTCTAATTTTGGATTTTTTTACAATTATTTTAATTACAATTAAGCTAAACTTTTGAGCGTTCACCCATGTTTGGTGAATCCTCTATATAAACAAGCTCAATTCATTTGTAAAAGGGAGGAAATTGCACTAAAATGTCCACGTTTTGGAAGCTCCAATGCTCCCAAAGGCTGGGAAGAATTGAGGCTAGTTCGTTATCATTTTGTTCATTCTTGCTTTCTCTCATTTCGTGGGCCCCTAGCCTATTCAGGAGAGGAGAGAGGAGGAGAGAGAAAACTTTGAGAGGGACGGTAGCCCTTAGCATGCAGTCGACACCCCAGCCGTGTGGTCATCCCATTTCCCCCAAACCTAAGCATTCCTTCTCTCTCTCTCTCTCTCTCTCTCTCCCTCCCATTTCCACGAGCGTGACCCCATCAGCACGAAAGCCCCCGTCGACCCACGAGCCCACGAACGTGTCCTATCCTGTAGGACTCTTTCCTCAACTTCTATCCACGCCCCTTTTTGTTGTCAAAAAACCCTTCCAAGAAAGGCATCTAGGGAGGAGGGACATCAGGATCACATCCCTATAGCACGGACAGAGTGAAGAGAGAGAGAGAGGTTGAAAACTTGGGGAGGGCTTCTGTCCAAACCGTGCTGACAAGTAGCCAGAGGGCTTTGTAATTGCTCTAAGAAGGCCATCCGCCCAGGCACATAGTCGATCCCCTAAGCAGCATAAGAGAGGTTCGTGCTCCAATTGTAAAATCTCTCTCACTATTGGCCTCTTATCTGCAAGAAGGCAAGCAGGACCACAGCGCCCCGGACCTCTATGGTTGTTTGAGAGAGGGTTTCTTCATCCTTGCACGAGAGGAAACCAGGACCCCACCGACATCACCATAAACTTGTGATTATTTGACCACCAATTCATCACGATCCATGAGGTTTCAAGACTTCGAACCACAAACTGAAGAGGATACTATCACGATCATTTTGTGATAAATTTCATCCATTTTGATCTCCATTTGAGCATGTTCCAATTTTGGGAAGTCGCCAAAAAATGGGATTCTGACGAATGGATAAGTATTCCTTCTTCGACCTCAAAATTTAGTATGATCCAGCTCCGATCATTCACAAAAATTATACCAAATTGAAGCTCTTTGAAGCACAGTCGCAACAGACCCATACTTGCCATGATCCGACATCTGGATCTTGAGCTATAGGATCCCAAAGAATGGTATGTTCCTCTTTCTAAAATATGACTTTTCATGTTTCGATCCCATCTTTTATTTGACAATTCTCTTGTTTCGGGCCATGCCTTGATGCGTGCCATATGTCAAAATGAGCGTATCATCGAGACCTAGTTCGTGTCTGAATTTGAGCTAAATTCGACTCAAAAAGAGAAAGTTATGAGAATTTGAAATTCATCCCCAAATGAGAAAGCATAGCTTCCATAAATGGAAACTGGTTTGCTGCGGTTGCACTGCAATATTGTAAAACCCACCCATGTTTGGTAAGTGAGGTCCAGAATGGTCCTGGAGGCATTGATTGAGCTGAAATTTAATACTTGTAGGTTTTTCGACATTTCAGATCTAATGGAGGTAGTTTGATACTCTTTCGAGACCCAAAAAATATGGTTGTAGTTATAGGATCGATTTTTAGCATGAGAGAAATTGGATTTGAAAAAGGATTTGAAAATCGAGTTTCATCTTGATCAATTGAAAACTTGTCAAAATGAGATGAAACTTTATGAGTCTCCTTAGGGTATCCAAAACTATCCTCTCATACAATTTGAGCCCATTCTGACACTTCCTCAAGAGGTCGCTCAATATTAGGCTTATTACTACAATGTTCCTGTGGTCTGGCGGCGTCTTTAGCACCAGCGGGACTAAGATACTACCGGCTCTCTCCTTATTTGCCCCAGGGATACAAGTATGTTAAAAATGGAGTACAACAATTTGCCCTATCGAATGCTACTCTTGGAGAGAAGCGAGAATTGTAATAGTCAGAACAAGACTTCACCAGAGTTCATCTTTCAAATCTTTACTGGGTAGCTTTTATTATCTCTCAACAATATTTTTCTTCTCGATCATCCACACCAACACGATGCTTGAGGTGGAGACCATGCCAAGCTTCTTCCTTCAGGGATGACTGAAGTGGTTTCTAATGATTGGGGGCCATGTTTAAAGGCTTGAGAAACCCAACACTGCTGGAATCCCTTCTCTAGGGGAGCATGATAGCGGGGGGCCTTGCTTAAGGGCTTCCTTCCCAATTCAACAATGCTTCCAAATGAGCCAATTGGGGGTTTCTTTGGGGCCTGAATCCCAATCCAGTGGTATTTTTTATTCCAACAACTGGGGGCCTTGTTTAAGGGCTTGGGACCTAGTATTATTAGAATCCAGATATGTTTGGCAGTAGGGAGTCTTGTTTGGAGACTTCTTGCCAATTCGTCAGATTTTTCTTGAACGGTTAACAATGGGGTCCTTTCTTAAGGGTTTCCTTCCCATTTTACAATGAGCCTTCAATTTATCAATTTCGCCTTAAATAGACAATCAAGGAGAGTCCTCAATGGGGCATATGAACTGCTTCCCTAGGATTTGGACTAATGGTACAAGGGTGTCTCTTTGGGGGCTTACACCTAATATACTGGGCTTAGTTCGGGGCTTTTTGGTCTCCATCCTGAAAGTCTAAACCTATCAATAATTGGCGCCATAATAAGACACTCTTTTTTGAGCTTGAACCCTTGATCATATTGGAGCTTATTCGAGGGATTTTTAGTGGCCATCCCAAAAGTCTAAACCTGGCAGTAGATGGGAGCCTTAATAAGATGGTTACCTTCAAAAGCGAGGTATCGATTAAGGCTAGGGAAATCAATTGCCTTATAAGAACTTCTATCTCAAATTGTGAACATGCTCTTCCTATTTTTGATTGATATATTGGATTGGAGAATCTCTTCAACAAGTGGAAATCCTAATTTGTTGTCTTGATGATTCTTCTGTTCTTCTAGATCCCTTTGGCGGCTAACCCAACTCATTGGATTTTATTAAACTCTTTTTGGTCTCAGTGATAAGGTACCCTGTGAGGGTATTGATTCCTAAACCACCGATCTTTTCCAATCTTAGAATTGGTTGAGGGCAAATGCACCATCAACTTGTTTATTTATCCATGAGCCCTTTTGGGTTTTCACTTAAACTGGGTAGAAGTGATGCTGCAGAATGGTTTTCACCAACTTCTTCATCTATTAAGGGTCGTTTACCCATGACTTTGAGGTCTCATCCACCTTTTTATTTCCATTTTAACTCATGGCACCTTTTCAGGTTTTCACCATGCCCGTGTTTCTTATTTTTATAACACTTTTGCTCATGGCTTCATGGTCATGCCCGTCTTCCAGTTTTACACATGGTGCACTTTTGAGCTTTCACCATGCCCTAATTTTTATTCAGCAATTTTACCCATAGCTTCGTGGCCATGTCCACCTGAAGCTCTCACTTTTACTCATGATGATCCTCATCTGATGCTCAGCATGCCCGACTTCTTTCTTTTTGGATGATTTTACCCACAATTTCATGATTGTGTCTGTCTTTATAAAAGAGAAGGTCTCCTCCTTGATGATAAAAAGGGTAGAGCGGTTATAAATGTCCAAAGCTCACTGGGTTAATGGATACCATGTGTGAGGCTTTTATTATGAGGGTGAACACCACTGGAAATGTTTTTGAGTTTTGCAAGGTGATGAATGACGCATGCTTGCTAGGATATGGAGGTTTTAAATGAACTATGAGATTCCTTGTGTCTGAAAACCCACTAGGGCTAGGGATAAATATGTCCTCAAGCTGAAGAATGGTCACCTTTCTGGGGATTGAAAGGCTTCCTTGGGTGATGAAGGTATATCATGTTTCATGTACTAGTCATAGCATATCTGCACCACTGGGGATGATGACCCACAACGAATTGTGGATCACTGAAGTGATTGACCGCTGAGGATAACGGACCACTAGGAGTGGTGGATCACTAGGAATAATTTACTACTGACGGTCACTGTGAGTCTTCAGGCATGGTATTACTCATGGCGTCTTATGAAGGCTCAAATGAGTAGGGTATGTTTTGGTATAGCTTTCATGGGCATAATGGAGTGTTTACGTGAAGCCCAGATAAAAAGGTTCCTAGGATGGGTTCTGGTAGTGTTTGAGTTGGTGAATGAAATTTCAATGAATAGGGTAATTTCTTGAATAAAGAGATGATGTTTACCTGACTCATGGGGACGATAAGCCAAGTTGATGGGGTGATTGGGACGCCAATGGGTTTTCTGAGTCGTGAGGGCCTATTGTGGAAACCGTGATTTTTGTGAGCCATGAATCAACCAAATGATAGGCTTGACTACAATTTTGAAGCTTATGCAAGGATGTATCTCCAGTGGTGTTTGAGCATATTACGGTCAATGATATCCTTGTAAAAATGCTCAGTTTGCCTCCATTGGGAATGAGGCACTTTAAGGATGTGTCTCTACTGGGGATCAGGTACATTAAGGATAAAAACATCCTCTACGATGATGATGACTTGGGTAAACTGCATCATCATCATTTTTTTCTATTTAAGCTTGATGGTTTGAAAGTGGGTTTTGTATGGATAGTATGGATTCATCAAAATTTATGAAGCTGAACCCAAGGTTTCACTGGGTTAACAAGTTTACGGTTTAAACCTAAAGGGTTTGAAAAGGGTGCTAATGAGCTCAAGGTTTTGAGCTTCATATAGCTTGAACTGACAAGGAGCATATCCCCTTTGATCACCTTGTGTTAATGTGCATAGGTGTGTGTTGAGCTCATGCCTAAGCCGTGGGCTCATGTATGTGGGGGAAAATGAGAGATGAGTGAAATGAGAGAGTGAAATGGGAAAGAGGGTACTGGAATCTCTCTTTGGTTGCGGGTCCAAAAAGTAGACGAGATGATGGGTGTGCTCTAATAGCAAGTTTAGAACATTGATGGGAAAGGGAGAAGCACAAGAGATGAGAAGATAATGGGCACGCGCCTAGATGCGTGCCCAAGCGATTTATCAAGTAGGGGGAGAGGAGTGAGGAGTAAATGATGACAAACCTGATGTTGGTGCAGGCCCGAGAGTTTGACGGAATAGAGACGAGAGAAAATGGGGGGAGAAATGACGGGCTGCCCTAAGTGCAGGCTCGAGAGTTGACAATGATGTTATACATCATTTTTTACGTACTTGTATTCCCGAATCACGTAAGGAGAGAGCTAGTAACAACCTGGTCCTGTCAGTACCTAAGACACCCCCAAACTATAGAAACATTACAAAATAAGCCTAAAACTGGGCAACCTTGGAAAAAGTTCTTGAACTACTTTAAAAGGACTAAATAGGGTAGTTTAGGATTCCATAAGGACACTCACGAAGCTTTGTCACATTTGATAATTTTTGATATGATCAGGATAAAATTCGGTTCTCAAGACCAATTCCTAACATGCAAAACAAGAGACCTTATAACTACAGGTCTATGCTAGGATTTTCAAAACAATACCATATTATTTTCATTGAATTTCAAATTTCGAAAAAACACCAGGGACCAAATTTGAGCTCAATCAGACCTCCCAGGAACTTTTTGGGCCCAAAGTACTACAAAGGGTAGGTCTTACACTATTGCGGTGCGGCCTCCCTGGTCGGACTTGGCTCTTGGGGTTCGGGACGAGAACCCTCTCTCGAAGAACTGCTGGGTAGCTCTGCACGGATGCAAGGGTTCTTGGCATGCGGATAGGTACAAAAAATGAGAGAGATTTTTTATGACGGTGCCACTTTGGGATGCTAGCCTCGTTGCTTAGTGTTCAGGGGACATGTCCGAGCTGTTAGACCTCTTAGAATAGTCATGAAGCCCTCTGACTGTGTGCCAGCATAGTTTGGACAAAGACTCTCTTTAGGCTCACAACCTCTCTACTCTCTCTCTCTTTTTCTTAGGACCGGTATGGGATCTGGTTGTCCCTCCTTCTGGCTATCCTCTCGAGGGGGCTGGCTGGCTGATGAATGGGTGTGAGAGAACTCGAGGGTTGGGGCTCATGGGTTCCCTCACGTCCGTGCATCTGTTGGTGATGCAGGTGGCTGTGCGGGGCAGACAGTGTGTTACGTAAGGGGGAGAGGGAGAGAGAGAGAGAGAGAGAGAGAGAGAAAGAGAGAGAGAAGGGTTGGTGTGTGACCCAATTTAGGAAAGAGGAAGGAGGCGTCCACACACTCGGAGGTGTTTACAGGCCCACGCACTCAAGGGTATTTGCTCTGTCCAAGTTTTGTCTCTTCTCTTGATGGAACTAAGGACTCAAAAGCAAAGAAAAAGAGGAACAGATGTATTGTCTTTGTTTTATAATGGGTAAATACCTTGCCCAAAGGTTTTTCCAGCCTCGTTTACAAGTGACTTAAGATTGCTTATATAGATGATTCACCAAATAAGGGTGAATGCTTAAAAAAAAAGCTTAATTACAAGTTAAGAAATTAGTAATAACTCCTGAAATTAGCCGTAATGACCAAAATGTCTCTGAGATCTTTTCCACTGATGATGAAGTTGTCCATGCAATCAGGTTGTTCTGCCATGGTCAGATCTTTGAAGCTTTTTCTGTAACTTGTGGTGATGGTTCAGATGATTTGTCAGCAGATCTTCGATGTCCTTGCAACTCTGAGCATTTTGATGCCCTTTAATCGTACTGGGGTGACCTTTTCCCACGGGGTGGAAGTTCGATCAGATTTGTGAACTTTGTTCTCCAACGCACCTCGCCCTGCAATGTTCTGGCTCTTGACTCTTCTTGCAAACGAGAGAGGAGATAGTCAGAATCATTTAAGTCTGGGCTGATTCAGTTCTGATTTGCATTTTACTTAATTTGGGAGGACATTGGAAAGAGGGATTTCGGTAACAGAGTAGATTGGCTTCTTCTGTGACCTGGGGCCTTGCATCCATCGGACCTTGGACCAAAAGCAAGAGTTATAAGATGTGATTGCATTGAACTCAACCCCGTGGTGATCCGATGTTTGGATGTCGAGTTGTGCTTCACTAGATTGGAGGCTTCTTCTTAAATCTTGGCTTTTTTGGTTTTGCGGGCACCTTCGTTTTAGGAGAAGAGTAACTCTAGGTCGCGCCACAGTGCATGCCTTAGGTCAAAATGGCTAGGCGGACGTGATCTAGAACATATATGCATCTGGACCTTTTTTAGTTTCAGCGGAAGGTGCCATGGGTCCTCGAAGTTGCTCCCAAAACATGAAGTTGCAGTTGTCATGCTTGGGGATTGGTTCAGTGAAGCCACACCATGATAGTGTGAAACCCGCCTGCTGCTAGCCTGCATTGGGCATAGACTCCTTTCAGGTGGTTCGATTGAGCCCAAATTTGGTCCCCGTGGGTTTTTTGACATTCTAAATTCGATGGCAATGGTCTGGTAAAGTTTTAAAACGGCTAGCATAGGGCTATAGTTTTCAGGTACTTCCTTGGTGCAATGGCACCGTACCCAGGCCATATGTCTCGAGGCTTTATTTTATGACACAATTTCGACCTGTACCCATAGGGATAGGCTGTTGCCGGATTTATCCTTATTTTCTTAGGAGATTTAAGTACCTAAAAAATGACGTATAACAACTTGCCCCGACAGATGTTGAGCTTCGAGAGAAGCGAGAAGTGCAACATTCGGAGTGAAAACTTTATCGTCGAAGTTCATGTGGCGAGTCCTCACTAAGATGTGTTTATTTCCTCTCAACAAATATTTGTTTTCTTGATCACCAGCATCGGCGCAGTCCTTGAGGGGTAGACCTTGTTGAGCTTTTCCCTTTACCGTGGGGTGACCAAAGTGGCTTCTAGCGAACTGGTGCCTTGTTGAGGGGCTTTCTCTTTCTTTTGTTAGAATCCATTTTTTGGGAGATTGTGCTGATAGACTGTCTTGTGTGAGCTTACGACTCCGTATCAACAAGAACTCCTGGTGTTCCAGTTGGTGGGTGCCTTTTTTGTGGGCTTTATCCCAACCTAGTCGGTAAAAAGGGGAGTCAGCGGGTACCTTTTGTGGGGCGTTATCCCGACCTGGCTAAAAGAAAAAGGGAGTCGATGAGTGCCTTTTGATGGGCATTATCCCCACTTGGCTAAAAATATTTGGTGCTCCAGTTGGTGGGTGGCTTTTTTTGTGGGGTTTATCCCTGACCAATGGAAGCTCATGGTGGTGGGTTTGTTTTGACAAGCAGGGTACCTCTTTGGTTCCCGTCCTACTAGTTCAGTTGGGGAATTTTTGTGTGGCCTGTACTGTAGAGCCTAGACTTCTTAGGGAGGGGTTCCTAAGGTGGTCTCTTTGTTGAGGAGACTTCACCCTGCTTGTTGATAATTGATGTTGGTGGAGGGCACTAGGGTCGGATTTTTTTTGGACGACACAGGGGCTGAGTTTTTCTTTCTTTTGATAGCAAAAGGGCCAGAATTGTTTTCTGGATGGCACAGGGGCGGGAATTTCATTGCGGTGCCATAGGGGTCGAAATTGGAATCTCTTGGTGATGGGTTTGTTTTGACAAGCAAGGTGCCTCTTTGGTTCCCATCCTATTTGGTCAAGATTTTTGTTTGGCATGTACCAAATAGTCTAGACTTAATAGGTAGGGGATCTGAGGGGTTCTCTTTGTAGAGGAGACTTCACCCGGCAAGTTGATGATTAATGTTGGTGGGTGGCACTGGGGCCAGAATGTTTTGGATGGCACAGGGGCCAGAATATTTTTTTGGATGTCACAGGGGCTGGAATATTTTGATGGCATAGGGGTCGGAATTGTTTTTGATGGCATAAGGGCCGGAATTTTTTGGATGGCACAGGGGTCGGATTTTTTGATGGCACGAGGGTCGAAATTATTTTGGATGACATAGGAGCCAGAGTTTTTTGGATGGCACAGGGGCCATAATTTTTTGTGTATGAAATAGGGGCCGAAATGTTTTGATGGCACAGGGGTTAGAATTGGAGTGTGTTTCAAGTGCTTGGTTAGGTGCCTCGATATCGCCCTCTAGATTTGAATGATCTGGCGGCATGAGTCTCGGGTTTCATCAGAACTTGGGACTTTGAGATCGCTCTCTTGAGAACCTTTCTTAGGAGTAAGGGCAGGTAGACCAACTGATGAGAGAGGAATTTAAGGTGGGTTCAGGACTTACTCGGGCTGTCTTGTGTGGCCACCCTCTTACATTACGAAGAAAGCCTCACAGTCGTAAACCAGGTTCGGAATCACCTCCCTTGGCCTGTATTCTCCTGTTTCTGCATCAGGGACCAAGGTGCTGAAAAATGTGTTCGAACAGCTTTCCCTACCGAATGTTGTGCGTCTAGAGACGCGAGAAGGACAACATTCAAAAAATTCCTTTTGGCTTTATTACTTTTTTCTTCCTAGCCATAGGATCACATGAACACCGAGGAGATTCACGCAATGCTAAAACTAGGATGCTCAGACTTTTGGATGCAATGTACAGGTCCATCCGTGGAGACATTAGGGGGAGAAGAGACTTTTTTGAGGGATTCTGTTGAAGTCCTCACCCTCAAGGGACAATCTATGATTCTGAAGTTGAGGATTTTGTACGGACCTTGTTAGTCAGAATCAGGCGCATCTGGAAATTGAGTGCCATGGTGACGGGCATTGTTCTTATTTGGCCTGGGTTTCTTTGTCTTGGATGGACAACAAAAGAGCCTTTGATCGGTGATCGTCTACATTGGGCACCAGATATTCCTTGGCCGGCAAGGTACTTCATATTATCGAGGTGACTGGCTTTGAGTATAACCCCTACCCACGGCTAGCAGTCTCGCGTAACAGGTCCAAAGTCATGGCTGACTTAGCCTTCTTGAGGCATCTTTGATTTGTCATAGTGACTTTCTGGTTTCTTTGTTCTGGATAGTCTGCTGAAGAACCTTTTGTTGACGCTCATTTTCGTTGTGCACCTGTTATTCCTTTGTGGGTAGGGTACCTCAGTTTATCGAGGTGACCGGCTTTGGGTATAACCCCAACCCACTTTAGCAGTCTCGCATAACAGGTACAAAGTCATGGCTCACTTAGCTTTCTTGGGGCTTCTTCGGCATCTTGGAGTGCATTTAGTAACCTCTTATGAATGATGCTCTTGTTCATGAGACTTGTCCTACCTTCTTAGCGCATCTTTTGTCCTTCGAGTCCTATTCATAAGTGGACTCAGGCTGTCGGAATCTTTTCCTTGAAGCTTGTATTTTTGAGTCCTGGTATTGTAACATCAGAAATTTTTCTTTGAAATGCAAGCTGAAGCCACCTGTAGAGGTGAGTGTTGCAGCAACTTATTTATTGGTCCAAACGTACTTTGTGGATTTTCACTTGAACTTGGGAAGAGGTGCCAAAAAGACAGTTTTCACCAACTTCCTTTCATTTCGGGCTCTTTTACCCATGACTTTACGGCCTTGTCCACCCTTATTTTTCTATCCCATGTGCACCCTTATTTTTCTATCTTTACTCATGATGCCCTTTTGGGTTTTTACCGTGCTTGGATATTTATTTTCACGGAACTCTTTTACTTATGGTTTCATGACCATGCCCGTCCGTCATTTTTACTCATGGCATTCCCCTGTTCAGGTGTACACCTTGCCTGTTATTATTGTATTTTTTTCCTTTTTATTTATTTATTGTGAAGGTGTGTTTAGGGTCATGCCTCCAGGACCTGTGCTAAGCAGTTTATCGTCATGCGGTCAGGATGTGTACTATAATTTAAAGTCATATAGCTTGGATCATAGCTATGCAGTTTAAAGTCATGCAGCTAGGACCATGCAGGTTAAGGTCATGCAACTAGACCTCCGCTAAAGTTTAAGGTCATATAGTTTGGACTATTTAGTTTAGGGTCGTGCATCTAGACCATTGTGTTGGTCGCCATGTAGGGTTGTTCCATGGGGAATAGGTCTGTGGATGGCAATTTGACTCCCTAGGGATAAAATGGTTAATGCCATACACAAGTAGAGGACTCAGATGGAGATGGTGGCCAGACGAGGGATGAAAAATGAAAGAAGACTTCACTGGGGATTCGAGGGCAATTGTGACTCCTAGGGGGTGAAAAATGGTACTTGACTCCTAGGTGTGAGGCAGACCCACTAGTGGTTGCAGTAGTAAAAATGATCCTAACTCAACTGGGGATAATGAGTTGCAGTACAAGTATGACTCCTACTAGTAATGAGAAGTCATGGCTGGGGTAGAACAACCAAAGTACCACTCCACTGGGGATAATAAGTCATGGGTTGCACTAGGGATGACAATAATAAGACACACGACTTTTAGCATGGGGCATGTGACAATGCACTATTTAGAACACAACCGGCACTAAGCACAATGAACGTTATTTCTTGGACACACAACCGACACTGGGTTGTTGAAAATGCAGCCGGCACTGAGCACAGCTCATGCCATCATTTGAACACAGCCAACACTGAGTAGTTGAGAACACAACCAGCGCTGGGGTTACTGAAAACACCGCCGGCGCTAGGTAGTTTTGACAACATAGCTGGTGCTGGGTGTGGGTTAATGTTCGGGCTCTGACCCGAGCTCAACCCGGTGGCCTCTGTCACATGGGATTTCATGGGTGATGGGAAAACTTGCCTAGAGTCTTGGGTCAGAACTTGACCCGGTCCAGTCCATTGACGTTTGGCCTTCTTAGACATGACTAGGATTTCTAGTTTGTGAGAGGCATTTGAGGAAAGCATCAGCAATAAAAAGGGGTAAACCCCATTTTCTCTGTTTTTCACCGAAGGGTGAACAAACTTAAGGTGAATTTTGTTTTAACAATGAGAAAGAGATTTTCGACAAGGAGCTTCGACAAACATAGAGTGTTCCGACAAGGGTTAGCAGGAGGTTTGCCAGAAAGAAAAGGAGGCTTTAGTCGAGCAAGGAGATGCCCGTAGGAAAGGAGGCAAGATTTCATTGGAGTTGCATGAGTTTCCCGGCCAGCACAGGGAGTTTTTCAAGGAGGAGGGGAAATCTGGTGGTCGTTTTGAGAGTTCTGGCAAAGGGAAGAGAGGGCAGAAATTGCAACAGAGGGCTGCTCTGGGCTTTCCTACAGCTTTTGATACTTTTTCGATGGGTACTTGTGGTTTCCTGGCAACTTGAAGGAAGTCGAAGAGTTCCGGCTACAAAAGGGAGTTTTCAATGGGAATCTGAATGGTGCGAGGAAAGGAACCGTACCTGAAGGTGGGTGGTTGCGAGAAGGTGAACGGTCATCATTCCATACATGCAAGGCCAGTAATCTATAACAACTGTGGGAGATTTAAACCCCAGTGGTAATTGTATTTTGAAGACATAGCCCGCAGTAGACGGTGACAAACACAGTCTGCGCTAAGCATTGATGATCACAGCCGGTGGCAGGCATTTGGTAAACACAGTCAGCACTAAACATTAACAGACACAGCCGGCGAAAAGCTTTTGAAATCACAGCTGGAGCTAGACTTTCGTAAATGCCATCGACGTTAGGCTTTTTGAAACACAATCGGTGCTAGATCTCTGACAATACAGCTGACACTTTAACCACTGAATACACAGCCGACGCTTATCCAGTGCCTTTAGTAATTTTCATTTCGGGGTGAATCCTTGAGCCCTTTTATAATGGCTGAGTCTTCTTACCAAAATCGTGACATAAAGAACCTTTCAAGAGGAGGAGAGGTCGGTACCCATGAATTCACCGGTGAGGCTTTAGTCAAGGGCAAGCCCATTTGGCTGACAGAGCCAGTATGCAAACCAGAGTGGCCTCTCAGTGTTACTTTTATCACTGACCTAGTTCATTTTGAAGTTTAAGAGGACAATGACGACAATGTCAGTATTGAAGAAGGGGTGGTGCTTCTTCATTGTATGCATAGGAACATAGCTTCTAGAGAGAAGTTGCCTACCCTAGGAAAGCGAATGGTGAAACCAAAGGGGCTAAAGTGGTTAGGGAAAGGCCTTCATATACAAGGGGAGCACCAATTTTTGGTGTTAGTGTCCCATAGAAACATTCTTGAACGTGCTTCTCTGCTAGCAACGGTTCAATGGTCGACCAACTATTATGATCTGTGCTCCAACACTGTCAAGGTATTTATCGAGACATGGAGCCACATTAGCAATACCCGGCTTCTTTGACATGGGGAAGTAGGAATCTCTTTGCTAGATATCCATTTTATTGGGGGCCTTCCGCAGATCGAGGCCATGTACGATGAATTCGTACCCCAGAACTTTGTCATCTTTGGTGGTGCTAGCTTGAGGAGAGAAGAGCCACCTGTTATTCTTCGAAAGTTTTTCGAGATCTACCAATTGCTTCATGCCCAGTCCAGCAATGGTCGGGTAACCTTCATCAAATGGGTAAAATTCTTTTGCGGGGACTACCCTGAAAGTGGTCGAGGTACTCCAAGAGGGAAAGGGAAGGCAGTTGTAAAGGGACTCCTCCCGTCTATCAACATGAGACCAGCGATGACTGTGTCTTCTTGGTCGCATATTTGGCCTTATTTTTATGCAAGTTCGTGCTCCTTGGGGGGACAGATGGCATTCGTCTAGGAACATTCTATGTGGCCTGCAACATGGCAGGAGGGCGTGAGTATGCCCCTTGCCCAACCTATTATGTGCAATATATACCGCGGATTAGGGGCCATCTCTCGCGGAAATCCTTTCAAAGGCAAGGAGGGAGGGAATGGCATTGTCGGAGGAGAAGCATTCCCTGGGGACTTTAAGACTCCATTCCCCATCCATTATGCATATGAATGGTTAGGAGCCTATTTCCCTACCACTTATGTCAGGAGCCAGGGCTCAGGAGATAATATATGCCCCTTCTTGAATAGGATTTCTGACTAAAAGGCTATCTTTCGTTGCCCAGGGGAGGCTCAGAGTTTGCTTGGGAATGACTCCTAAAATATGCGTCAGGTCCCATTCCCAGTTGGAAGCTTCACTGATCATGCCTTTATTGATGAATTGGGGAAGGAGCTAATGCTCCTAGGACCATCAGGGAGCTGATGTTCATCTTGAGCATTAGAGGGGGAGTTTTGCCCTATCAGACCTCTCACAGTACCAGATTGGAAGGGTATTTCCCTCATCGCTTCACCCGTCAGCATGGGCTTGATGAGAGCTGCCTTTCTCTGTGTTTTTTGAAAAGCGTCGTAGCAGAATAAACACTCGGAAGACAGAAGAGGTTGGGACTCTTTGAGAGTGCTGGTTTCCTAGACACATACTGATTGCTTGGTCCACATGTCAAGAGATGAAAGAGATAAGCAAGTATGTGATACCTCACTTCGGCAGAAGGGTTCGGGTGACCGAGGCTTATGCATACTGGTGGAGAATCACAAGTTGAGGATACTGAGATTTTGATCATCCCATGAAAAGAGAGAACGACAACTGGCGCCAAGAGACTAGACAGAGGAGAGTGGTGGATCCTCCTGCACCTGGCAGGGTCTTTGTTTTAGGATATCGGTCGAACTGGCAAGGTTTAGGGATTCCTCGAGAGATAGCGGCCGATGACTGCTCCCCACAATTTCTTGCCATGAAATAGAGAAGTGGAGCATCTTTGATAAACTTAGTTCTGTATTTGAATGGAGTGAAAGCCAAAAACTCCCAGGTCCTGAGGGGCGTCCCATTCAGGACTTGAACGCATTGATTGGGAGTGGTCCTCACAGTAGACTTATTGCGAACCCATCTCAAAGAGGGGGTTCTGAAGCGGCTGCCCCTCCTCCAGCAGGAAGGGAAAAGGAAAAATTCTACCCCTATTGGAACTCGTGCACTAGCTCAAGCTGATAGACCTGCTCGAAGACGTAGGGGTGCAAAACTTCCTGTGATTTTGGAATCAGGAGGTAGCTCTTCCTCTTTCGATGCATTCATTGCTCCTTCAGTGTCACCTTCTGTACTTTATCAATCATCTTCTGCATATCCTGAATTATTTTCTTCTTCTTCAGAGACTGAAGTGGATGAATCCAGCCCCTCCTACCATATTATTATCAATGTGAATCGAGAGGTGACTCCGGAACTTGGGGTGCAATCTCCAAGTCTAAGGCGGGGTCCTGAATCAGATCTGATTCCAATGGAGGTCAATGAGGCTGAAGATGCTGCAATCATTGCCCTAGGAGAGCAACCTATTGCTGACATGGTTTTTGACCCTCAGGAAATTACTGCCCCAACTGAGATTGGGGTCGCAGTAATGGATAATGAGGGCCCAAGCATATTTCTTGAGGAGGGGCCTATGATTAGTGGGGTTGTTGAGCATCAAGTGGCTGCTGTCCCAAAAGGCACAGGTCAGGGAGATGAGGGGGTGACCATTTTGTCACCGAGGTTCTGGCTGTTGAGGATGCAGGCCAGGTGGAAGAGGTCATGGCTGAGCCTGAACCGGTGACCTTAGAAGAAGAAGGCCAGAGGGAAAAGATAACCCCTAAACTCGTCGAAGCTAAAGTGATTGTTTAGGAGAGTGGGGAACAAGAGAGAGATGTCGGCCTTGAACTTGTTGAGGTCATAACAGAGAATGAGAGATGAGGGGAGGGGATTGCCTCTGAATTAGGGGTGCTTGAGGTCTCGGGATTCATATTTGCTCTAAAAGAGCAAGTGACTCATATGGCTGCTCTTTCGAGCCTAGCCTCAAAAATTGAAGTCCCTTCAGCAGTGGTGGACCCGAGAGTACCATCCTGACCTATTTTCAGTGGCATTTCTGGGATAATTGCAAGCATGCTCTGTGCAGGCCTTCAGGGTCTAAGGGAGCTACCGTTCACTGAGTTGGGTAAGGCAATAGTCAAATTGAGGGAGTTGGCTGCTGCGACCAGCACTTTGGAGGATGCATCAGAAGTCCTCTCTCATTTTCATGCTACTCTGGATGAGTTGGAAAGCTGAAGGTTGCATCATGAGGCTGAGACCAACAGACTGGCTTCCTTGGAGGCATCAATCTCGCATCGTCATGAGGGAATAGATGCCTACACTTAGAAGAAGACCACTATGATTACTCGTCAGCTCGACCTTAAGATGGAGAGGAGAAATTGTTTCAACTGGATGCTTGGAATAAGGGTGAAGATGCAAAAATTAAGAGAGGAATTCAGTGCTCTTCAGAAGGAGATGATTCAGAGAAGAGATTTGGATACTTCTTTTGCTGAGGATCTATCAAAACTCACTCGCACCATTGAATCAGAAACTGTCTCCCTAAAGCGGGAAACTCAAAATGGTGGTTGAGCTGATGGAGCATACCTAGCATGCTGAGGCTTCTTCCACCATATCTAGAGCCGAGATTAATGAGATCATTGATCGATTTTTAAATGTCACAGTACTTGTAAAAATTTTGAATTCATGAATAAAATGCTCTGTTTTTTTTTTTGCTGATTTTGTTACATGATTTCATTCTTCGTTTTTCTTTGTTGCACCTTCTTTCCACTTTTTTGGGCTTAAGCACTTTTTGAAACAATAATTATCTCAGTTAGCTAATACCCTAGGCCTTGTTTGTCCTATGACGAGCTGTTGTGGCTTCAATGACTTCAATGGGGGGGCAACTGCTTTTTCTTCCCTTAATGTTTGATTGGCTAAGGGCTCATAATTCATTTTCGTCATCATGTGATGAGCTTGCTCATTATAAATAGTCCAATCAGGAGGACCTGTGGCCTCCAGTTGAGGTGCATTCACTTCAAACCCATCATAGCTTTTGGTCTCAAGCACTAACTCCTCAATATGTTTTGAAGTAATACGCATAACCTCCAATTGGCTCTGTAGACTGTGAACTTCGCTTCTTAACTCTACTAGGGGATTCTGCTCTTGAGGGGTAGAAGACTATCCTTTCTCAAACTATTCTCCTCCCACGAAACCAAAGAACTGGAAAACTTGTGGCTGGTCACTGGTCTATACTAACCCTATTGTGAGATGAGGAGCATCCTCTATGCTTATAGTAACCGGATTTTGAAAACTTGTTTCGCGGTGATTGGCATGCCACTTCTTCTTTCAAGAGTGAAATAGGGATATGCAGGATTTTTCGATGGTCCGATGTATAGGTAATCTTTGGAGTTGGGAATTCTATCCCCATGACTTGCTCAATCTCAAGGGCCAATGTGGCTTAGAACTGGGGGCAGAGGGCGAGGACTCCTCTTCAAGTGAAGACGGAGTTTCTTCAAGGATAATTATGGGGATGCTAGAATGAATAGGGGTTAGAGGGAGAATTATTCCATACCATTCTTCTTCTTTGAATATGTTTACCAATGTTCTCCCCACATTCAGCTTTTGATGTGACATCAGATCTGTGAAGTAATACTTAGCATCTACATAGTGAGTTTTGACTACATGAAACAGTCTTTTGTCAGCATAGACCGTATGTTGTCTCCCATCTCGACTATACTTGAGGCACTGATGCAATGTCGATGGAACCACTCCCTAGTCATGGAGCCATGCCCAAACAAGGAGAATGTTCTAAGGAGTGTCGATGTCGATTACATGAAACTGAGTGTAATTGTTCGGCTCACCAATCTTAAGACGAAGGCGAACTGTGACAGTTCGCTTCTCTCCTGACTGGTTGAACCCTTGAATAGTGACATGGGTCACAGTAAGATCTTCAGACCCTAATCCCAATCGAGTGAGGATCCTCCTTGGGATATGGTTGACTGCCGACCCTCCATTTAACATAATTCAGTTAATGGGGCACGCGTATAATTCGCCAATCACAAAGAGACGGCGATTGTGAAACCTTTCTCCCAATTGTATATCGTCCTTTGAAAAGGTGATTGACATACGTCCTCTTAAAATCGCCGGGTCCACCTCAATGGGTTCTACTTCGATCTCATACACCTTTGGGTTAGAGAGAGTCTGAACCAAAGCCATCCGATAATCCTTTGAGAGCATGAGGGTGTCATTGATGCTGAGAAGGGCTGTAAGCTTCCTCAGATGCCCTATCACATCATATTTCACCTTCTCATGGTAAAGGCTTTATGCTCCTAATCTTGCCACTGGTTTGAGTGGTATGCTAGGTTGAGGAGCAGGTTTGGTTGAAAGAGGTTTATTTGAGCCTGTTGGCTGACTTGACTGCATAACGGCCTTGGTTTGGGAGATGGAGGTTTGAGGTTTTGGAAGCGATTGAGTAAGAGGTATCCCAGGGAATTGGAGAATAGGTGGAGTTTTTGGGGTATTTGGATTATGAAGGAGCTCAGAGAGCTAGAGGATAGGCACATTGGTATTTGGATTAGGGCAAAGTGGTGAACTAGGAAACTTCGAAGTGCCTGACTTTTGAGGTGGAGGTTGCAGCGTCTTCCCCGATCTGAGGCTCATTTGCTCCGTGCTGGGTGATGCTCCTGAGATTTGCACCAAATGACAAGCCTCCTGAGAATAAAAGCTCTACCCCCTTGATTCTTTCAGTCTCTGCTCAAAGTTGGGCTCAGGGGCCATTGTGGTTTCTTTAGCTTCGACTTTTTGTGCTTCTTTGAAGAAGGTAGCTCTGCTATGGTTCGAGCTGCCAGGGCATCAGTAACTGTTAAGAATCCATCTGCTTGAGCCAGTGTCTTTTTCAACCGCTTCCATTGCGTTCTTCTTATGTTGATTCCTTCGAATTCTCTCTCGAGAGCCTCGAAGTCTGGACATTTCAAGGTTGCACCTGCAGGAGACATTGGGGAAGAATGATGAGAAGTAGACGAAGAAGAAGGAGAAAGGTCAAAAGGTGGGGGGCTTTTAAGGTCGTTCCCCTCATCGGACCGATCTGGGCATCTTTTTACGTCAACACTAGGGTTGGACGTGTGTAGGGAACCTTTCAGGTCTTTCCCCTGCTCAGATCGTTGGGGGTGCTTTTAACGTCGTCATCCTCATTTGATGTGATCTGAGAAGAGGATAACTCGAGGATGTCCTCTTGATGGAATATAGAAGGAAGGAAGATCGTGTCAGGGATAAAGTCCATTAAAGTTGGCAGTGGGGGAAGGGGCCTAAGAAATTCCTTATCGACTGGCAGTTGAGCCATCTTGTTTCTCTGACGAGCAGCCCTTAGTGCCAGTCTCCTTCTGGTTTTCTGAGGTGGTGCTTGATTGGTCTCTCTCGGCTTGCGAACAGCCCTAGCTTGGCCAATTGCATCTTGCCTAAAAGACTTGAGTCTACTTCACCCATGGTGGACTATCCATGGTTGGGAAGTCGAGGGTGGTTCGGTAGTAATTGAATTGTTATTACGAAGGTCTTATGTCAAGAGGCCCTCTTGCAGCATTGGAGTAGTGACTTGGGGATCACTTATTGGAACTTTGTAAGAATCTTGACATTCCTCTATTTCCTTTGTGATTATATCATGGAAACTGGTACATTCGCACAGGTAGTACCCCCATATCTAGTGATATGGGCACCAACAGTCCTCAGTTCCCTAGGAAAGGAGTTGGGGATGGCTTGTCGGTTTCATTGTGATAAGACCTTATTGAAGCATTATAACGACAAATGCGTGAAGGAGACCAGGGGCATCGTCTTCCTCTTAGATTGTTACTATAAAGGAGGCTTCTACTGCCCCGAATGCCTTTTTAGTTCTTCAAGCTTGATCTGACCCTTATGAATCAGAGCCTCGATAATGTCTTTCAGCATGAAGCAGTCATCTGAAGCGTGGTTAGCATAATAATTATCTTGGGTATCGAGTCCAACTTGATCGAGGATCTTGGCCTTCGAAAGCTCGATCATGTTATGTTCTAATAATAATCGGAATAACATAGGGACCCATTCCTTCTCAAAGGGTAGACCCCTTTCCTATGCCTGGTCTAATAATCATCCTGATTAAGATTCGCAGGTGGGGGTACTCAGTTGTATGGCTATTTTTGCTTGCCTGTCTGAGGCATTGTCTTTGCTGTGCTCACACCCTTGGAGAGGTCCAATGTCTGGGAGAGAGCCTTCTTTGGATCATTGATCGTGACAGCTGCATTGATTACTCATTTTTGTTAGTTTCCCCTGGTGTTAGTCAGAGAGCTACCATTGCCCCGATTGTTTCTCGAGCTTGCAAACGGTTGTTGCGACCCACCATGGTGGCGTGTGGTTAGGTGCCTTGATCTCGCCCTCCGGATCCTTTTGAAGATCGGGCGACACGCGTCTTAGGTTTCCAGGGAAGACCCGAGACATTTTTAAGATCACTCTCTCGGGAGCCTCGTTCAAGACCGGGGGCAGGTGTTATCAACCGGTGAGAGAGGAATTTAATGTGGGTTCGAAGCTTACTCAGGCTGGCTCACGTGGACACCCTCTTAGATCACGAAGAAAGCCCCCCAGAAATAAAACTGGTTCGGAATCGCCGCCCTTGGCCTTGTATTCTTCTTGTTTCTGTAATCACACACATATGGCAAAGGTTATAAGATAGGTGGGTAAGACCTCATCCTTTTCCTCATTGATGAACGTACACAAGCATGCACATTCAAAAAGAAAATCAAGAGAAACAAGACGAGGGAAAGACGAATTCGACTGAGTGGGAGGATCAGAGAAGTGACTAAGCTGATAAATAATTTGGCCTGACGTGGTAGTAAAATATGCTCAATAACTAAGACCGACTCACAAGATTACTACTAGACACCATTACCAATACCAATTAGCTAGGCACGATAGTTAGTCTGTTGTGGCAATAAAGCGGGCTAAGTAATCCTGGCACAACAACATTATGGCTAGACAATAAGACTGCCATGAGAGGCTAACCTCAAGCCCTCTTAGTCGCATGAAAGAGCAATAGAAAGATGGTTATGAGGAAAGAATAAGAAATGAAGTAAGAGAAGAAGAGAATAGATGGAGGGAGGGAGAAGAAAGAAAGAGAAGAGTATGAAAAGCGGGAGAGTAAAAGAGAGAGAGGGAAGGAAGACACAGTAGCTGCTAGGCATTGTTGGCTGTGTTAGAAGGAAGAGAGAGAAAACACTGTCGACGTTAGGCCTCACGGACTGTGTTATACAGAGAAGATGAGAGAGAGGACTCAGTTGACACTAGGCTTCACCTATTGTGCTTGGAGAAGAGAGAGAAAATGCAATTGGCGTAAGACTTCACGGACTGTCTCTGAAGAAGAGAAAGAAAACACTGTCGGTGCTAGGCTTCACCGATTGTCAGGAGAAGAGAGAAAATGCAGTCGGCGTTAGGCTTCGTCGACTATGTCAGAAGAAGAGAGAGAAAATGCAATCGGTTTTAGGCTTTACTGACTGTGTCAGAAGAAGAGAGAGAAAAAACAGTTGATGCTAGGCTTCTTCGACTGTGTCAAGAGAAGAGAGACAATACAGTCGGTGCTAGGCTTCACTAACTGTCAGGAGAAGAGAGAGAAAACATGATTGGCACTAGGCTTCGCCGACTATTTTAGAAGAAGAGAAAATGAGAGACCCAACAAGCGCTAAGCTTGCGCCAGTTGTGATGGAAGAGGCGCAAGAGAGAGAGATTGAGTTGGCTTTAGGCTTTGACGACTGTGACAGAAAAAGAGAGAGAGAAATCTAATCGGCGCTAGGCTGCACCGACTGCAGCGGAAGAGAGGGATAGAGAGAAATCCAGCCTGTGCTACGCTTCGTCGATTGTAATAGAAGAGGACAGAGAGAAATCCATCCGATGCTAGGCTTCATTGACTGGCTTCAAAAGAAAAGGAGAGAAAGAAATACAGCCCGTGCTAGGGTTCACCAACTGCAACAGAAGAGAAGGAGAGAGAGAGAAATCCAACTTACACTAGACTTCACCGACTATAATAGAAGAGTAAGAGAGAGAAATCTAATCGGCGTTAGGCTTCGTTGATTGCAACAGAAGAGAAGGAGAGAGAGAAATTCACCTGACGTCAGGCTTCGTCGATTGTAACAGAAGAGAAAGAGAGAGTGAAATCCAACCGACGCTAGGCTTCGCCTACTGCAACAAAAGAGAAGGAGAGAGAGAGAAATACAACCCGTGCTAAGCTTCACCGACTGCAATCGAAGAGAAAGAGAGAGAGAAATTCAGCAAGCGCTAGGCTTTGCTGACTGCAACAGTAGAGTAGAGAGAATTTCAACCGTCGTTAGGCTTCACTGACTGCAATAGAAGAGAAGGAGAGAGAGAAATTCAACCGGCGCTAAGCTTCACCGACTACAATAAAAGAGAAGGGGATAGAGATGAGAAGAAGAGAGATAGAGATAGAAATGAGAAAGAGGGGAGGACAGAGAAAGAGGGGAGTTGAGAGAAAGAGATAGAGACGAGACAAAGAGGAGCAGAGAATAAGAGATAGAGATGAGAAAGAGGGGAGGAGAGAGAAAGTTACCTACCCAAAAAGCTCTGTTCTTCTTTCTCCTCTCTCTCTCTAAGACATACCCAAGAACTTCTACAAGAATGGAAATTTTGTTGAATCAATGATAAATGAACCGAAGGTTTTTTACAATTTAGCTTTGCATGTTTATATAGAATTGGGCTAAAACGTGGGTGTACAACCAAAAGCTAGTTAGAATTGAAGATAATTACAATTTAATTAAAGTTAAAGAAATTTTAAAAATGGGTGCAAAATGATTGTTTTGCCCCTACCTAACAATATGTGGATCTCCAAAACAGTCCCTACTGCTGCCCGAGAACTTGCGTGATCTTTAGTTGCTGACCCGGGGTCATTCTGATGCCCATTTGATCGAAAGATTATTGTTTTCTAGTAGGGCTCGGCATGACGATCATTTGATACCAACATTGAGCCGTGACTCATGTTTTTGAGCCATGATCATGAGACATGAATTATGGATGAATCTTGAAAACTTTAGATCAATTGTGCGCTCGCTCCTTGATGTTTCTTTGTGATTTTTTCATTGAATCACACTGAGCATGCCGTTACGATCACGTTGCGACAAACGTAGCTTGATTTCGTGTCTGAATGAAGATTTTGTCTTGAGTTTTTTGATCGAAATCTTGAAATTCGGAAGCCAAAATTTACAGCAACTTTGGCACCTTCATGTGTTAAAACCAACCGTTCATCATATGCTAGGTTCGGTCCAAAGATAGCCACAGACCTCATGCACATAATGCAATTGGTTTCATGCCGATCGGGTATGCGAGCGTCGTGATCTGGTTGCTCGAAAGAGGCATGATGTTGCTTAATTTTCTGCAACTTCCTTCATTGATCAGTGACTTTCATTTAGTTTTTCTCTCTGCTCGGGCGTTGTCACAAGGCATACCACATATCGAATTACTTGTCTTGACGAGACGAATATGCTCCCCAAATTTTTGAGCGATCTGACATGGAACGAGTGATTTATAGGTCCCGAAAGTGACTGTCCATGACTATAAAGATAACCACCTTTAATGGTATTTTGATGCAGTGACGCCACATGGGAATAGTATGCGGTCTACCCCTTTTCGGTATTTTACCCATAACTTTGTCTTGAAGTTCTTGATTAAGTTGGATCTTAACCCATACGGGTTTTCGACCATGCCAGATCTAATGACGGTAGTCCTACAGCGGTTTGATGCACTAAAAGTACTACTCTAGTTACAAGGTCCATTTCAGGGTGCTAGAGACGAATTTTGCTAAAATTGTTTCTTTGTATTCAGTGCTTTAAACATATCTGATCATGATGCAATTGGAAGGTGGTCTTTTCAAGTGCTGATGAAGATATTGACCAATTTTGGGGCCATTATTAGACTGTCAAGAATTTCCACTGTTTTGTAGGCTTTAGTGACCTGCTTCCTAGCAGGGACCAAGGTGCTGAAAAATATGTTCAAACAGCTTGCCCTGCCGATTATTGTGCTTCAAGAGAAGCGAGAAGAACAATCATTCAAAATTTCCTTCGGTTTTTCTGTTTTTCTTCCTAGCCACAAGACCACGTAAACGCCAAGGAGATTCATGTAATGGTGTAACTAGGATGCTTAGAAGTAGGGATGCATTGTTTGCGGGTCCGTCCATGGAGACTTTAGGGGGAGAAAAGACTTTTTTGAAGGATCTTGTCGAAGTCCTCACCCTCAAGAAAACCGTTTGTGATTTTGAAGCTAAGGATGTTGTACGGACCTCATCAGTCAGAATCAGGCCTGTCTGGTAATTGAGTGCCATGTTCAAGGGCATTGTTCCCATTTGGTCTGGGTTCATTTGTTTGCTTTTGATCGGCACTGTTTGTTGCTACACCAGGTTTGCTTTTGATGATCAAAGTACCACTGTCGGTCTCGTATACTAGGTCCAGTTAGGGTCAGTTTTATTAGCCAATCCTGAAGGTCTTGGCCTACCGACTAGGTGAGCTGAAGGCTCTGGCAGGTTTTGCCCTGGTTTTGTCAGTTTCTTGCCTTTTTAGTGTTTTTTTCTAGAGTGTGTTTGTGACCTTGTGGAAATAATGTTCTTCCTCATGAGACTTGTCTTGCTGTCTTGGCGAGTCTACTGTCTTTCGAGTCCTTTTGCAACTGGACTCAGGCTGTTGGAATCTTTTTCTTGAATCTCGTATTTTTTGATTCGTAGCATTGTGATACCAAGGATTTTCTTCGTTTGATTGAGGGCTGAAGTCGCCTGTTTAGACGAGTGCTACATCAACCTGTTTATTGGTCCAAGAGTCCTTTGCGAATTTTTGTTTGAACTTGGGAATCGGTGCCATAGAGATGGTTTTCACCAATCTTTTTTTTTATTTTGGGGCTCTTTTTCCCATGACTTTATGGCCATGTCCACCCTTTTCTTCCATTTTTACTCATGATGCGCTTTCGGGTTTTCACCGTGCCCGGTTTGTTTTATTCACGGAACTCTTTTATTCATGGTTTCATGACCATGCCTGTCCATCATTTTTATTCATAGCATTCCTTTGTTAAGGTATACACCATGCCCGTTATTTCATCATTTTTTTTTTGTGAAACATGTTTAAGGTCATGCCTCCGGGACCTGTACGAAACAGTTTAACGTCATGTAACCAGAACGTGTACTATGGTTTAAGGTCATACAGCTAGACCGTGGTGGTGATGAATGGCAGTTTAGGGAGGCCATGGAGTGAGTATGGTGGTGGTTTGACTCACTTGGGAAGATGGCAAGAGGCTACCTATGATAGAGGGATGACGTATGAAATGTGGGTGAAAAATGGTGCCCCGCTAACTTACAATGAGTATGGATGGTGGGATAGTTCACTGTTTTGTGAGCATGGGTGATACTCACTGGGGAATGAGGTATAGTGATAGAATGAATGAACACATTGGGGAGGTAATGAAGGTGGCGCGTGCACAGTAATAGGTAGGTTAGGGAAGGCATCCGTGAAAGTGCACGTAAAGGCATGTGCGCATATGTGGGGGTGAGTTTATGGTCATACTTCCTAGACCTGTGCGAAGCAGTTTATCACCATCTGGCTTGGACGTGCACTATGGTCTAATGTCATACAGCTGGACCGTGGTTATGCATTTTAAAGTCATACAACTAGGACCGTGCAATTTAAGGTCATGCAACTAGATCTCCGCTACAGTTTAAGGTATATAGGTTGGACCATGGTTATGCTGTGTATAGTCATACAACAAAGACCGTGCAGTTTAGGTCGTGCAACTAGACATCTGCTACAGTTTAAGGTCATATAGTTTGGACCATGGTTATACAGTTTAAAGTCGTAGAACTACGATCGTGCAGTTTAGGGTCATGAAACTAGACCTCCTCTACATTTTAAGGACATATAGTTCCGACCATGGAGTTTTAGGGTCGTGCAGCTTGACCTGGGCTGCGGAGTTTAGGGTTGTGCAGCTCGGACTGAGGCTGTGTAGTTTAGGGTCCGGCAGCACGGATTGAGGCTGTGCAATTTAGGGTCATGCAGCATGGATTGAGGCTGTGCAATTTAGGGCCCTGTAGCACGGACAGAGGCTATGTAGTTTAAGGTCGTGCAGCACGGAGTGAGGCTATGCAGTTTAGGGTCATGCAGCACGGGCCGAGGCTGTGCAGTTTTGGGTCGTCCAGCACGAACCGAGGCTGTGCAGTTTAGGGTCGTACAACCCGGATTGAGGCTGTGCAATTTAGGGTGGTACAACACAAACCAAGGCTTTGTAGTTTAGGATCGTGCTGCACTGATCGAGGCTGTGCAATTTAGGGTCGTACAACACGGACCAAGACTAGGTCTCCATGTAGGTAGAGCTCCATGGGGAATAGGTCTATGGATGGAAATCCAACTCCCTGGGGATAAAATGGTTAACTTCGTACACAATCAAAGGGCTAAGATGGAGGTGGTGGCCCAGCGAAGGATAGCGAACAGAAGCGAACTTCACTAGGGCTTAGGTGGGAAAGCATGGCTCCTTGAGGTGAAAGATGAGACTATATGGAGAATTGACTTATGATAGGTAACCCGACTCCCTGGGGATAAGATAGATTAGGGTGAAACAGACCCATCGGGAATTGAAGACGTAAGAATACCTTAACTTGGATGATAGGTCATGGCTTGGGTGCAACTCCACTAGGGATAATGGTGGGACATACATGGCTTCAACTGGAAATGGGCGACATTAGACGACTTGAAACACAGTCGGTGCCAGGTGTATTAATAATTGTTTCTTGCGAGTGTTCAACTGACGTTGAGTTCTCAAACACACAACCGTTGCTGGGTTGTTAAAACTCATCTGACGCTGTGAACGAGTTGTGACATTATTTGAATATAATCAGCGTTAATTAAACTGGCACTAAGGTTGTTTGAAATTCACCTAGAGCCAAGTCAATCGGCGTTAAGGTTGATTGGAATTCACCCTGTGCCAAGTCAACCGGCGATGGGAATGGATTGATACTTGAGTCACGACCTGAGTCTGACCCGTTCAGACCCATCGTCTTCTTGCTTCCCTTAGACATGACTGGGATTCGCAATTTGTGAGGGGTGTTCGAGGGTAGTGAAGACCACAAAAGGGGGGCAAGACCTCTTTTTCTTCGCTTTTCACCAAGGGTAAAAAAAACTTAATTTTTTTTTTTGTTAAAGGTGAGGAGAGGGTGCGGCAAGCAGTGGGATTCCCGATGGTTTTTTTTGGGGAACGCCTTCTACGAGCAGACTTTGCTAAGAATTTGGTGAAGTTACAGAGGAAGTTTTTAGCACAGAGGACTTTTCAGTGGAGGGAAGAGCTCCGACCGTGGTATTTTGAAGGTGGAAAAGGCGGGAAGTGCAATGGTCGGCATTTCGCATGTCTTGGGAATCTTTCGAGGAGTTTTAATGGGTTTCCTGAGGGTTGTAGTGATTTTTCAGAGGTTGTTTGAGAATGGCAAGGGAGTTCAGACAGAAACTGAAAGGTCCAGGGAAACGAACGGTTACTGAAGGCAGACCATCGCAAGGAAGTTGTATGGTTGCGGGAGGTGAACCCTAGCAGGGAAGGTGTACGGTTACCTCGTTCATGTTTCAAGTGGGGCAGCGAGACGTGGTGATGATTGGAATTCTCTTGTGTGTCACGTGGTGCTAAAGGACGTGGCTGCGGTTGTCTGTCGTCACAACTGAGTTCAAGATGTCATGATTAGGTTTCGTGGCAAGTGTCAGAATTCGATCACAGCCGGAACTGGCCTTTGGTGGACACGATTGGCATTGGGAATTGACAATCTCATCCAGCACTGAGTGTTGACAGACTCAGCCGATGCTAACCATTGGCACACAACCTGTGTTGGGCATTGACAAGCTCAATCGGCACTGAGCGTTGACAGACTAAGCCAGCGCTAGCCATTGTCATGCAACCGATGCTGAGCATTGACAAGCTCAACCGGCGTTGAGAGTTGGCGGACGTAGCCGGCACTAAGGGTTAGCAGTAGCAGCCGGCACTAAGTATTAGAAGACATAGTCAGCGCTAAGTATTAGAAAACATAACAAGCACTAAGTGTTGGCAAACTCAGCCGGCGTTGATCCAGTGTCTTAGCAACTTTTGGGAGTAAAACCACTAAGCCCTTTATAATGGTTGGCTCTTCTTACTAAATTCTTGATGTGAAGAGGTTTCCAAGGGAGGGCAAAATCGACGCCTGTGATTTTACAAGCGAGGTTTTATCAAGGGGTGAGCCCATTTGTCTGACCCAGCCAGTATGCGAACCAGAGTGACCCCTCAGTGTCACTTTCATTACTAACTCTGTTTGTTTCAAAGTACGTGAGGGCAATGACGGCAACATCAGTACTAAAGAAGGAGTGGTACTTCTTCATTGCATGTATAGGAACATAGCTGCCATGGAGAACTTTCCTATCATAGGGAAACGATTGGTACATGCAAAGGGACTACTAGTGTGATCAGCAAAAGGCCTCTGAATTCAAGGCGAGCACCAATACTTGAAGGGATACTCTTCCTGGACTGCAAAGGTATTGGAGTGGTACAGAAGTACTCTTGAACGTGCTTCACTATTTACAGCGGTCCAGTGTTCGGGCAGCTACTATGATTGTTGCTCCAACACAGTAAAGGTGTCACTGGAGATGTGGAGCCTTGTTAGTAATACCTTGCTTCTTAGACATCGAGAAGAATGAATCTCTTTACTAGATCTTCATTTTATTGGAGGTCTCCCGATGATCGGGGCTATGTATGACAAGTTCGTGCCCCCAAACTCGGTCATCTTCGGTGGTGCTAACTTAGGGGATGAAGAGCCACCTGCCAGTCTTCAAAAGATCTTTGAGGCATACCTGTTGATTTCCTCCTGGTCTGGCAATGGCAGGGTCACCTTCACGGAATGGATGAAATTCGTTTTTGGGGATTATCCCGAGGGTGGTTAGGGCACTCCAAAGGGAAAAGGGAAGGCAGTTGTAAAAGAGACGCCTCCTGTATATCAACTCGAGACCGATGGTGACTGTGTCTTCTACGCCGTGTATTTGGCCTTATGTTTGTGCAAATTTGTGCTCCCTGGCTGGGGGGATGACATCCGTCCAGGCGTACTGTATGTGGCATGCGATATGGCAAGAGAGCATGAGTATGCCCTACTCAGCCAGTCTTGTGTAACATTTACCATGGCTTGGGGGCCATCTCTTGTGGAAAGGCCTACAAGGGAAAAGAGGGAGGGAATGGCATTATAGGAGAAGAGGCATTTCCTGGGGATTTCAAAACTCCATTCCCTGCGCATTACGTGTACGGGTGGCTAGGGGTCTATTTCCTTGAAACCTATGTGAGGCATCTTAGGAAATAAACTGTGGCCCTTCTTGATGAGGATTGCCAACTACAGGACTATCTTTCATACCTCAAGGGAGGCTCGGCGTCTATTTGGGAATGACTCTTTGAACATGAGGCAGGTCCCCCTCCCGGTCGGGAGCTTCACCGACCGGGCTTTCATGGATGAGTTAGGGAAGAAGCTAGACGACACTCCAACAACAATTAAGGAGCTCGTGTTCATCCTAAGCATTATAGGGGGAGTTCTACCTTATTGAAATCTGCACAATGTTAGATTAGAGGGGTATTTTCCCCCACTGCTTCACCCATCAACATGAGTGTGATCAAGGCTGCCCCTTCTCGGTGTTTTTTGAAAGCCGTCGGAGTAGGGTGCGCAAGGTGAAGACGGCAGATTTTGGAACTTTCCATGAGTACTGGCTGCCAGAGCGCTTGGTCTATCTGTCTAGAGATGACAGAAACCAGCAAATATGTATTACCTCACCTTGGCAAGAGGGTCCAAACGACCAAGGCCTAGGTAAACTAATGGAGAATCACCAGCAAGGGATATTGGAAAAAAGATCACCCATGGAAAGGGGCGAACGGTAACTGACGTCAGGATACCAGGCAAAGGAGACTGGCGGATGCTCCTACTTCTGAAGCGGTATCTGTCTTAGATTATCCCTCTAACTGGCGAGCTTTAGGGCTTCCACGCGAGATGGCAGATGATGAGACCTCGTCAATTTTTATTGCAATAAAGATGAGGACTGGGAGCGTCGTCGATAAGTTTAGCTCCATCTTCGAGTGGGATGAGGGGGAACATGTCCCTGGCTATGAAAAGTGTCCCCCACAAGACTTGAACGCCCTAATCGAGAGTGGTCCCCATAGTAATTGGCTGGAGGCCCTTCTCAGGGAGGTGGATCTGAAGCAACCGCTCCTACTTTGGCAGGGGGAAGAAAAGAAAGAGCTCGACTGCTGCCGATACTCTTGCATCATCTTCAGTTAGTGGGCATACTCGGAGGCACAAGAGTGTCAACCTTCCTATGATGTCAGAACTAGGAGGTAGCTCTTCCTCTTTTGATCTTTTAGGAACTCCCCCAGTATCACCCTTTGTGGTCTCTAGACCACCTTTTGCTTCTCCTGAATTGTCTTCTTTTTCTTTAGAAACAGAGGCAGCCGACTCCAGCTGCTCTGAGCCCATTGTCATTGCTTCTGATCAGGAGGTGACTCCGGATCTTGTGGTGGTAAATACAAGCGTAGTCCTTAAGTCAGAGGCAGCTCGGACTAGTACTGATGAGGCACTAGGTACCGAAGAAACTGTTCCAGGAAGGGAATCTGATGTTGATGTGGCCTCTGTGCATCAGGAGCTCAGTGCCCCGATAGAGGCAGGGACTATGACTCAAGGAGAAGAGTCTGTAATTTATGATGCACCTGGGCACCGAGAGGTTCCTGCCTCCATGGTCCCAAGTCATGAAGATGATGGGACCAAGTTCTTCGTGGCTGAGGTTCTGGCCGTTGAAGGTGCAAGGAAAATGGAAGAAGCCATGGCTAGAGCTGAATTGGTTGTAGAGGAGGCGGTTCTTGAACTTGCTAATGATGAAGTGCAGATGAAGAGCAAGGGGAACAAGTTTCTTCATAGCCTGTTGGGACTAAAGTAGAGGTCGCCATGGGAGTAGGTCAAGGTAGGGAGGCTGACATTGGAGAACTCTGGCAGGTTGAGGCTTCTTCAGCAGTAGTAATCCCAACAGAGCCATCTAGGCCCATTTTTAGAGGGGTTTCTAACATGATTATAGGCATGCTTCGAGCAAGCCTTCAGAGCCTAAGGGAATTTCCTTTCAACGAGCTAAGTGAAGCTTTGATAAGACTGAAGGAGTTTGCTGCGACCACCGCAGTTGGGAGTGCACCAAAAGTGCTTTCCCATTTTAATGCAACTCTAAACGAGTTGGAGAGCTGGCTGTTGGCGGTGCTACATCATGAGGAAGAAAATAGCCTGCTATCCTTCTTGGAAGATTCGATCTTGCGCATCGTGAGATGATAGCTGCTTGCATCGAGAAGGCCACGATAACTGACTGTCAGCAGGATCTCAAGAGAGAGGCAAAAGGATGCTTCAAGATATTGATCGAAATCAAAGACGAGATGTGAATACTGAAATAGGAATTTGCTGGCCTTGAGACGGAGATGGTTTAGATGAGGGCCATGGAAGCCTCGTTGGTTGAAGATTTGTCCGAACTCCATGGCACAATTGATTCGGAAACTATGGTGATGGAAAAAGATACTCAAACTGTGGCAGAACTGAAGGAGCGTGTCCAAGGCACTAAGACTTCTTCTGTAGTGTGCAGCACAAAGATCAATAAGATGATTGATAGTTTCTCCTTGTATGACAATGCCCGGTCGGACCCCCTGGCTATTCAATGTTTTCCAGGTAGAGCCTGCTTTCCGACCATACACACCTCGGGATTGGGAGTAGATCCTTGGGACTCTTCCTCGAGTTTGAGACCGGGGCGTAGGATAATGGATTGGCTTGAGTTCTGGCCGTAATCCCAAGGGATTGCAACACACTAGTCCCTAAGTTTGGGAAGGTTCGATTTAGAGTCAGCCGTGGAGCTGTCATCACAACCGACATGATGACTTTCTTTGATCGGGTTCTAGAGTCCAGGCTTAGATCTAAACTCGATGACCTAAGTCAGACTCAGCATGACTCTAGGGGCAAAACCTTAACTAAGACCAAGGCTAAGACAAGCCTGGAATCTAGACTTGCTAGACTCAATGGGTTTTGGTTTTGACCCTAAACTAGGGTAAGCATAGTCTAGCTCTAGAGGCAACTCTAAGCTTCGACCTATGCTAGAACCTGGACTAAGATCTAGACTAGATGGGTGCGAGTCTTGGCTCAGACTAGGAGTAGGTGTAGGTTCGGACCGAGATGTGAGCCTGGTTCGGTCCTGGACTGAGCTGGGTGCAAGCCTGGACCCGGACTGGATCAAGCTTGAACTAGAAACAAGCCTTCGCCTCAGACCAAGAGGGGGCCTAGGTTCGAACCTGGGTGTGAACCATGTTCGGACCTGAGCTAGGCTGGGTACAAGCCTGGACTTCGACCCAAAGAGTTTTAATGATCAGACCAGGTGTGAACCTGGAATGGACCAAAGATGAGCCAGGAACGAGCTTTCGGCTCGGACCAAGAGGGGGCCTTGGTTCAAACCCTAGTGCGAACTTGGTTTGGACCTGAGCTAGGCTGGGTACAAGTCTGGACTTAGACTCAGAGAGTTTTAGTGATCAGACCAAATGTGGATCTGGACTGGATCGAAGATGAGCTAGGAACGAGCCTTTGGCTCAGACCAAGAGGGGGCCTAGGTTCGAACTAAGGCAAAACCTAGTTCGAACCTGGGCTAAGCTGGGTACAAATCTGAGTCTGAGCCTAAACCTAGAGGGTTCAACTCGGATAGAAGTAGAATCGGGCTGAGACCCAAGATCAATAAGCAAGAAAGCACACAAAAATGTTTGACCTAGTAAAGTACTATAGATAGGCTTGGCTTGAGAGTGGGCTCCTAACTACTAAAATGAGGCTAGGCTAATATAGGTCCCCGCATAGGTCCTGGCCTCCTGTTATAGGATTTTTCCAGGTCCTACTATACGCGGAGTTGCTTTGAGGCAAAGGATTACGTAAGGGAATTCACAGTTAAAGTTACGTGAATCCTAACAGGCTCACAATGCTAGATTCCCCACACACCGTTAACATGAATTTTGGGGCTTTTCAAAAAATTTGTTTCCTGGTATTTCGAGATTCCCAGTTGGTGTGTGCTTGAGTGTGTAAAGAAGCACGCAAAGGAAAATAAAATCAAGCACATGGGAACACAATAAGAGAGAAAACAAGTGAGCGCTCGGCGCGGATCACGCCTAGCGATGGGCGCTCAACGCTGATCGTTCCTAGTGATACGCGTTTCGAGGTGAAACTCGCTCGTGGCACAATATAGATGGAGGAGTGAGGAACCCCTAAGAATGTATGGTCAAAGCAGTGAAACCAGGCACAGTTCGTGCTAAGTCCAGCGTGATCCTAGTCGAGGATGACTCAAACAGGACACTGTTCGGGGAGGTGTAAG
>NW_006494931.1:6965221-6999476 GCF_000471905.2 Amborella trichopoda | reverse complement strand
CATGATGAAAGCAAGGAAAATAGAAATTCAGTCAAAATTAACAAACTAAAATAAAAAGAAAAACGTCAGGAGCAGGACAAACTTATTTGAAGCAAAATATTTTTTTATATTTTAAAAAGCTTATTTTAAGCCAAAAATTGGTGAACAAGCACAAAAAAGGCTCTAGAGCAGGTCTGTAAGGTCCCAAAAGTTTTCTGGGACCTTTGTGATTGGGCGGCACGTGTCGTGTCACACCTATAGGTTGGTGCCACGTGTCGTGTTGCACCTGTTGGTTGGGCGGCACATGTCATGTCGGAACTGTAGGTTGGGCAGCACGGGTCATGTCGCCTCAAAAAAAAAACTTACTTTTTAAAGTTTTTATCTTGTTGATCTTGATTAAATAAGGCTACTGAAACTTGCAGAAGCAGAAAAATTAGACGTTTTGATGAAATAAAATTTTAATGAAGTGAAACAGAAGAACAATAGATAAAACAGACCTGTATCGAGAAAACTATTTTTTTGATATTTTTAAAAATTTTATTTTGCTCTGAAATTTTGTGAACCGCCACAAAAGAGACCCAGGACCGAGCCTAAAAAAGTTCAAATAATTATGAATTAGGCAACGGGGGGAACCAGAGAGCGTGTCGCCCTGGATCTAGGCGGCACAGTCTCTGTCGCCTGAGCGTCACGCCTTGTGTCGCCCAAAAACTTATTGTTTTTTATATTTTTTTTATGTAGATATTGATAAAATACGCTTACTGTAAATTTGAAGAAATAAAAAATAAATTTTTTTGATGAAAATAAATTAATAATGCGACAGCAGATTTAACAGAAAAATATTTTTTTTATTTTTAAATATTTTATTTTAACCTAAAAATTTGGGAAAATTAAAAAAATGCTATCTAGAACGTGCCTGCAAAGTTTCAAAATATTATGAGATTTTCGAAATTCTGATGCTCAGATCACGCTCGATTGCCCCACAGTGGGTGCCAAACTGTTTACCATGAAAAATCAGAGAGATCTTTGGCGATGAAGGTCACTTGAATCTGACACCTTAAAATTGATGAAAATGAAATAGTAAACAAGGCTGGGCGGCACAGGTCTTGTCGCCTAGGTGGCACGCCCCGTGTCGCCTAACTTATCGAAATTGATTTTTTTTTCTTTTCAAGTGTGTTCCTCCGCCTCTTTTCAAGCTCTCAAAGAAAAATTGGGTCAAAACGGATTTTTTTTACCATTTTTAATGATTCTTTTCATAAAACAGGGCATTTACCGAAATTTGAGTCAAAATAGGGTTTCTGCAGGGTTCCGGGCAGGCAAACTGGTTTTGGATGACAAGGTAGGCTATGTGAACTACGGATTTGGGTTTACTAGGTTAAGTGTGGTCCTAAGGGTTTAGACAATCACATAAGTTTTTAGATTTAAATTGGGGTGTCTACAGCAGGGCTTACACTTGTTCTCTTACAGACAACTGCTCGTAGTTCTTGGCCTCCTAAGGCCAGATCACTTGCACGAGCCCGAGCTGACCCCCTAGTCTCCTGTAATCCTTCTTCAAGGGGCGCACATGCATTACCAACATAGATGTCCCCTCGCCTTAGACTCGAGCCTTCTCATGACTCAATCCTGCTCCGGCCTACTCCTCTTTCATCGAGTAAGCACCTTCAGCCTTGACACTCGAAGGTTTTCCCCAAGAGTACCATCCTGAACCGGTCCCGTCACTTTGGTCATGTCTCAGGAGCTCAAGGCATTGACCTCATGGAAGATCTAGTCATTCATCCTCCCCGGCTCAAGATGACTCCAGTTCCTGGCCCTCTTCCATTGCTGTACCTGATGGAGACATCTCTCTCTTGTGCAAGAAGAGCTGACCAGCCACGACCTAGATCGCAGTTTTAGTGTGAGGTCCATCAAAACCTCAAGGCTAAACACAATAGAGGTCTACAAATTTTGACTAGGGAGGTGACCAAGGCAGTCAAAACAACCAATTTTGATGACCCTCTTCACTTGAATCCTTTCTACCTCTTTCAGACGATGAAGCCAGAAGAAGAGCTTCATGAGCCCTGTGTTATAGTTACTGTCGTAGAAGAAGACCCAGATACTCAGCAGCCACGGTCCCAAGACCATCGAGAACCGGTCCAAACGCGATCCACATACAAGAGTCGAGTTCGGTCAAGGCATGCTGGCCACCTGCTGACTGACTTACCACGTACGTCCCATCAAGTTCACAAGCCCTAAGTTGCCACTAACGTTGACCTCCATGGAGAAACAATCAGCATAATGGTTGTAAGCGAGCTAGGTGATGCATAGAAAGAGTGCATGAACAAGTTTGAAGATATGGTGTGCGCGATGAAGGAAGAGATCGATCGTATCGATGCCGCGCGCAAGTCGGCTAAACATGAGGTCAATTCCCATCACTCAGATGGTACACCTCCGTGGCCGTCCCCTCCTTCTACCTCATAGGACAATTTTGTCCCTCATCCCGTCTCTCAGATAGACATTGACACTATGGTCACCATAGCCTAAAGAATAGACAAATCCTGGGGATACAGGGTGCGGCGTCTTATCAAAGGCCACACCCCTCGTATATTGATCATGTTCCATTTCCCTCAGATTATAATAAAGAGAAGTTTCCTTTAATCAACGGAACCATATCCCTAAACTAGCCTATTGCCCACTTCCAGGCAGCATGTCGAGAAACAGCAACTGACGAGAGACTTCTTCTCTGTCAGTTTGTTGAAACCCTCGATAGCCCAACATTTCAAGTGTATGCCCGATTTCCTCGAAACTCAGTGCTTACATGAGAGGAGATGGAGAAAATGTTCTATCAACACTTCTATGAGGTTGACAGAGAGGTTCAAACCATCGAACTTCTCACCATGACTCAAGACCTCGATGAGCCCATGGATCAGTTCATATCAAGATGGAGAAATTTGGCTTCCCGCCATCTTAATCCTATGCCTGAGAAGGAAGCAGTCCAAACTTGGGTGCGGAACATGCGACCCGAGATCGCTCTACATGTCTAGGCCTCTAATCCGATCTCCATGTCAGAGTTGATCTCTAAATCAGTTTGCATAGAAAGTTTTTCACGTCACCATGGTGAGACATGACAACCATCTACAAGCTCAATAAACAACCGGGGCAATGGTAGCTCTCGGAATAACACACGGGCCAGCCAGCAGAAAGGAGTAATCAGTGCCGGCGTCATGGTCATTGATTCAAAGAAGGCTCCCTCCCAAACTTTGGATCTATCTAAAGGGATAAGCATGACAAAGGTAGGACCCCAGGTTGGCCAGCAACAATAGTCGTACAATCGGGTACCCCCACTAGCCAACCTTGTTCGGGGTGATTATTTCACCAGGCATAAGAACAAGATCTATCCCTTCGAGAAGGAATGGCTCCTTGCACTATTCCGGTTATTAATGGAACATAATATGCTCTAGCGTCCAGAAGCCAAGTTCCTCAAGCAACCTGGCCTCGACACTCAGGCTAATTATTGTGCTTACCATCGGAGGATCAATCATCCCACAGATGACTACTACACGCTGAAGGATATTATCGAGGCCCTGATTCAGAAGGATCAGATAAAGCTTGAAGATTTAAAGAAGGTCTTTGGGGTAGCCGAGGCCTCACATGCCGTAACCATCCAAGAAGAAGATGAAATGCTTGGTTTCATTTATGCCTTCTTCGTTATAATGCTTCAGGAAGGCATAACCACACTGATGCAAGCAAGGCAACCCCGTCACCTTGCTAAAGGGACTTAAGATCGTTGCTGCTCGTACCATCAGATAAGAGGCCATTACCTATCAGAATGCACAAGTTTCCTTGATATATTCACAAATAAAATGCAAGAGTGTCAGGAGTTTTACAATCTCCTCGCAAGTGATCCCCAAGTCATTCCTCTATCGAGGCAAGACGATCTCACATAGCAGGACCTTCCTATCAATGACTCAGACTCCCCCGAATCCTTGACTTCCCAGCCATGGATAGTCCTCCATGGCCGAAGCAGACTCAAGTCCTTAAGGTAAGAAGCAGTTCGCCAAGCTAGAGTTCTTCGTAAGCCCAACGAGACGAATCAAACATCACCTCATAAAACTAGAAAGAGACAGGCACTAAGGGCTACTCGTCGAAGAAACAAGACCGCTCAACCCACAGTGGAGCAGGAATTTCTCAGGCCCCTTCCTCCACTGCCAACTTTACTAGACTTCATCCCCTGCATGATCCTTCTTACTTCTTCATACTGTCAAGAAGATTTTCCCGTTCCATTTCCCACTCAGCACACGTCCAATGAGGGTGACGACATTAGAAGCACTCCCCAACGGTCTTAGCATGAGAAAGACCTAAAAGACCCCCTGCACCCGTCCAGCCCTGGTGATGACGTAAAAAGCTGCCCAGATCGGTTTGATGAGGAGAACAACCTTAAAAGTCCCCCACCTTCTAACCCTTCTCCTGCTTCTTCTCCTGCTTCTCATTCTCCCTCTTCTACATCCTTTGCAGGTACAACCTTGATATGCTCGGACTTCGAGGCTTTCAACCGAGAATTCGAAGGAATCAATATAAGCAGGACGCAGCAGAAACGATTGAGAAAGACCTTGGCACAGGTAGTAGGATTCGTAACAGTTGCTGATGCCCTGACAACTAAAGCCAAGGCAGAGCCACCTTCTTCAAAGACGCATAAGAAGTCTAAGCCAAAGAAACCCTAGTTGCCCCCTGAGCCTGATTTTGAGCAGAGACTGAGAGAATCAAATGGGCAAGGATCATATTCTCAAGAAGCTTGCCACATGATGCAAATTTTAGGAGCAATACCCATAATGGGGCAGATAAATCTCATATCAGGGAGGATGCTATAGCCTCCACCGTAGAAGTCGGGTACCTTGAAGTTCCCCAGTCTGCCACTGCCCCCTAATCCAAAGACTAATCTACCTATCTTATAGCTCCCTGGGCTCCTTCGTAATCCCAATACTTTGAACAATCCACCTATTCTCCAATTCCTTGGGACACCTTTGATCCCATACACTCAGTCTCTTACAAAAACTCAAACTTCCGTCACTCAAACCAAGACCGCTGTGCAATCAAGTCAGCCAGCTGACCAAGATAAACCTTTTCTACCCAAACCTGGTCCTCAACCCAACATACCACCCAAATCAATGGCAGGACCAGCATCACAAGGCCTTGATCAAGAAAAGGTGAAATATGATGTGATAGGGCATCTACGGAAACTTCGGCACTTCTCAGTATCTACGATGCCCTCATGCTCTCGAAGGCCCACCAGATGGCTTTGGTTCAAGCTCTCTCTAACCCAAAAGTGTATGAAACCGAAGTAGAACATGTTAAGGTTGATCTCAAAATTTTAGAAGGATTGGGGGAAAAATTTCATAATCGCCCACTCTTTGTTACTGGTGAATTACATGCACGCCCCATCAACTGAATTATGTTAGATGGAGGGTTGGTAGTCAACCTTATTCCAAGCAGTATCCTTACTCCATTAGGGTTGGGGTCCGAAGATCTTACCCTGACCCATGTCACAATTCAAGGGTTCAACCAATCAGGAGAGAAGACAGCTGGCATGGTACACCTTCGTTTTAAGATCGGTGAGCTGATCGATTACACCCAGTTTCATGTAATCGACACTGACACTTCCTACAATATTCTCCTCGGTCGGCCACGGCTTCATGACCAGGGGGTGGTTCCATCAACATTACACCAATGTTTCAAGTATAGCCGAGACGGGAGACAGCATACGGTCTATGCTGACAAAAGATTGTTCCCCTGTGGATGAAACTCACTATGCCGATGATAAATATTACTTCACGGATTTGGCGTCACCCCAAAATCCAAACGATGGAAGTCAGAGGTCTACAATCAAGGCAATGTCTTTGTCTCATGAAAATAATGAGGATGCTGGGAGAACATTGGTGAACATGTTAAAAGAGGAAGAAAGGCAAGGCAAAATTTTACCCCAAACCACCCTTCATTCTAACATCCCAACCATCATCCCTTAAGAAACTCCCTCTTTGCTTGAAAAGGTGTCTTCGCCCTCTGCCCCCAATCCTGAGCCACCTTGGCCGAAAGATGAATCAGAGGTCATTCCTGAGATTGAGAAAGCCATGGGGATAGAATTCTAGGCTCCAAGGATCACCTATACGCCGGACCAGCAGAAAGTCCTGCATAACCCTATTACCCTCTTGAAAGCCGAAGTGGCGCGACAATTGCCGTGAACTATTTTTCAAAATCCTATTGCTATAAGTAAATAGGATGCCCCTCGGACCGGTGACTAGCTAAAATTTCTACTTTTCCCCTACCTCTCAGGAGGAGAGCAGTTCGATAAAAAGCAACTTTCTTCCCCTCAAGGGCAGGATCCCCTAGCAAACTTAAGAACCAAAGTTTGCAGTCTCTAGAGTCAGTCTCTTCAAAACATCTCAAGGAGTCCATGTCGGAGACTAAAAGCTATGATAAGCTTGAAGTAAATGCGCTACTAATAGAGGCCAAACCCCCTCCTGACTGGACTATCTATAACAACCAGGCTCACTAAATCATGAGGAAAATGAACTATGAGCCCTTGGCCAATCAGACATTAAGAGAAGAAGAAGATGGACATGAAAAAAACCCACAAGGGTATCATGGGTAAAAATGTCAAACAAAAAAAAGAATGATGGACATGGTGTGCATCCCCAAAAGGTCATCATGGGAAAAATATGTCAAAAAGAAAAAACAATGGGCATAGTAACAAGGGCACTATGGACAAAAGTATCAAAATAAAAGGGATGTGGTGAAAACCCTTCGGGGCACTCCCTCTCAAATGACTGGTGTGCTCACCTTGCCTTATGGGACAACACGAGTAAAAATGCCTCATGTCCCTGTAGCAAGACGTTAAACTACGCGACATACAGTCTATCCGCACGACTATAAATTGCTTACAAGTCTCCATGAGGTTCCTCACAAGCCGCTGCTCCTATGCATCCCTTGTACCTGCGTCTTGAGCTACTGCCCGCATGTCGTTCACACGCGTCTCTCACACGCATGCCCTAGCAGCCATGGTGACCTTTCCCCACGAAGCCAGGCCGATCAGGGTAGAAAATCCCAAGCTCGAGCCCAAGGACCTTTACATACTGCCTCTCGAGTATGTCTCATGCATGCATGACTCGAGCTGTCGCCTGCGTGACCTTTTGTGCACAACCTTCTCTCGCATTCCCTGAAGATCTTCAAATGCACTTCCCTTTATAGACCGCCACACACATATCGCCACGCGTGTTCCTTATTCACTACCGCCCATGTAGCACTAAGGGTCAAATGGGCTGGACCAGGTCGGGCTTGACCCGAGGCCCAAACAGAGGCTTATCGCATCTCATGAAACCTCATGCATCAGGGATAAAGATCGGGTCGGGCTCATGCCCAAGGCCCAAACACAGGTCACCAACATCTGTGTAACTTCTGACCAGTGCCAGCTGAGTATGACGACATTCAGCGTCAGTTGATCTTATTGATGCCCTATGCTGGTTGCGTGCCAATGGCTAGCACCGGCTGAGTCTATCAACACTCACTGTAGGTTGAGATTGCCAAGGTCCAACGCCAGTTGTGTCCTCTAAAGGCCAATGCTGAATGTGATTGGATCTCTAACACGTGCCACGCCTTGAACTCAATTGTGCTGACTGACAACTGTCACCACAT
Organism: Amborella trichopoda; assembly: GCF_000471905.2. The sequence goes on along the minus strand of NW_006494931.1, from coordinate 6,991,838 downwards.
CTCCCGTAATTGCACGATTTCTAAGGGTGACAATTTACATCCCGTGACTGTTCACCTTCCTTGCAACCGTTTTGTCCCTTCGATTTCCTGTCAGAACTTCTTCTACATGGTCAAAAAAACCGATTGAAAGACTTCCCCCGCCTGCTTTTTTGTCAGGGAAGTCACCAAAAGCTCTGCAAAATCACAACAATGCTGGAAAAACTCACTTAGAGGTTTTCCTCTGCCGCATTGTTTTTTGGCCGGGAAATCACCAAAACCTCTGAAAAATCACTTCAACCCCCTGGAAACCCCTTAAAACTCCTCGAAAGACTCCCAAGACTTGCAAAAATGCCTACCACTTCACTTCCCACCTCTTCCACCTTCAAACTTCTCGCGTCGAAGTTATTATGTTTCCCGAAAAGCCCCCTGTGTTAACTGTAAAACTCGTGTAAATGCTTGGTAGAATCTTGCATGCCAGAAAATTTTTCTTGCAAAGACATTTACGTTTCTCGAAACACTTAAAATCTTGCAGGAATCTCCCTTGCCACTTGCCGGAACTTCTACCGGGCACCCTTTACTCACCGTTAAACTTTTTCTCAATTTTCTTACCTTCCATGAAAAGTGAGGGAAAACGGGGTCTTACGGCCCTTATGTAGCCTACACTACCCTGAAACTGGGAATCCCAGTCGCTTCTAAGGAAGCCAAACGACGATGAGCCGGGACGGGCTTTGACCGGAGGCCCAAGTGAACACTCATCGCCGGCTGTAAAATTCCAACAAATGGGCCAGAACGGGTCAGGCTCAGGTCATGACTCAAGTATCAATCCATGCCCAACGCCGGCTACTTGGTTGAAGTGACTTGGCGCCAGGCGAATTTAAAACAACCCTAGCGCTGGTTGACTTGGCGCCGGGTAAATTTCAAATGACCTTAGTGCCGGTTTACTTAGCGCTGGTTGCGTTCAAACATGTCACGGATCGTTCACAACGCCAGCTGAGTTTTAACAACCCAGCTCTGGCTGTGTTTTTTAGAACTCAGCGCTGGTTGAGCACTCGTAAGAAACAATTATTGCTACATCTTTCGTCGGCTGAATTTCAAGCCATCTATTGTCGCCTAGTTCCAGCTGAAGCCTTGTGTGTCCTGTCATCCTCAGTGGAGTTGTACCCAAGGCGTTGCACCCAAGTCGTGACCTATCATCCCCTATGGAGTCAGAAGCAAGCCATTATCCCTCATCCCCATAGGAGTCACACCCAAACTGTAGCCCATTATCCCCAGTGGAGTTAGGGTCATTCTTACCTCTTCAATTCCCGGTGAGTCTGTTTCACACCAAGCTATCTTATCCCCAGGGAGTTGGGTTACCTGTCATAAGACAATTCTCCATAGAGTCTTGTCTTTCATCCCAGAGAGCCACACTTACCCCCCTAAGCCCTAGTGAACTTCGTTTATGTTGTCCATCCTTCATCAGGTCAGCATTTTCATCTGAGCCCTCAGTTTATGAATGGTCTTAACCATTTTATCCCCAGGGAGTCGGATTGCCATCCACAGACTTATTCCTCATGGAGCTCCAACTACATGGCGACCTAACCTCAGTCCGTGCTGCACGACCCTTAAACTGCACAGCCTCGGTCTGTGTCGCACAACCCAAAATTGCACAGCCTCGGTCTGTGCTGCATGACCCTAAACTGCACAGCCTCGGTCTGTGCTACATATCCCTAAACTGTACAGCCTCTGTCCGTGTTGCACGACCGTAAACTGTACAGCCTCGATCCATGCTGCATGACATTAAATTGCACAGCCTTGATTCGTGCTGCGCGATCCAAAACTGCACAGCCTTGGTCCGTGCTGCACGACCCTAAACTGCACACCCTCATTCCATGTTGCATGACCCTAAACTGCACAGCCTCGATCCATGCTGCACGACCCTAAACTGCACAGCCTTGGCTCGTGTTGCACGACCCTAAACTACATTGCCTCGGTCCCTGTTGCATGACCCTAAACTTCACAGCCTCGGTTCGTGCTGCATGACCCTAAACTGCATAGCCTCGATCTGTGCTGCACAACCCTAAACTGTACAGCCTCGGTCCATGTTGCACAACCCTAAACTGCACAGCCTCGGTCCATGTTGTACAACCCTAAACTATAATACCTCGGTCTGTGCTGCACAACCCTAAACTGCATAGTCTCGATCCAAATTGCATGACCCTAAACTGCACTGCCTTGGTCCGTGCTGCATGACCCTAAACAGCACAGCCTCGGTCCATGCTGCATGACCCTAAACTGCACAGCCTCAGTCTGTGCTGCATGACCCTAAACTTGCACAACCTCTGTCCGTGCTGCATGACCTTAAAATTGCATAGCCCTGGTCTAGTTGCACAACCCTAAAACTGCATGGTCCAAACTATATGACCTTAAACTGTAGTAGAGGTCTAGTTGCACGACCTTAAACATCACGGTCATAGTTGTATGACTTTAATCTGCGTAACCACGGTCCAGCAGTATGAGCTTAAACCATAGTGCACGTCCTTGCAGCATGATGTTAAAGGACTCGGCACCATGGTCCAAACTATGTGACCTTAAATTGTAACGGAGGTCTAGTTGCACAACATTAAACTGCACGGTCCTAGTTGTATGACTTTAAACTGCATAACCATGGTCCAGCTGTATGACCTTAAACCGTAGTGCACGTCCTCGCTGCATGACGATAAATTGTTTTACATAGGTCCTAGAGGTATGACCTTTAAAACTTGCCCCCACATACACGCACACATGCACTTTCATGCGTGCCTTCCCTAACCTACATGTTAGTGTGCGTGCGCCACCTTCATTTCCTCTTCAGTGTGTCCATTCACTTCATCACCATACCTGATTCCCCAGTGAGTCTTACCCTCACTCACACACAAAACAGCGAACCATCCCGCCATCCATACTTGTTGTAAGTTAGTGGGTCACCATCGTCCAATCACATTTCATACATGAATCATCTTTCATAGGTAGCCCAATGCCATTTCCCCAAGTGAGTCAAACCACCACCATACTCACTCCCTGGCCTCCAAGACTGCCGTTCATCACTACCACGATCGAGTTGTATGACCTTAAACCATAGTGCACATCCTGGCCAGATGACGTTAAACTGTTTTCGCACAGGTCCCGAAGGCATGACCTTAAACACGCCTTCACAACAAAAATGATGAAATAATGGGCATGGTGTATAACTTAAGAAGGGAACACTATGAGTAAAAAAGACGGACGGGCAGGGTCACAAAACCATGAGCAAAAGAGCTATGTGAATAAAACCGGGCATAGTGAAATCCCAAAAGGAAATCGTGAGTAAAAATGGATGAAAAGGGTGGACAAGAATTCACAATTGTGCACAAGCCCCCACAATTGCGCGCAAAAAAGAGGCACGATTTTTTCGAAAATTGTACGCATTGAGTTGAGTGCGCGCGGTGTGAATGTGTACTAAACTTCATACAAAAGGCAATTTTAGGTACTTCTTTTGCACATGTTTGGGGGAACATGGGGCAAATTTTAGGGTGTACAATTTTGCTCAAGCTGCCACAATTGCATGCAAAAAAGGGCCATGGTTTTCAAGTGAATTGCACACGTTGAGTTGAGCGCAAGAGGTGCGCATGTGCACTAAATTTTGTATGAGGGGAAAATTGATGGCACTTCTTGTGCATGAGTTTGGGGGAATGTGGGGAAAATACTAGGTGAACAATTGTGCATAAGCCGCCACAATTGCAAGCAAAAATAGGCACGAATTTGGCGTGAATCGTACGCGTTGAGTTGAGCGCATGCGGTGCGCATGTGCACTAAACTTCGTACGGAGGGCAATTTGGTGGCACTTCTTGCGCACGTGTTTGGGGTACCATGGCGGAAATAGTAGGGTGCAAAATTGTGCCCAAGACGCCATAATTGTGCTAAGAAAAATGAAACAATTTTTACAGAAAAATGTAGGCGTTGACTGAAGCGCGCGCGGGACACATGTGCACTAAACTTCGTACGGAGGGCAATTTGGTGGCACTTCTTGTGCACATGTTTGGGAAAATGTTAGGTTGCAAAATTGTGCACAAGCTGCCACATTTGTGTGTAAAAAAACAACACGGTTTTCAGGAGAATCACAAGCATTGAGTTGAGCGAGCGCGGTGTGCATGTGCACTAAACTTCGTACGGAGGGAAATTTGGTTCCATGTTTGGGGGAACATGGGCCAAATAGTAGGGTGCATAATTGTGCACAAGTCACCACAAATGTGCAAAAGAAAAATGACACGGTTTTCGTGCGAATCGCACGCATTGAGTTGAGTGCATGCGGCGCGCATGTGCACTAAAATTCCCATGGAGGACGATTTGATGCCACTTCTTGGGCACGTGTTTGGGGGAACGTGAAGAAAATAGTAGGGTGCACAATTGTGCACAAGCCACCACAATTACGCACAAAAAAATGGCATGGTTTTTGCATGTGCACTAAACTTCGTACGGAGGGCAATTTGGTGGCACTTCCTATGCACGTGTTTGGGGTAATGCGGGGGAAATATTAGGGTGCCCAATTGTGCCTAAGCAACCACAATTGCGCGGAAACAAAAGAAATGATTTTTGCACAAATCACAAGCGTTGAGTTGAGCGCGCGTGGGGTGCATGTGTACTAAACTTTGTATGGAGGGAAATTTGATGGAACTTCTTGCACACGTGTTTGGGGGAACATTGGGCAAATATTAGGGTATATAATTGTGCACAAGCCGCCACAATTGCGTGACAACAAATGGCATTGAGTTGAACACACGCGGTGCGCATGTGCACTAAACTTCTTACGGAGGGAAATTTGATGACACTTGTTGCGCACATGTTGTGGGGGGAACATGCGGAAAATAGTAGGGTGCAAAATTGTGCACAAGCTGCCACAATTGCGCGCAAAAAAATGGTGGGGTTTTCGCTCGAATTGAACACATTAAGTTGAGCTCACGCGATGATAATGTGCACTAAACTTAGTACGGATGGCAATTTGGTGGAACTTCTTGCGCACGTGTTTGGGGGAACTTGGGTTAAATAGTAGGGTGCACAATTTTGCTCAAGCCGAAACATTTGCGAGCAAAAAAACAGCGCTGTTTTTGTGTGAATTGCACACGTTGAGTTGAGCACGCACGGTGCTGATGTGCACTTAACTTCATACGGGGAGAAATGTGGTAGCAATTCTTGGGTACATTTTTGGGTGAACTTGGGGAAAATAGTAAGGTGCACAATTGTGCACAAGCCGCAATTGCGTGCAAAAAAACCGCACGGCTTTCGCGTGAATTGCACGTGTTGAGTTGAGCGTGTGCGGTACGCATGTGCACTAAACTTCTTATGGAGGGCAATTTGATTGTACTTATTGCGTAAATATTTGGGGGAACATGGGGCAGATAGTATGGAGAACAATTGTGCACAATCGTTACAATTGCATGCAAAAAAACGGCACAGTTTTCGGGCAAATCACACAAAGTTGAGTTGAGCTCGCGCAGTGCGAATGTGCACCGAATTTGGTAAGGAGGACAATGTGATGGTACTTCTTGCGCTCGTGTTTGTGGGAGCATGGGGAAAATAGTAGGGTGCACAATTGTGTACAAGCAGCCACAATTGTGCCAAAACAAACTGCGCAGTTTTCGCTTGAATTGCACTCGTTGAGTTGAGCACGCGCGGTGCACATGTGAACTAAACTTCGTTCAAAGGAAAATTTGGTGGGACTTCTTGAGTTCGTGTTTGGTGGAACATGGGGCAAAGAGTAGGGTGCAAAATTGTGCACAAGCCGCCACAATTGCAAAAAAAAAAAACCGCACGATTTTCACACGAATAGCACAAGTGGAGTTGTGCACTTGCGATGCGCATGTCCACCAAACTTCGTACGGAGGGAAATTTGGCGGCAATTCTTGCGCACGTATTGCTGCTAATTTGGGGAAAATAGAAGGGTGCACAAGCCAGCACAATTGCGTGCAAAAAAACGAAATGGTTTTCTCGAAAATAGCAGACGTTGAGTTGAGTGCGCACGGTGCGCATTTGCACTAAACTTCGTACGGAGGGAAATTTGGTAGCACTTCTTGCCAACATGTTTGGGGGAATTTTGGGTAAATAGTAGGGTGCAGAATTATGCATAAGCCGCCACAACTTCGGGCAAACAAATGGCACGGTTTTCACGCGAATCGCACACGTTGGGTGGAGCGTCGCGGTGCACATGTGTACCAAACTTCGTTCGGAAGGAAATTTGGTGGCACTTCTTATGCACATGTTTGGGGGAAAGTGGGAAAAATAGAAGGGTACAAAATTTTCCACAAGCCTCCACAATCGCACGTAAAAAAAAGGCAGGGTTTACGCGCGAATCGAATGCATTGAGCTGAGCGCACCTAGTGCATATGTGCACTTAACTTCATTCAAAGGGAAATTTGTTGGCACTTCTTGCGCTTGGGTTTGGGGTAACATGGGGAAAATATTAGGCGCACAATTGTGCACATGCCGCCATTATTGCACGTAAAAAAATGAAACGATTTTCACGCATATCGTAGGCGCTGAGTTGAACATGCGCGGGGCACATGTGAGGTAAACTTCGTACGAAGGGAAATTTTGTGGCACTTCTTGCGCACATGTTCGAGGAAACGTGGGGCAAATATTAGGGTGCACAATTGTGCACAAGTTGTCACAATTTTGCGCAACAAACGTCACTATTTTCGAGCGAATTGCATGCGTTGAGTTGAGCATGCATGGTGTGTATGCACACTAAACTTCATACAGAGGGAAATTTGGTGGCAGTTCTTGCGCACAGGTTTGGGTGAACATGGGGCAAATTTTAAGGTGTACAATTGTGCACAAGCCACCACGAGGGGCGCATGTGCACTAAACGTTGTACAGAGGAAAATTTGGTAGCACTTCTTGGGCACATGGTTTGGGGACCATGGTGCAAAAATTAGGGTGTCAAATTGTGCACAAGCAGCCACAATTGCATGCAAAAAAACAGCACGGTGTTTGCCTGAATTGCACGCGTTGAGTTGAGCGTGCGCAGTGCTCATGAGCACTAAACTTCAAATGAAGGGAAATTTTGTGGCACTTCTTACGCACGTGATTTGGGGAATGTGGGGAAAATTGTACAGTGCACAATTGTACACAGGCCGCCACAATTGCGTGCAAAAAAATGACACGGTTTTGCGGGAATCGCAAGGGTTAAGTTGAGCGGGCGAGATGCGCATATGTACTAAACTTCATACAGAGGGAAATTTGGTGGCACTTCTTGCACACCTGTTTGGGGGAACTTGGGGCAAATAGTCGGGTGCACAATTGTGCACTTGCCGCCACAATTACGTGCAAAAAAACGACATGTTTTCACCCGTATCGCACCATTTGAGTTGAGCGTGCGCAATGCGCATGTGCACAAAACTTCATACGGAGGGAAATTTTGTCGCACTTCTTTTACATATTTTTTAGGGAACATGCGGCAAATAGTAGGGTACACAATTATGCACAAGTTGCAACAATTGTGAGCAAGAAAACGACACGGTTTTCTGGCGAATTGCTCGAGTTGAGTTGAGCGCACGCGGTGCGCATGTGCACTAAAATTCATACGGAGGATAATATGATGGAACTTATTTCGCACGTGTTTGGGGGAACGTAGGGTGAATAGTAGGGTCCACAATTGTGCGCAAGCTGCCACAATTGCGCACAAAAAATTTGCACGGTTTTTGTGCGAATCACACGCATTGAGTTGAGAGGGCGCGGTGTGCATGTGCACTAAGCTTCATTTGGAGTGAAATTTGGTGGCACTTCTTGCGCTTGTGTTAGGGGGAACATGGGGCAAAGTGTACGATGCCAAATTATGCACAAGCCACCAAAATGCGCACAAAAAAACGTCACAATTTCGCACGAATCGCACGTGTTGAGTTGACAGTGCATGGTGTGCATATCCACTAAACTTTGTAGGTAGGGAAATTTGGTGGCACTTTTCGCGCACGTGTTTGGGTTAACGTTGGGTAAATATAAGGGTGCACAATTGTGGACAAGCCGCAACAATTGCGACCAAAACAACAAAACAGTTTTCGTGGGAATCGCACATATTGAGTTCAGGGAGCGCGGTGTGCACGTGCACTAAACTTCCTACGGAGGCCAATTTGGTGACACTTCTTGCACCCATGTTTGGGGGAACATGGGAAAAATAGTTAGGTGCATAATTGTGCACAGGCCGCCACAATTGCGCGCAAAAAAATGGCTCGATTTTTACGCGAATTGCACTCGTTGAGTTGAGCACCCGGGGTTCGCATGTGTACTAAACTTTGTACAGAGATAAATTTGGTGGCATTTCTTGCACACGTGTTTGGAGGAACGTGGGGCAAATAGTAGGGTTAACAATTATACACAAGGCACCACAATTGTTCGCCCAAAAATGGCATAGCTTTCGCATGAATCACAAGTGTGGAGTTGAGACTGCGTGGTGCGCATGTGCACTAAACTTTGTACGGAGGTAAATTTAGTGTCACCTCGCGCACATGTTTGGGATAACGTGGGGAAATAGTAGGGAACACAATTTTTCACAAGCCACCACAATTGCACACAAAAGAACAACATAGATTTCGCCCTAATCGTACACGTTGAGTTGAGCATGTGCGGTGCGCATGTGCACTAAACCTCGTATTGAGGGAAATTTGGTGGAACTTCTTGCTTATGTGTGTTGGGGAACGTATGACAAATAGCAGGGTGCACAATTGTGCACCTGCCGCCACAATTGCGTGGTAAAAAATGGCGTTGTTTTCGGGCTAATCGCACGTGTTGAGTAGAGCTCGCGCGGTGTGCATGTGCACTAAACTTTGTACAGTGGGAAATTTGGTGGCACTTCTTGAGCATGTATTTGGGGGAACGTGGGGAAATTAGAAGGGTGCACAATTGTACGCAAGCTGGAACACTTGCGTAAAAAATCATCATGGTTTTGCAGGAAATGCACGTGTTGAGTTGACCGCCCAAGGTGCGCATGTACACTAAAATTCGTACAAACAGAAATTTGGTGGCACTTTTTGCCCACGCTTTTGGGGGAACATGGGGTAAATAGTATGGTGCGCAATTGTGCCCAAGACGCCACAATTGCGCACAAGAAAATGACACAGTTTTCGTGCGTATTACACACGTTAAGTTGAACACTCGCGGTGTGCATGTGCACTAAACTTCGTACAGAGGGAAATTTGGTAGGACTTCTTGCACACGTGCTTGGGGGAAAGTGGGGAAAATAGTAGGGTGCACAATTGTGCAGAGGCAGCCACAATTGCATGGAAAAAAACAGCACGGGTTTCACGCGTTAGGTTGAGCACGCGCAATGTGCACGTGCACTAAACTTCGTACGGAAAGTAATTTGGTGGAACTTCTTGCAGAGATGTTTAGGGGAACATGGGGTAAATAGTAGGCTACACACTTTTGTACATGTCGCCACAATTGCACACAAAAAACCAGCACGGTTTTCTCTCGAATCGTACGCGCTAAGTTGACCCCGCACGGTTCGCATATGCACTAAACTTCGTACAGAGGGAAATTTGGTGGCACGTCTTGCGCACGTGTTTAGGAGAACATGGGGCAAATAGTAGGGTTAACAATTGTGCACAAGCCGCAACAATTGTGTGCCAAAAAATGGCACGGTTTTCTAGTGAATCGCACATGTTGAATTCATCCGCGTGGTGTGCATGTGCACTAAACTTTGTACGGAGTGCAATTTGGTGTCACTTCTTGTGCACGTGTTTGGGGTGACGTTGGGAAATAGTAGGGTGCACAATTTTGCACAAGCCACGACAATTGTACACAAAAAAATGACACAGTTTTCTCGCTAATCGCACGAGTTGAGTTGAGCGAGCACGGTGCGAATGTGCACTAAACCTCGTACGGAGGGAAATTTTGTGGAACTTCTTGCATATGTGTGTGGGGGAAGGTGGGACAAATAGTAGGGTGCACAATTGTGCACTTGCCACCACAATTGAGAGGTAAAAAATGATGTGGTTTTCGCGGTAATAGCACGAGTTGAGTAGAGCTCGAGCAGTGCGCATGCGCACTAAACTTTGTATGGAGGGAAATTTGGTGGCACTTCTTAAGCACCTATTTGGGGACACGTGGGGAAAATAGTAGGATGCACAATTGTACACAAGCTGAAACAATAGCACACAAAAAAACAACACGATTTTGTGTGAAACACAAGTGTTGAGTTGAGCGCCCGTGGTGCGCATGTACACTAAACTTCGTACGGACGGAAATTTGGTGGCACTTCTTGCGCACGTGTTTGGAGGAACATGGGGTAAATAGTATGGTGCACAACTATGCCGAAGCTGCCACAATTGTGCGAATTACACACGTTAAGTTGAGCGCGCGCGGTGTGCATGTGCACTTTGTACGCATGGAAATTTGGTAGGACTTCTTGTGCATGTGTTTGGGGGAACGTGGGGCAAAGAGTTGGGTGCACAGCTGTGCACAAGCCGCCTCAATTGAATACAAAAAACGACGTGGTTTCTGCACGTATCGCACGCGCATGTGCACTAAACTTCGTACGAAGAGCAATTTTGATCCACTTCTTGCACACAAGTTTGGGGGAACATGGGGCAAATAGTTGGGTGCACAATTGTGCACATGTTGCCACAATTGTGCGCAAAACAATGACTCGGTTTTCACGCGAATCGCACGCATTAAGTTGAGCGTGCGCTGTGTGCATGTCCACTAAACTTCGTACAGAGGATGATTTGATAGCACTTCTTTCGCATGTGTTTGGGGGAACGTGAGGCAAATAGTAGGCTGCACAATTGTGTACAAGCCGCTACAATTGTGCACAAAAAATATCATGGTTTTCGCACTAATCGTACGTGTCGAGTTGAGATTGTGCGGTGAGCATGTGCACTGAACTTCTTACAGACAGCAATTTGGTTGCACTTCTTGCTCATGGTTTTGGGGGAACGTGGGGCAAATAGTAGGGTGCATAATTCTGCAAGAGCCACAACAATTGCGCACAAACAAAGGTCACGGTTTTAGTGCGAATTGAACACGTTGAGTTGAGCGTGGACGATGCGTAAGTGCACTAAACATCGTACAGAGGCCAATTTCATAGAACTTCTTGCATACGTGTTTGGGGAAATGTGCAACAAAATAGTAGGGGGTACAATTGTGCACAAGCCACCACAATTGCGTGAAAAAAAACAGCATGGCTTTCGCGTAAATCGCACGTGTTGAGATGAGCGCGCGCGGTGCGCATGTGAACTAATCTTTATACGGAGGGTAATTTGGTTGCACTTCTGGCGCACATGCTTGGGGGAGCATGGGGCAAATAGTAGGGTGAAAAATTGTGCACAAGTCCCCATAATTGCAAGTAAAAAAATGACAGTTTTCACGCGAATCGCACGCGTTGAGTTGAGCGCGCACAGTGAGCATGTGCTCTAATCTTCATACGAAAGACAATATCGTAGCACTTCTTTCACATGTTTTGGGGGAACATGGGGCAAATAGTAGGGTGAACAATTGTGCACAAGCCGCCACAATTGCACGCAAAACACCTGCACAGTTTTCGCGCGAATTGCACGCATTGAGTTGAGTGCACATGATGGGCATGTGCACTAAACTTCGTACGAAGGGCAATTTGGTAGCAATTCCTGTGCACATGTTTGGCGGAATGTGGGGAAAAGAGTAATGTGCACAATTGTGCATGAGCCACCAGAATTGTCCGTAAAAGATGGCCTGGTTTTCGTGCGAATCGTACGCATTGAGTTGAGCCCGCACAGTATGCATGTGCACTAAAATTTGTTCAGAGGGAAATTTGGTGGCAATTCTTGCGCACCTGCATAGGGGAACGTCGGGCAAATAGTAGGCTGCACAATTTTGCACAAGCTGCCACATATGGGCGCAAATAATTAGCACGGTTTTCATGAGAATTCCACGCACTAAGTTGAGCGAGCTGTGTGCGCAGGTGCACTAAACTTCGTATAGAGGCAAATTTTTTGGCAATTCTGGCACACATGTTTGCGGGAATCTGGGACAAATAATAGCGCAAACAATTGTGCACAAGCTGCCACAATTGTGTGTAAAAAAAGGGCACGGTTTTTGTGCAAATCGTATGTGTTGAGTTGAGCGTGCGCAGTGTGCATGTGCACTAAACTTCATACAGAAGAAAATTTGGTGCGTGTTTGGGGAAACGTGGGGCAAATAGTAGGGTGCACAATTGTACACAAGCAGCCACAATTGTGCACAAAAAACGATTTTCATGCGAATCATACGCGTTCAAATGAGCGCGTGCGATTTGCATGTGCACTAAACTTCGTATAGAGGAAAATTTTGTGGAACTTCTTGCGCATGTGTTTGAGAGAACGTGGGACAAATCGTAGGGTTCACAATTGTGCACAAGCTGCACAATTGCGCGCCAAAAAATGGCATGGTTTTCGCACTAATCGCATGTGTCGAGTTGAGTGTGTGCAGTGGGCATGTGCACTAAACTTGTTACATACTGCAATTTGGTGGCACTACTTGCACATGTTTTTGGGGGAACGTGGGCCAAATAGTAGGGTGCATAATTGTGCACAAGCCACAACAATTGCGTACAAAAAAAGTCACGGTTTTAGTGCGAATTGAACACGTTGAGTTGAGCGTCCACGATGCGTATGTGCACTAAACATCGTACGGAGGCCAATTTCGTTGCACTTCTTGCATACGTATTTGGGGAAATGTGCAAAAAATAGTATGGGTTACAATTGTGCACAATCCACCACAATTGCGTGAAAAAATACAGCATGGCTTACGAGTAAATCGCACGTGTTGAGTTGAGCGCACACGGTGCGCATGTGAACTAATCTTTATACGAAGGGTAATTTGGTTGCACTTCTGGTGCACATGCTTGGGGGAGCATGGGGCAATTAGTAGGGTGAAAAATTGTGCACAAACCATAATTACACGCAAAAAAATGATACTTTTCACGCGAATCGCACGCGTTGAGTTGAGCGCGGACAGTGCGCATGTGCACTAATCTTCATATGGAGGACAATTTGATAGAACTTCTTTCACATGTGTTTGGGGGAACGTGGGTCAAATAGTAGGGTGCACAATTGTGCACATGCGACCACAATTGCGCACAAGAAAATGACACAGTTTTCACGTGAATCGGATGCATTGAGTTGAGCGCTTGCAGTGCAATGTGCACTAAACGTTTTTCAGAGGAAACGTTTCTGGTACTTCTTATGCTCATGTTTGGCGGAGCGTGGGGCTAAATGTAGGCTGCAAAATTTTACCCAAGCCGCCACAATTGCGTGCAAAAAAAAGGCACGGCTTTCGCGTGAATCGGATGCGTTGAGTTGAGCGCTTGTGGTGCACATATCTACTAAACTTTGTACGGAAGGAAATTTGGTGGCACTTCTTGCAAACATTTTTGGGGTAACGTGGGGAAAATAGTAGGGTGCACAATTGTGCACAAGCCGCCACAATTCCATGCATAAACACGAAATGGTTTTCGCGCGAATCACACACGTTGAGTTGAGCGCACATGTGACCTAACTTTCATATGGAAGGAAATTTGGTGGTACTTCATGAGCACATTTTTGGGGGGAAAACATGGGGAAAATAGTAGGGTACACAATTGTGCATAAGCCGACACAATTGCGCTGCAAAAAAATGGAATGGTATTCACGTGAATTACACGCGTTGAGTTGAGTGCGCGCAGTGCGCCTGTGCACTAGACTTTGTATGGAGGGAAATTTGGTAGCACTTCTTGCGCACATATTTGGGGGAACATGGGGCAAATAGTAGGCCGCACAATTATGCACAAGCCGCAACAATTGCACGGAAAAAAACAACACGGTTTTCATGCGAATTGCAAGTGTTGAGTTGAGCGTGCACGGTGTGCATGTGCACTAAACCTCATTCGAAGGGAAATTAGGGGGAACGTGGGAGAAATAGTAGGGTGCAAAATTGTGCAGGCATAAAAAATAGCACAGTTTTCACACGAATCCCACACGTTGAGTTCAACTCGTGCGATGCGCATGTGCACTAAACTATGTACGAAGGGAAATTTCGTAGCACTTATTGCGTACGTGTTTGGGATAACATGGGAAAATAGTAGGATGCACAATTTTGCACAAGCCACCACAATTACGTGTAAAAAACTGAAATGCTTTTCGTGAAAATCATAGCCATCGATTTGAGCATGAACGGGTCACATGTGCACTACACTTCGTACGAAGGGAAATTTTGTGGCACTACTTGCGCACGTGTTAGCGGGAACGTGGGGAAAATAGTAGGGTGCGCAATTGTATGCAAGCCGACATAATTGCGTGCAAAAAAAAGGCATGGTTTTCATGCGAATTGTACGCGTTGAGTTGAGCATGCGCATATGCACTAAACTTCGTACAGAGGGAAATTTGGTGGCCTTTGTTGCGCACATGTTTTAGGGAATGTGGTGCAAATAATACGGTGCACAATTGTGCACAAGCTGCCACAATTGCATGCAAAAAAATGACTCGATTTTCGCTCAAATCGCACGCATTGAGTTGAGCGCGCGCGGAGTGCATGTGCACTAAACTTCGTACGAAGGGAAATTTGATGGCACTTCTTTCACACTTGTTTGGGGGAATGTGGGGCAAATAGTAGGATGCACAATTGTGCACAAGCCACCACAATTGCGGGCAATAAATGGCATTGTTTTCGGGCAAATTGCACCCGTTTAGTTGAGCATGCACAAGGCACATCTGCACTGAACTTCATACGAGGGAAATTTGGTGGCACTTCTTGCACACATGTTTGAGGAAACGTGGGGCAAATAGTAAGGTTCACAATTGTGCACAAGCCATTACAATTGTGCTAAAAAAGATGGCACATTTTCACGCGAATCGTACGTGTAGAGTTGGGCATGTGAGATGCGCATTTGCAATAAACTTCATACGGAGGGCAAGTTGGTGGAACTTCTTGCACACGTGTTTAAGGGAATGTGGGGTAAATAGTGGGGTGCACAATTGTGCACTAGCAGCCAGAATTGCATGCAAAAAAATGGCACAGTTTTCACGCGAATCACACACAATGAGTTGAGTGTGCACGGCATGCATGTGCACTAAACTTCGTACGGAGGGAAATTTTGTGGCACTTCTTGCACATTTGTTTGGGGCAACATGGGGAAAATAGTAGGGTTCACAATTGTACACAAGCCGCCACAATTGCACGCAAAAAACGACACGGTTTTTGCGTGCAATTGTGGCGCATTGAGTTGAGCTTGCGCGATGCGCATGTGCACTAAACTTCGTACCGAGGGATACTTTGTGGCACTTCTTGCACACGTGTTTGGGGAAACCTGGGGCAACTAGTAAAGTGCATAATTGTGCACATGCTACCACAATTGCGCGCAAAAAAACGGTACGATCTTTGCGAGAATCACATGCGTTGAGTTGAGCGTGTATGGTGCACATGTCTACTAAACTTCGTACAGAGGGAAATTTGGTGGCACTTATTGCGCATGCTTTTGGGGTAACGTGGGGCAAATAGTAGGCTGCACAATTGTTCACAAGCTGCCACAACTGCAAGCAAAAACAAGAAACTATTTTTGAGCGAATCGCACACGTTGAGTTGCACACGCGGGATGCATGTGCACTAAACTTCGTACGAAGGGAAATTTGATGGCACTTCTTGCAAACATGTTTGGGGTAACATGGGGAAATAGTGGGGTGCACAATTGTGCAAAATCCACCACAATTGCGCTAAAAAAAAAGGCACGATATTCACGCGAATTGCACGCGTTGAGTTGAGTGCACGCAGTGGGCATGTGCACTAAACTTCGTGGAGGGAAATTTGGTAGAACTTATTGCGCACATGATTTGGGGAACATGGGGAAAATAGTAGGGTGCAAAATTGTGCACAAGCCTCCATAATCGCGCACAAAAAAATGGAACGATTTTCGTGCATATCACACGCCTTGAGTTAAGCGCGCGCGATGCGCATGCCCACTAAACTTCGTCCGGAGGGCAATTTGGTAGCACTTCTTGTGCAAATTTTTGGGGGAATGTGGGGAAAATAGTATGGTGCACAATTGTGCACAAGTCGCCACAATTACGCACAACAAAATGGCACGGTTTCCGCAAGAATTGCATGCGTCGAGTTGAGCACGCGCGGTGCACTTGTGCACTAAACTTCATAGGATAGGAAATTTTGTGGCACTTCTTGTGCACTTGTTTGGGGGAACGTGGGGCAAATAGTAGGGTGTACAATTGTGCACAACCCCCCACAATTGCGCACAAAAAAAGACACAGTTTTCACACGAATCGTACGTGTTGAGTTGAGCGCGTGCAGTGCACATTTGCACTAAACTTCGTACGGAGGGAAATTTGATGGCACTTCTTGTGCGCATGTTTGGGGGAACATGGGGAAAATAACAGGGTGCACAAATGTGCACAGGACGCCACAATTGCATGTAAAAAATGATGCGGTTTTCACATGAATAGTATGTATTGAGTGGAGCGCTTACGGTGTGCATGTGCACTAAACTTCATACTGAGGGAAATTCGGTGGCACTTCTTACGCACGTGTTTTGGGGAATGTAGGGGAAATTTTAGGGTATACAATTGTGCACAAGCCACCACAATTGCGAGTAAGAAAAAAGGCACGGTTTTCACGCGAATCGCATGTGTTGAGTTGAGCAAGCACAGTTCGCATGTGCACTAAACGTCGTACAGAGGGAAATTTGGCGGCACTTCTTGCGCATGTGTTTGGGGGAATGTGGGGAAAATAGTCGGGTTCACAATTGCGCACAAGCCACCACAATTGCGTGCCAAGAAATGGCACGGTTTTTGTGCGAATCACACGCGTTTAGTTGAGCGCGAGCGGTGCGCATGTAGACTAAACTTCGTACATAGGGCAATTTGGTGGCACTTCTTATGCACGTTTTTGGGGTAATGTTGGGAAATAGTAGGGTGTATAATTCTACACAAGCCACCACAATTGCACGTAAAAAAACGACCCAGTTTTCGCGCTAATCACATGCGTTGAGTTGAGCGCGTGCAGCGCACAATTGCACTAAACTTCGTACGGAGGGAAATTTGGTGGTACTTCTTGCGCACGTGTGTGGGGGACCGTGGGAAAAATTGTAGGGTGCACAATTGTGCACAATTTGCCATAATTGTGTGCAAAAAAATGGTGCGATTTTCACGTTAATCACACGTGTTGAGTTGAGCGCATGCGCACTGAACTTCATACGGAGGGAAATTTGGTGGCACTTTTTACGAACATGTTTGGGGGAATGTGGGGAAAATAGTAGGGTAAAAAATTGTGCTCAAGCTGCAACAATTGTGCGCAAGAAAATAGCACGGTTTTACGTGAATCACACACATTGAGTTGAGCGCACACGGTGCGCATGTCCACTAAATTTCGTAAGGAGGCCAATTTGGTTGCACTTCTTGTGCACATGTTTTGGGGAACATGGGGCAATTAGTAGGGTATGCAATTGTGTACAAGTCGCCATGATTGTGAGGAAAAAAAAGACACGGTTTTCGCTCGAATCACGCGCGTTGAGTTGAGCGCGCGTGGTACACATGTGCATTAAACTTCGTACGGAAGACGATTCGATGGCGTTTATTTCGCATGTGTTTGGGTGAACGTGGGGGCAAATAGTAAGGTGCACAATTGTGCACAAGCCACCACAGTTGCACACAAAAAAATGGCACGGTTTTCGCGTGAATCGCATGCATTGAGTTGACCACATGCAGTGCGCATGTGCACTAAACTTCATTCGAGGGGAAATTTGGTGGTACTTCTTGTGCTCGTGTTTGGAGAACATAGGGCAAAGACTAGGGTGAAAAATTGTGCACAAGCCACCACAATTACATGCGAAAAATTACATGATTTTCGCATCAATCGAACGTGTTGAGTTGAGCACGTGCGGTGCGCATGACCACTAAACTTTGTACAGAGGGAAATTTGGGGGAACTTCTTACGCACATGTTTGGGGTAAGATGGGGAAATTAGTAGGGTGCACAACTGTGCACCAGCCGCCACAACTGTGCCCAAAAAAAAGAAACGGTTTTCGCACGAATAGTGGGGGAACGTGGGGAAAATAGTGGGGTCCATAATTGTGCACATGCCGCCGCAATTGCGTGCAAAAAAATGGCATGGTTTTAAAGCGAATTGCACGGTTGAGTTGAGAGCACACGGTTCGCATGTGCACTAAACTTCGTACGGTGGGCAATTTGGTGGCACTTCTTGCGCACATGTTTGGGGGAACATGGGGCAAATAGTAGGGTTCACAATTGTGAACAAGCCGCCGTAATTTCTCGCCAACAAGTGGCACTGTTTTCACGCGAATCGCACTCATTGAGTTGAGCGCACGCAGTGTGCATGTGCACTAAACTTCGTACAGAGGGCAATTTGGTGGCACTTCTTGCGTACCTTGTAGACACCCCATTTTAAATCTAGCAAATTATGTGGTTTCTTGAACCCTTAGGACCTCACTTATCTTAGTAAGCCCAAATCCATAGTTCACATAGCGTATCTCGTGATTCAAAACCTGTTGGCCTGCCCAGAACCCTGCAGAAACCCTGTTTTGACCCAGATTTATGTAAATACCCTGTTTTACAAAAAACTCATTAAAAATAGTAAAAAAACTTCGTTTTGGCCCAAATTTTCTCTGAGAGCTTCACAAGAGACTGAGGAACACACCAGAAGTGAAAAAATTTTCAATTTTGACAAAAATTGTTGTGTGCGACATGGGGCATGCCACCCGGGTGACATGACCCGTGTTGCCTAGATCCGAGACCTCTAAAATGCGTTTTTGACTAAGTTTGTTGGTTGGTTACGGGAAGATATTTTCCCCATCAAATGTACCCCCCTTTTAGCCTCTTTTCGGAAACATTGAAAGGGGGAGGGAGAGAGAAACAGGGGGACTTTAGAAAAAGAAACGCTTGAGAGAGAAAAACTCTAGCAGAGAAAAAGAAATAGAAGAGATAGACATGGAAAACCTGAGGGAGTTAAAGGACATAAAACCCTGGAAATTGCATCAGGAAGCCTTAGCCCTTTGAGAAAAACCCAAGATCTACCCGTAGGACACAGACCAAATCTACCCCTAGGACACAAGACCCTAAATCAAATCCTTCACACCGGAGATATTTGCTGATAAACATTTGACTCAGAGAGATAAAAGAAGACTGGTTCGGATGCGGGCGAGCCCAGAAGGCTCGGGAGTCCCGCGCCATACGGCCCGGTTCAGTACCATTTCTTTCATTTTCTTCTTATTTCATTACTTTAATTTTATTTTGATTTGTTTTTGTTAATTTTATTTAAGATCACATTTTGGATGCCCTGGATCATGTTGGTTCTGCTACAGATCTGAGAACAAATATGCTCGTTTCCAAGCAGATCTGGCCTCAGATCTAAATTCGATTTGTCTCACTTTCTTTATGGTGTTAAAATCGAGAGATCTTCATCGGAATATCTGTCTGATTTTCATCATAAACAATTTGACGCCCACCGTGTGACAAATCGAGCATGATTCGAGCATCAAAGTTTTGAAAATCTCAAAATCTTTTGAAAATTTGTAGGCATGTTCTAGGTACCATTTTGTGACTGTTACCAATGTTTTAGGTCAAAATAAAATATTTAAAAATACAAATAGCATATTTTTCTGTTAAATATGCAGTCCCCTCCTGTCGCTTTTAATTTATTTTCATCAAAAAAAAATTATTTGTTGTTTCTAAAATTTTATAGTAATCTTATTTTATCAAATAAAAGAAAAAAACATATATTAAAAAAAAAAAATTTGGGGACATTAGGCGTGCCACACAAGTCTAGGGCGACACGCCCTCTGGTGCCCCCTGTTGCCCAAGTCAGATTTTTTTAAAATTTTGCAGATTTGTTCTGGGTCTCCTTTGGGACTGTTCACAAAATTTCAAAGGACAATAAAATTTTTAAAAGAACCACAAAAATATTTTACTTTATACAGGTCTGTTTTATCTGTTGTTCTTCTGTTTCGCTTTGTATTAATTTTATTTCGTCAAAAAGTCTGATTTTTCTATTTCTAAAAGTTTCAGTAGCATTATTTCATCAAGATCAATAAGATAAAAATAAAAAAATAAATATTTTTTTTTTTTGGCGACACGACCCATGCTGCTTAGGTGACACGGTCCGTGCCGCCGTTTCACATAGGTCCCAGAAACATTCTAGGACCCCACAGGCCTATCCCAGAGCGTTTTTTGTGCTTGTTCACCAATTATTGGCCTAAAATAAATTTTTAAAAAATATAAAAAAAAATATTTTGCTTTAGATAAGTTTGTCCTTCTCTTGACTTGTTCTTTTTTATTTTAGTTTATTAATTTTGACTAAAACCAATTTTTTTCTGCTTTCACCACACTTAGTTTAACTATGTTTCATCAAACTTAAAAAAGATAAAAATAAAAAAAAATTAAAAAGGAATACCTCGAGGGCTGCTCGCACCCTCCCTAAACCATGTCCCATTCGAGTCATCCTCGACTTGGGTCACGCTCGAGTTAGCACAAATTGTGCCTGGTTTCACTGCTTTGACCATACATTCTTAGGGGTTCCTCACCCCTCCATCTATATCAGCGCCGAGCGCTCACTTGTTTTCTTTCTTATTATGTGTCTGTGTGCTTGACTTTATTTTCATTTGCGTACTTCTTTACACTCTCTACCACACATCGACCGGGAATCCCAGAAAACTGAAAAACAAATTTTTCGAAAACCCCCAAAATCGGCGTTAACAGCGTGAGGAGAATCCCTTGAGGATTTCATCTGTAGATTCCTCAAGGCAGAAATTCGGGTCGTAGAATGCCCACTGACAGACCCAACCAAAATCTCCATGGCCTTAGAGAATGCTGATCCTGAATACAGGACCTTTTTCAACCAAGGCCTTATCCCTCACTCTTTCGACTCCATGATCGAGTGGGTGGCATGACATTAAAGGGCGAGAGGGACACCCCTCAGCACTAGACCCTACAATAAACCAATAATGACTCCCCAATATAAGAGCAAAAACAATAACAAGGGGAAGGCTTCCGGTCAGCTTAACGAGATTGTCGTTAACGGATCGGCTCAAGGTTCAGCCATGCAGCACAACAATCGGAACCAAAACCAAAGGGGTCTGCCTAGAGCCAATGCTTGAAATAATAACAAAAGGCGAGAGGATGATTTCAGTCCTCTCAAAGATCCATGGGAAAAAGTGCTGGAATTACTCTTGACCAGAAACATGGTTTATCTACCGCCACCATCTAAACCACCATTTCAAGTCAAGAATAAGAGGAGGTGGTGCAAATGACATCAAAACCATGCACATGATACCCAAAACTGCATATACTTGGAATGGGTAATTCGGGGGTTAATCAATAGGGGGACATCATTGTCGTGCCTAGAAATCAACCCCTTGAAGAGCCTAATCAAAATATGGGTATCTTCACAAACCCTAAAAATATGGTCACAACGACCGAAAAGCCGGAAGCTCAAGAAAACTCAAAGAAAATGTTGTCATTCACATGGTTGAGAGTGGAGACGAAGAAGAAAATCTCAATTAATTCATATTGGCTTGTGATGATCATTTTTAAGAACCTGAAGAAGATCTATTAGATCTTCTAAGAGGAAGCCCTTCATCTCCAAACCTCAACAACTTGCCCAAATGGGATCAATATGGCGAAGATGATACGCTAGAAACCGATATGGTTAGAACCATTGATAAGGCGTCATCTCCCAAACAAGGGGCCAACACCCCTAAATCTCCCATTACTCTTGCTAGGGCTGACCCTATCGAGCTTCAAGCTGACGAGGTTGATTTCCTAACATGAAGAGGCCGAGTGTTCAAACCCATCCAGTTAATGTCCGACACTCTCGATGAAAGGATGGGAAACTCTTCAAGAGCCAAACAACCAACAAGGGTTGTAAATCATCAGCCGAACAAGGAAATTCAAGGATCTACAACCACCTACAATCTACATACTCATCTCGGGAATATCCAGGCTCAAATCTCCATCTTGGAGCTACTCGCCAACTTAGCAGTACACAGGGCCCAGATCGAAAGGGTCCTCACCAAGACCCACATCCCGAGCAACACATAGCCGGATGAGTTGTGTGGTATGATCAACCAACTAATGGCACCAACGCCAATCGTGCTCACGGACGATGACAACCCAGCCAGCTTTAACCGCGATTATGTCCAACCTCTGCACATCACTGTTTTCATGCAAGGATATGAAATACGAAGAGTGCTTGTTGATAATGGGGCATCCCTAAACATATGCCCTATGAAAACGGTGAAGTAGATAGGCAAAAGCCTGGATGACTTCGAGCCGTGTCAACTAACTATTGTTGCGTACAATGGGACCAAGAGATAAGCTGAAGGCTTACTATCTCTCTCACTTAAGACCGGCCCGATCGTCCAAGTGATAAAGTTCTATGTCTTAGACATAAAACCTTCATTCAACATGCTTCTAGGAAGACCGTGGCTACACAAAAACCTCGTGGTCGCCTCTACGCTCCATCAATGCTTTAAATTTCTAACGAAAAATGGCGTCGTGAAGGTATGCACTGCCCCTGCTTTTCTCAATCCAAGCATACATAACGAGATGCTAGCCATAGGGGTCAAGCTTGGAGAAATCTCACTCGCTTCCTACGAGCAAGCCGATTGTGCCACTTTATGCCTAGAGGCCGGCGACCCTGTTCCTTAAATTTTGCAAACATTTGCATCGATGGAGGACATTATCCAATGTCAACATCGATACGGTTTCAGATCCCTCTAAGCTTGGCACATGCTCCTCTCTCAAGGCTTCCAACCAGGCCAAGACTTAGGGAGTCAAGGGCAAGGTTTAATTGAGGAGATTTCTGAATCACCCCATGCCAAAACTGAAAACGGGGATAGAAGAGGACTCGGGGTGTTCTCTCACTTTATTTCAAAGCCACATGAAGCCTTCAAGCTATCCAGGCTTTGTATCCGGAGGCATTCCAAGCCTCCATCCTCTCGATGCCCATCCTTCAAAACGGCCAAAGGTGATCCTTGATTTCCCACATCGCAACACACACAAGAACTGGGAATTGAAGACCTTTTCATTGACCTGGATTTGAAGGTATGTACAATCGGCTCTGACGCAGCCCAGGGTGCTCATTCGCTTACTCAAACTCAGGAACGAAATTGGTCGATCACTCCTCTATCTTGAGAATCACTGGAAGCATACCAGCGGTACCTCCATGTCCTAATGCCAAAAACTGGATAGGTGCAGGGTGGCATCTAACCGTCCTGCCTGTCCGGTCCCCAACGTTTCTCTCGCGAGTCCCATAAGGGATACCTCTTGCGACGTTTCAAAAACCGTGGAAAATTCAAAATGTGATAAAGCTGATAATAATGAAAAAGAATTTCCAAAAACGGTGCTCACTCAAGATAGCCCAATAACGGTGCATAATAACCTAAGACGATGAATTAGATGACCAAGATGAAGATCAAGAGAGTCAAGAGCCTGAAGAAATCTCTCAACCTGAGGAATTTACTTCCCATGTCGAGCAATTCAAGAAGAGGTTCAATGATGACCCAACAAGTGTCATCGAAGAGACGATTGACGTAAACCTAAGAACTAAGAAGGACCCAAGGTTAACCAAGATTGGAACCTATTTATCTTCTAAGGAGCGAGAAAATGTGATTTTCTTTCTCAAGGAATATCGCGATGTCTTCGCCTGGTCATACGAGGATAAGCTAGAGCTAGATCTCACATTGGTGCAACATCACCTAATATTCAATGAAGGGCCAAAGCCTGTAAGGCAAAAACTTTGACGTCAAAAGACCAACCTTGAGCTCAAAATTAAATAAGAAATCGACAAACTGCTCAAGGCGAAGTTCATTACCCCCATCGATTACTCAGAATGGTTGGCCAACATAGTGGTCGTACCCAAGAAAGACGGGAAGATCCGAATGTGTGTCGATTACAGAGACCACAATAAGGCATGTCCCAACGACAATTATCCATTACCAAACATAGATGCTTTGGTCGACAACAATGCGGTTCACGAGATGTTGTCATTCATGGACAACTTCTCAGGTTACAACCAAATCCTCATGGCAGAAGAAAACCAAACCAAGACATCATTCATATTGCAATGGGGAACCTACTGTTACAAAGTCATGCCCTTCAATCTCAAAAACGTCGGAGCAACTTATCAACGGGCAATGACTAGCATCTTCCACGATCTAATGGATACCATTATGGAAGACTATGTCGATGACATTCTGGTCAAGTCAAAGACCAGGTCTGATCATCTCACCAACCTAAGAACTATTTTCAAAAGACTCTGGAAACACCAAATCAAACTCAATCCACAAAAATGTGCCTTCAAAGTTGAATCCAGCAAAGTATTAGGCTTTATAGTAAGTCGAAGAGGCATTGAGGTGGACCTGTCCAAAATTTGAGCCATCATTGAAATGCCTCCTCCCCAGAACATCAGAGAAATCCGTGGGCTTCAAGGTCGCATACAAGCCATAAGGAGTTTCATTTCACAACTGGTGGATAAGTGCACACCATTCAATAGACTCCTTAAGAAGGACACCCCATTCATATGGGACAATAAATGCCAAGAAGCGTTTGATCAAATCAAGGAGTACCTCACAAAACCTCCCATCCCTAGTCCTCCTAGTCTAGATAAACCCCTGTTCCTATACATCTCAATGAAAGATAAGACCATGGGAGCAATGTTAAGACAATATAACGACCATGAAAAAGAACAAACGATATACTATATCAGCAAAACCATGGTCGACTATGAGACAAGATACAGGGATGTGAAGAAACACTGCATAACACTCTTGTGGACCATGCAGAAACTAAGACATTATGTTTTATCTCATTCAGTCAAGCTCATATTAAAAATTGACCCACCAAAATACCTATTGGAGAGGCTAGTCCTCAACGAACGTTTGGTAAAGTGAAGGATTTTATTGAGCGAGTTCAAGATTGAGTATGTCACTCAAAAATCAGTCAAAAGACAAGCCATTGCTGTCCACTTAGCTGAACACGAACTGCCAGATAACATTCCCGTTAACATGGATCTCCCCGATGAGAACATCTTCACAATTGAGGACTCGATTTGGGAGCTATACTTCGACGGTGCAAAGAACGAATATGGGTCAGGTATAGAAGTCATACATGCTTACCAGAGAAGATTTTAATGCCAACAACCATCAGGTTGAATTTCCCATGTACCAATAACATTGCTGGATACGAAGCCTTGATACCTGAGCTTGAAAATGCCGTGGGAATGAAAATCCAGCAAGATTGGTGACTCCTTACTCGTCATAAACCAAGTTCAAGGGATTTGGAGGGTGAAAAAAGAAAAGATCAAACGTTATCAAGAAAAGGTAGAAAAGATGATTCTATATTTTAAGAAAATCACCTTTCAACATGCAACTAGGGAAAGTAATCGGTTTGTCGACACCCTTGTAACCCTTGCTTCGAGGGTTGATATTCCGCCAGAAATCACCACATTGCCATTCTTTATTAGAAACAAACATGACCCTTTTCCACCGAGGATCGAAAAAGAAATAGAGCAAGAGAATGAGAACGATGGGGAAGTATCTTTTGTTGTTTCAGATGCGCTAGTCAAAGCTAAACTGTGGTTCCATGATTTTTTGTCCCTGTTAAAAGATGGTTTATACCTCGTAGGAGCCATCAAAAATGATAACGAAGCCCTTTGAAGGTTTTCTATGGGATTCTTAGTAAGAGGTGATCTCCTATTCAAAAAGTTATTTGATGGCATCATTCTACGGTGCCTTGATCAGCCAGAAATTGACGAAGTACTAACAGAGTTGCACAACGAAGGAGGTTATTCTGAGGCAGTCGCCTTAGCTCAGAAAATCTGGGGCCAAGGCTATTATTGGACGACCATGGCTGAAGACTGCCGAAAGTTTATTAAGAGGTGTTCCACATATCAACTCTATGGAGACCTCATCCATGCACTATCCGTGTCACTCAACTCAACACTACCCATATGGCTCTTTGCAATGTGCGGTCTTGATATCACTAAAAGCCTCAAACAGCCACCGTTTTAAATGAACAGCTACATAATACTTCACCAAATTGATAGAGGCCGAATCATTTGTTAAAATTGAAGCCCAACATGTTGCCCGTTTCATAAAGAACAATATTATATTCAGATTCGGAGTTCCTGAGTCAATCATCCCTGACAACAGATCCAATCTCAAAAATGAAAAGGCCACTAAGGTGGGTAAAACGTTTGGGACAACACAGAAATTCTCCACACCTTACTACCCTCAAGGAAATGGACAAGCAGAAGCCACAAATAAAGGACTTCTCAGAATCATAGACAAACTAATAGAAGGCGAGAAAGATTGGCACGAAAAGC
This sequence comes from Amborella trichopoda, assembly GCF_000471905.2. Next base: position 6,965,534 of record NW_006494931.1, on the reverse strand, counting down.
TAAATGACGCCTTATGGGCCCACCGAACAACTGAGAAGATTGCTACTGGCATGACCCCATAGTCATTGGTGTATAGTATGGAAGCACTGCTACCTATCGAGGTTGAGATACCATCTCTCCGAATCCTTATTCATAAAAATTCAGATGAGGAAAAAAGGTCGACGCACGAATCGCCGCCCTCATTAATTTGGATGAAAAATGACTACGAGCAACACAAAATATCGTTGCTTAGTAACGTAGAACCGAAAGGGGATATTAAAGAAAAGTTGTTCCTTGACAATTAAGAGAAGGAGAGATGGTACTCAAGAAAATC